>JAGFMF010011791.1:13695464-13905359 GCA_019455555.1 Galemys pyrenaicus
CCACCCATCCACCCATCCACCCATCCACCCATCCATCCATCCACCATCCATCCACCCATCCACCCATCCACCCATCCACCCATCCACCCATCCATCCATCCACCATCCATCCACCCATCCACCCATCCACCCATCCACCCATCCACCCATCCATCCATCCACCATCCATCCACCCATCCATCTACCCACCCAGTTCCACTGTATTTAAAACTGGTTCAGGAGAAAGATGGTGGAATGAACTAATATTGGGATAAATGTTGTTAGACGTTTATTTTAACAAAGAATATTCTTTCTATGAGGATATTACTTGTGATTGGGGACAAATGAAAAATTGTTTTTATCACCTCAGTAGTGTGATGGGCAGGGCAAGCTTCTTCAAAAGGACACAAAACTATAAAGGAGAAAATTAATGTGACCAAATGCACAGTTTAGGTTATAAGTGCGGGGTCCAGCTCCAGCTATGGCCAGGATCCTCACAGGAAGGACGGCCTAGGCCTCTTTGGCGAGGGAAGGGGGAGAGGGAGTGAGAAGACACAGACACTCATGGTGCAGGTATCTCCTACGGACAGACTCAGCAGGTCTTTATTTTATACATTACAAGCAAGCAGTGAGAGTACATCAGCATGTATGTAGAACAGGAAAGTAACAATCATTACAATTTTTCTTAAAAACAATTTTGGGTCCTATGATCTCCAACTAAGATTAGTGACATATATTAATACAAAATAAAGCCTACGTGCAAAATAACATATTCCCATCAGTGTCTTTGATTGTAATGATTACACAACTTATTTATTAATGTTGAAGCAGGCACAGCAACTTTGCACAATCACAACTTAGTCATTTTGTTATTTTGCTTTGAGTGTAGGATAAACTACTAGTCACAATCCTAAGATTATAATGGTATTAATGTTTAAAACTACAGGCCCCAAATAAAAGGGAAATACTAAAATTAAAACCTAAATTGTATCCAAACCCCATCTGATCTCTTAAAAGTAACTATTAACCTCACTATATGCTGAACCTAAAACCTACAATCTCAATTTAAGCAGGACAAAGACAAAAGGGAGGAGAGGAAGGGAGGAAGGGCTATTGTGCCTCATTCATCACCTAGGAAACACAGAGCCTTTCATAATGGGCCAAGTCACAGAAGTCATTTCTCGGCCTGGGGTTAGTCCCCCAAAGTAGATGTTCAAGTTTGGGAAACTACTTAATAACTAACTTTTGAGTTGTTATTATTGAACAACCATATTCCGGTTACAACTTTTATTATTTAGTTTTTTGGTATCGATGGGTTTTATCAATTTTAGAAAATTTTGTGTTATATTATTTACCAATCAGTAATTCATCACCAAAATGCACAGCAGCTAATTATTTTGTTTAACAAAACAGCCAGGGCCTCCCTAGTGGCGCAGTGGGTTAAGCAACACACTATGAAGCAAAACCACAGCCACTGCAGCATGAGTTCAATCCCTGCTGCTGGCCAGGGAGGGGACCCACATGGCGCAGCAGACCTCTTCTGCTGTGCCCGCTGCTCCCCTCAGCAGTGTACTTCCATTGACCTGCCTGTTCTGCTCCCCGCTCTCTGTGGTGAATCCTCTCACCCCCCACATCTCTGGCCTGTACCCCAGTGCTTGTATGCATAAATAAATAAATCTTTTTTAAAAAAAAAGCAGCCAATCTTATAACCACACCTCATGGGTAATTTTCCAGTTAGCACTCAGTATGCCTTTACAAAATGGTGACATTAATATCAGCCAAAACAATGGAGATCCGGCAGGGGCCAGCTTGTGGAGCACCCTGACATCTCAGGAGTGTCCCTCATACCCGGACCATAGTCAGACAATATGAGTAGCATAGGCCTCGCCATAGAAGAAATTTCTTCTGATTAGATAAACAAACAAACAAACAAAAGGCAACTATTTTAAGGCAAGAAAGAAAATACTCCAGTAAGTCTTCTTGAATTCAGTAATTGAATCAGAATAATTCTCCAACTTATACCTGGGGCAATAACAAAGGTTTTATTAAGTAAAAAAGGCTAGTCAAGAAATACATGACTTAATACTTTGGTTTAGTATTTCAAAAAATCTCGACCTTCAGATATACAATAAGAACTCACTTTTTACCTACTATGTGTTACACGCTGTGATAGGTTCTACAGATTTAGCAATGAGCAAAGCAAATGTAATGCCGAAGACCAGCTACGGCAGAAGGCCAGGTCCTCGAAGGATGGAACGGCCTTGGCGAGTGAGGGGAAGGGGGAAAGAGCACCAGACTTGCACAGAATTTGGTATCTGTCCTCTTGAGAGTCTCAGCAGGTTTTTATTTATACTTTACGAGCAAGCAGTGAGATCACCTCAACACCTGCGTAGAGCAGGCAGTTAACAAATATTACGTTTTTTCAAGGACAACTAGGGGTCCCGCAACTCCCATTCAGAATTTATGACACATACACTTTGAAGTAAAGTTTACATCTGAAACATGTTTCTATCAGTAACTTAATTCACAGGCTTACTTATCAATGTTAAAGCAGACAAGGCAACTTTGTGTAAATACAGTAAATGTTTTATTCACTGAGTGTAAGGTAGACTAATAGCCACAAAGTCTAAGGTCACACTAGTGTCAATACCCAAAAAGCTATAAGCCCCCAATTAAAGGGAAATACTAAAGCCTAAGTTACCTCTAAACTTAACAGTAGTCTTCAAAAGGAGTCACTAACTTCATTCTAAACCTAAATTAATTAGAGAGTTTTTCTATGTATGATCTCAACTTAAGTAGAACAAAGGCAAAAGTAAGAGGAGGAGGGTAGGGAGAGTCTACGTGACTCCTTTATCTTCTGGAAAGTCTGGGAGATTGCCTAATGACTAACTTTTGGGTTTGTGAAACAACCATATTTTACTCTTCCAGGTTTTATGGCTTTTTTAAATTAGTGGCAGCATTTACCAGTTGTAAAAGTTTGTGTTGGAGTATCTGTCAATCAGTAAGTGCATTACATCTAACTATTTTGTTTGACAAATAGCCAAATTTACAACTGCCCCCGTAAATTATGTCTCAGTGAGCACACATTAAGAGACTCACAGAACTGCAATTATAAAGTTAGTCAAAACAAAAGCAATCTGGCAGTGGCCAGCTATGGACCCCCTGATTTTTCAGGAGTATCCCTCATACCGAACTTTTGTCACATAATATGAGTAGCATGGCCCGCACAAGTGTGATCCTTGTCTTCAGGGAGTTTACAATTGGGCAGGGAGAGCAGATACTGAGAAAATCATTACAAATAATAAAGCAATAATAAGCATGGTAAATGTTTTAAAGGAAAGAGTTAGGCACTATGAAGGTATAGAAACAACCTAATTTGTTTAGCAGTTGGTATAGTGATTCTGTGTGTGCTACTACTAAATTTAGTGGGGTTCTACTTATTTTAAAATGAAACTTTCAAAAAATTTAAAATAACATATGGGATTATTTTGAGCATTTCAAGATATGACATAAATTTATGAAAATATAATCAATGAGCTTAATATGAGGGAGATAGTCATGTCATCTGCCCTCAAAGACAATTTTATTTCTTCCTTCCAAATCTGCCTTTCATTTCCTTTTCTTATTGCACTAAGACTACTGAAATGGTGCTGTTTTTTCATTTTAAATTTCCACTTAAATTTTCTTTTGACATCTAGGAAAGCAATTGAATCTGTTCATTAGCCTGGCTAGGACTTTATCAATTTTACTATCATTTCAAAGTCCCAGCTTTTGGTTTCATTGATTTTCTTTATTGTTTCCTATTTTCAATATTTCTGATTTTTCTATTTTGATAAGTGATGGAGAAAAGAATAGAAAACCTAAAGTAGAAAACACAAGACTAAAACTGACTCACACGAGGTTAAGGTAGAGGGGATTAACATGATCATTAACCCAGCTATAGAAATCATGATCCTTAGGCACCAGTACCTGATCACAAGGGTAAGATCCAAGCAGGCATCAGACTGCTCTAGGGAATGTAGGGAGCACAGATCTGAAGGTAAAGCTATAGAGATTGGGCCCACTGTGGAATCTCAGGTCCTTTTCGGATTCTGCATAGTTATCCAAATCAGCAACAAACAGGCCACTCCACAAAGGACTGAGAGCATCTCAAAGAGAAAAAGCCTCCATCAGCGCGGTCTCTGCACTGGCATGGGGCAGTAGTCCTTCTGCCCACCTGTGCCTACGCAGGTGCTCCTTTTCACCAACTCTCTAGTCCCTCTGCAGGGAAGAAGCCTCCTGCCTGCTTGTGAATGGTATCATGCAGGGGCTTCTCTCCTTGGCCTCCCTCAGCAAAGGCAGCTCTCCTCAAGCCTGCCTGCCTGCGATCATGCAAGCCTCTTTCTTAGCAAACCTGTCCCTTTCAGTGGTGCGGGTCATGCTACTCATTATGTGACTGTAGGGTAAATGTTAATCAGGTATTCCCACCCTCCCACCACTGATGATGGACACCTGTGGTGCTGCGAGCATTCCCGGGTGGGCATGCGCAAGTGGGCGCACCTGAGTAGGACACGGGCTTAAATGGGTGGCGTCATGAGGACACCAGAACTGTGAGGACCAACAGACAGAACTGCAAGGACCGACCGACCGACAGTACTGACGAGCAGCAGAGATAGAAGCAGCAGCTGAGGGGGTGAGATATGCTGGGGGCTGGGAGGCTGGCAGGCCTTCCAGCCCCCTGGCACCCATGCCTGCCATGTACCTGGCCACCTCTACTAAGTAAAGTATGAAAAGCCACCAAGGGCTCCAAGACTCTCCTTCCCTGACCCGTCTGCCCAGAACCATCCCGAACCTGCCTCCGGCGACACCTTCCTGCCGCTACACAAAAGTCTGGTATGAGGATACTCCTGAAAAATCAGGGGGTCCATAGCTGGCCCCTGCCAGATTCCTTTTGTTTTGGCTAACTTTATAATTGCAGTTCTGTGAGTCTCTTAATGTGCGCTCACTGAAACATAATTCACAGGGGTAGTTATAAATTTGGCTGTTTGTTAAGCCGAATAGTTGGATGTAATGCATTTACTGATTGACATACTCCAACACAAACCTTTACAATTGATAAATACTGCCACTAACTTAAAAAAGTCATAAAACCAGGCAGAGTAAAATGTAATTAAAATATGGTTGTTTTACAAACCCAAAAGTTAGTCTTTAGGCAGTCTCTCAGACTTAAATATTTACTGTCAGAAACTGGCCTTAGGAAATGAGAAGACCTCTGTGATCTGGCTCATTGTGGAAAGCTCTATCTCCCAAGTGATAAAGGAATCACATAGACTCTTCCTACCCTCCTCCTCTTACTTTTGCCTTTGTTCTACTTAAGTGGAAATAATACATAGAAGAACACTCTAAATGGCAAAAGAATATTACAAATTAGTTTTAGGTTTAGAATGAAGTGATTCCTTTAAAAGATTAAATGTTAGGTTTACAAATAACTTAGACATTAGTATTTCTCTTTGATTGGGGACCTGTAGCTTCTTAGGTATTGACACTAGTTTGATCTTAGACATTGTGGCTGATAGTCCATCTTACACTCAGAGTAAACAAAATATTTACTTGTATTTGCACAAAGTTGCTTTGTCTGCTTTAACATTGATCAGTAACTGTGTGGATTAAGGTATTGTTAAGAACATGTTTCGGATGTAAACTTTACTTCAAAATGGTATGTCATAAAACTTGAATGGAAGTCACGGGACCCCAAGCTGTTCTTGAAAAAATGTAGTATTTGGGCCTCCCTGGTGGCGCAGTGGGTTAAGCAACACACTATGAATCAAACCGCAGCCACTGCAGCACGAGTTCAATCCCTGCTGCCGGCCAGGAAGGGGACCCACATGGCGCGGCAGACCTCTCCTGCTGTGCCTCCTGCTCCCCTCAGCAGTGTACTTCAGTTGATCTGCCTGTTCTGCTCCCCACTCTCTGTGGTGAATCCTCTCACCCCTCCCCACACCTCTGGCCTGTACCCCAGTGCTTGTATGCACAAATAAATCTTTAAAAAAAAAAAAAAGAAAAAAAATGTATTTGTTAACTTCCTGCTCTATGCACCTGTTGATGTAATCCCACTGCCTGCTTGTAATGTATAAAGACCTGCTGAGACTCGGGAGAGAGAACAGATACCAAACCCCCTGCAAGTCTGGTGCTCTTCCTCCCTCCCTTCACTCTCTGACACCGTTCCATCCTTCAGGGACCTGGCCTTCTGCCATAGCTGGCCTTCGGCATTTCAGGGCAGCTTTTTCTGCCCATTTGTGTCTATACAAGTGTCTTTCATTCTTCAGTTCCCTTTCCCTAATAAGTCTCCTCTGTAAAGATAACATCTCTGTCTCATGGAGAAACTCATCTGGGAAATTGACCACGTGCCACTGAAAATACAGCTCTGGTGAAATCTTTCCCAGGGTAAACCCAAGGACCCCATTCTCCAAATCCATCAACTCCAAAACAACATCAATAAACATTTATTTTAATTCTAAGCATAAGCTAAAAGTAATGTGAAACCTAAAATACATATATTTGTTTTAGATCATTTCTTCTGTAATATAATACATTTGAAACAAAGAAGGCCTCAGCTTACTTAAAAGGATTTAATCTTAAAGGTGTTATGAAGTAAAACACACAAATAATCAACAAAATACTTAGTAACTTGTACAAATGTACTTTATTTCATGCAAAGCTACATCATCTTCCATATTTTAACAGCTAATCAAATAAACATTTAAAAAAATTCATTACATCACAATAAGTTAAAAAAACTACAAAGCAACTGCAAGTCCATAAGTTTGTCAAAACCAAATTGAGAAACATTATGCATAGATAAGGCCAAAAAAACTGCTAACTTACTTATAGGTAGCACTTTGCAGCTTTTTCCAAACACATATTTAAAAATGTAGTGAGAATCTGAAGAGAAAAATAATTAAATCTGCAACCCATTGGTCAGGTCAGATAGGAAACATTTGTTGTTACTTATCAGGTAGTAATGACTGATTAAAGATAAATTTGGCATCATGCACCAAAAATGAACATTATCGGTATTTTGAAAAATTATGATCAGATGCACATTTGTAAAGACTTATTTTCTATTTCACCTAATCCACTGAATTAGATAAATAACAAGTACTTTATTAATGCAACACAGAAATTAGGCTTTTGGTATACTTTGGGTACTGGTATATATAAAGAGATACTGAAGAGATGTAGGCGCATTTCAAATTCACACTGGATTATTAACTTTAGAGCATTGCCCTAAGGAAATAGATTCTGGGCAGAACTTAACTGAAAAAGATCTTAAAACTGGTTAAATGCAATAATACTACAGTCAGTAATTTACAAAAAACATTTTATAAAAATTAAATACCAGCGAGTAACAATATCAATATTAGAGCTCATTTTTCAATGCTATAATTTATAAATATATATGAGATTACTGCAATTTAAAACACAGATACACATGTTCTCTACCTTCTAAAATGAAAAAAATCCTTCAAGTTGTTTTCAAAATATGAACAAAACCAAATCCATTGGATTACTTTAAAAAAAATAAATACAGTCTCTCCCCTACAACTTGGTATACTAAGTAGGGAAGATGCCAGCAAGCATTCTTTTGCGAAATACAGTTTTCAGTGATCACCTGATAAGTTTTATGTTAATAATAGCAACTCAAAATGGTGCTGTATAGTAAGATCAACAAATTACGACTTTACCCGACATATGTCTGCCATAGTAAACCACTCTTTCTACTTGTTTGCACTGACTACAGTAACTCCTTTTGAAAAATGATTTGAGATAAAAATAGCCACAAAAAATTTTTAGAGGAAAAAAGTAAATTTTTCCAGAATGTGCTAAAAACAAATTATTTTGGTATTCAGTGAGAAGATGAACAAAACAATATTCTTGTTTTAACAAATTTAAAATTATACCAAGGTTTTAATCAACCTCAATAAAAAATCTTTTGAAAATGAAAGTGAAATTTTAGGAAAACCAGGCTGGTACCTGCTGTTCCGGGAAAGAACAGCTCATAGAGCCTCCAGAAGTTGAGGGCAGAGGATTACCACTGCTTGGTTTTCTAGGTCTCTGAGCAAAAAGAGTCACTGAGTTGGAAAGAAGTACCCAAAACAGACGGAATTGATATTTTAGGCCTCCTGGACCCCCTTTATATTGTTTCAACCCCTCCTAATGCAACCTTTGACCATGATGTATGTTATTTATGAATTCATTTTCACAAAAAGTGTTCTCAGGTTCTTAATGTTCTACTTTAACAATTACTGCTTTTGGAAATCTATTTTTATGCCAAATGTTACACTTGAGAGTAACTCATTAACTGAACTGCCTTCCTTAACGACTTAAAACACAATACAGTAGGTCAGCATACATCACATTTACATGCAGATATTGTTCAGTCCTCTACCAAAATCTGTTTCAGTACTTTAGTTGAAATACTGCTATTCAAGTAGTGAGATTTGTAGCAGACCTAGCTCCTTTTTAGTGTATTGATAATAAAAAAAAAAACTTTGTACACAAAACAAGTAGAAGGAAAATCTGTCAATACATTGAAAATCACACTATAGAGACCTCAGAAAAGAAGGTATGAAAGGAGGAAGAAAACAAAGATAAAGTTCTAAATCCATTTACTTCTTAACATTTAGAATTTAATACAGTATGATTCATTATATTTTGGTAATTCAAGTAAGTTAAGATTTTTCAGGGACATATTTTCCTCTTTGTGCAAATATACATACCCTTGTAATTTTCAGGCATGGTTCACTCAAATCACAAGTACTAAACTCACATTAGCGACCAGTGTAAATTATAATTATGGAGAGTATAGTTTTCCTTTAAAATGGTAACATACCATCAAGGACATTCTCTAAATCTATTAAATGTATAAGAAATGAGGTTTTTATTGTACAGAAATGAAATTCCTTCATTAATATGCTAAAATATACTTAAGAAAAACCACACTGCCTTCCCTATCTATATTTAATTAGAAACACAGCCAGCATATGGTTTAGGACTGATTACCTAATCAAATCAATTGGCAACTTTTTTGAAAGGGGGGAGGGGTGTTTGAACTGTCAGATTCTCTGATCTATTCTTTAATAACTGGAAAACTCTTAAATTTTTTGGCTTACTTCTTATCATTCCTGAAAATAACAAAATTATTCCAAAGTCTGATGTTCATTTTCTTTAGAGAGCAAATTCTAGTAACTAGCCTTATACCTTACTTCTTATTTTATTTTATTTTTTACCTAAATGTACTGCAGATTATAATAAATTATCGATGTAGAAAGAAATGTTAATCAGCAACTTATAGGTGCTTCACAAATCAACATATTATTACTTTCTGCTGTTAATTACTACATCTTGAATTTTGGGCTCATTGAAGCGCTTCATCTAACAAATATTTAGAAAAATAACTTAGAAAATTTGATCAGCTATCTATTCTGTAAGAAAGACATCAAAAAGTAATTGTCAGAGTTAACTCTTCAAGAAACGTGCTCTGCATGTGATGTGTATGAATTTAGTAGTAGTGTTTTGCAGTAGATATGATTACATTTGAATAAGTTTCTCAAAGCAGAAATTTTTCTTATAGTATAGTTTTTTTATACAAGTAGCTTCACAAATATTACCTCAGTTCCCAGCAATAAACTCTAAATCATTAGGGATTAAATCATTACTTCTAGACTCAAATTAATGAGGAAATCTTCCTATTTTATAAAAAATCCTGTAAGACATATTCTGCTTAAAAAGTTGAATAGTTTGGATAACTTAAACAAAAATTATTTTGGAAATACCTCAAAAGTCACAACAGTACCTATACTGTTTGTGAATTATTACATATATACATCAGTTATTACATATACATATCAATTACTAGAATCATAAAAAATTAATAATAAAAGAAAATAGTATATTCTTTTACACATTTCTATCAATTTATCTGAAGGCATTATAAAAGTTATAAAATTAATTGGGTAATTTCTTCCTTCTCTGCTCCTATCAACAACAGCATCTGAGTTTCATGACAAAACTTGATGAGAAACAACATTATACTTAAGGAAAATATCCTAAAGCAAACCTGAAGACTAAGTGAAAAAACACTATTTTCACAGGTCTTTTGATGAATTATCCCAAAAAGAGTTTTTGCTTCGGGGACTTGCAAGCTTCACCATATTAGTAAGAAACCAGACCCCCATTCTGAGGCAATCATTTCCCCAATCAACACCATTTAAATTTTAGTATATAAACATCAACTCAATACCCTCACAATAGCTTTGTGAGGTAGATCAGTAGGTAAATAGAAGTATCATCTTCATTTCACAAATGAAGAAATTGAGGCACTGAAAGGTTATAAGATTTGCCTAAGGTATTCAAAGAGTCAATCATGAAATTACCAAAAATATGTAATTCTCTCTGTTCCTGGCCTATTGCTCTCTAACCACAACTCCCAATAAAAGACTGCATGTGTGTGTTTGCTCTCAAATGGGCAGTCTATATGACCTTTGATTAAGAGTAAAATCTATCCATAGACAACTTTTTAAAGGAGATCTAATCTTAAAGTCATAAAAAGTGAAGAAAATATTAGGATAATACACTATTCTTTCAGTACCTTCATAGAACTGTGTCTTTAAAAAATTTACATAACACTTAATAATGAAAAAAATTTGAATTATGATTCAGGGAAAAGATAATCTTCAAGGAACATAGTCATATAGTTAGGGACACTCTGTAACTCATCTTCAAACTAGGAAACCTAAGAATGAGAGTGAGTACTATTAAAAATTGTACAGGAAAAAGGGGTTAACCTTAGACTGGTAGTCAGCACTGGGTGAATCCACACAGCATGGATTCTATAAGAGTTACAAACATTTCAGGGACATTAAAAAAAAACACAAAAAACAAATCTGCAAGCATGTTGTACTCAAGCATATTCACGTGTGCAATAAAACACTGATGCTTTAGAATATATCATCTTCGATTCAAATATAATGGTTAAAAAGTCAATTTAAAATAATAATCACATCTAGCCAACAAGTTTTTATACAGAGCCAATCTAATATCATTTTGCTTTCTATAAACCACAATTTTAAAGTATAATTTTAGAAACAGTAAATGGATTAGCTTTTTACCTTTGAATAACTAGATGTTCCTTTCCGAAAAGCATAAGAAGGCACCTTTGAAAGTTAGATAATTTTGTGGGACCCTTCACATATTAACAAAAATTTTACTATTTAATATTAGTATTTAAGGTTTGCCTTAAATGGAATGATCAACACTTAAACACATTAAAGATAAACATTTCTCTCTAAAATGAAAATCTTTAACAAAGCAGTAACAAAAGCATAAAACAATCCCTAGTTACTACTAAAGACTGAAAGAATAATATACCTATCGCCTGATTATAGTATACATGCCAAAGATCCTAGCACTATCAGTTGTGATAATAACCTAATTATGCAGGCAAAAAACTAATTTGCATACAACATTGAAAATGCACTTTCTACATTCAGTTGTGTCTGCTAAGTAAGCCTTCTTTTTAAGACATGGGTTTTGTAAGTATGGTTATTTGAGGTCTCCATCTCTTTGGAAATATTAACATTTTCTTTAGAAACAACAAAAATGTAAATCATAAATAACATGAATAATGAATGCAAGTAATAATTTGTATAATATTTTTCAGTTATGTCTATGGCTTTCCTTGGACCTTTCGAGCAATCTTCCTGAAAAAAAAAAAAAAAATCTGAAAAAAGCAACTATATTTTCTCAACATAGACTGATCTTTATCATGAATTAAATCCTTCTCCTGCTACTGGATATCTAAGGCAGACACTTCAGGAATGGTATGTAATAAATCCTATTAGAAAAGATAGCATTCTTTCCAATGAACAATAAAGTATTACTATTAAGATGTGATTAATTTTCAGTGTTGTTTTTATCCTAACATTTTTCATTGGGCACAGATATGTTCTTAACCACTGAACTGGTATGTTGGATGTTGGTCAGTTATTCCATGAATTCTTTCCAACTTTAAACATCCTCAAATATTCTGCTGCGAGACATTGAAAGGTATCGTCCACCAGGCTGATATCTGAAAGGTGGATAAAAAAATGATCTAAGACATCAAAAATAATAAAGAAGGCAAGAAAAACAAGGACACATTAAGAGAAAATGGCTATACAATTTCTAAGCACTGTTAAATCTACTCAGCAGCTGAAAGCAGAAACTTATTCTGTAAGGATACTATCCTAAGAAGGAGTTACTTAATTATAAATCATCCAACTGTGTTAGATCCTAGAATACACATGTAACAGGGTGAGAAAAGTAAAAAGAAAGGGGTGGGATAATGTAAAACACATCATGGAATTTATTTTATAACACTCTCTAATGTTGAATATAAATATAAAATCCCCTTTATCTGATTTTTGCTATTTTTAGGCAAAACTACATAGCAAATATCTTCATGGGACTATTTTGCTTTTGTTTAATTATTCCCATATAGTATGGTGGCTAAAAGCACAGATTCTGTAGCCAGATTCCTGTGGTTTGAATGCCTGACTTTGGCATTTACAAGCTATATGACTCTGGGTAAGTTATCCAGTCTGTCTGGATTCAAATCCAATTGTTTCTACAACCATAAACTGTATCACTGTTAAAATACTTAGAATAGTGTCTGATACACAGTCATAGCAACATAGTTGTTTCTAAATATAATACTTTTCATAATGGGATTATCAGAAATAGGCATTAAGATTCTTACTACTGATTTCAATAATTTTTTATTTATAATACCACTAGTAGCTTATGACTATACCAATTTTTATGACCAACACCAGAACATCAAGTAATTTTTTCAACATAAAAGCCTTAGAAGGTACAAAATGCACCAAAGGCTGCTTAATATGCTTTTTTCTTATGCTTACATGTCAAGTCATTAAGTTATTAATTTCAGAGGCAAGCTAGAGTCAGAACGACACAGCCAGAACTTACCTTCCTGATTCAGATTCGAGAGGATCATCAGTGAATGTGTCTGCATTAAAATCCAAAGGTTCTGCATCTTGGAGAAGTTCTATACGGTCCCTTTCAGTCCTATTATTAGCTCTGGTATATTTGGATGCTGCTGCAAAGGAAGAAAAAAATGTCGACTTTCCTACTGTTTTATTTTATGAGTCACAGTCTATAGACTTATAGGAAGAAAAGTCAGGTTTATGAAGAATCTGACTTCTGATTGTGAAGACAATATTAAGAGAAGATTACTTTATGGGGTTCTTCAAAATCAGATAAAAATGCTGAACAGTATTATAGAAAATATCAAGAGAAAATTCTCACTTATAGTTAGTCTAAGCTTAAAAGAACATAGTACAAAGACTTACTGTGAATCAGAATTAATATTTAAACAATATTGTTATAACAATGAAATTGTTCATTATCAAATCAAGTTTCAGTTGGTTTCATAGTCAATCCAGAGGCTGCTACACTAAAATCTTGTCTAAGATTTTCTGTATGATGTAATTAACTCAAGCTCTTTAACAAAAGCCAGAATCTTTTTCTAATGGAGCAAGAGTTCAGATAGCAATGACCAGCAGACATGAAGTGCAAGCCCCATATTTACTTATAAATTTTCTAATAGATACATTAAAATTCATAAAATTCATTTTAATGTATTTAATTCATCCCAATGTATCCAACCTTCTCTACATGGATGGGCTTTTCTTCACTAACAACCTAAATTTTCAAAATGTTGTTTTGAGCTATGTAATAGCTTCAAAAAAAACTTTATGATACAGGTTTTTTTGAAAACAAGAAAAGCGAATTCTATCTTACATTTTTGTTATCGTGAACTCTGCCAATCATCTTTTTTCTTTCATTCAGCAAATATTGATTGCCTAACACATGCCATATTCTTTCTATCTTATCATATTAGGCTTTGTCTTTTCTCTTATTCTTCAACCATTCTTCCCTACACTCAGATATTTCCCTTCTGGAAAGAAGGAAACTCTTACGCCAATATAGCAAGCTTCTAAATCTCTTCATAGAACCCTCTCTCTATTCCTAGCTCTAACTAAAACTTCAGCTCTCCTCTACTTCTTCTACACTAAATTTCCTTCAAAGGCATCACTTCCTCTTCCCCTTTAGGATCAATGCTCTTACTTTAGGCCCTAGAGGTCATGCTTTATATTGTCATCAAATTTGTCATTCTACACCAGAACTCACTTAAGCATAATCCTTTCCAGACTGAAATCCTATTTTTTGGAAATAAAATCTAAACTTCTGAGCACAGTAATTTGTGTCTCCCAACTATCTTTGTAGTCTTCTCCTCTTACCAGGCTCCTCATACCTTTAGTTAAAATCACAGAGAAAAACTTGCATTTCCCCAAGTTTCTCTTAATCATTCATTCTTCCTTCTGCCAAAAACACCCTCACTTTGCCTAAGTACAATGTATGACTAAATGCTAAGTTAAAATCCTGAAAATCCTTTCCCATAAAGGCTGCTTTTTCTAAGCCCCGAGCTATGTTCCCTCAGCATCAGGTGTATATCCTGCTAATCTCTCCTCCAAAACAAACTCTGCCTTCTACTTAGTGCTATGGCTTAGGGAAAAAGGTTTCTTGTCACCTCCCTAGAGAAAGAGGACAGGATGCAAAAATGTGAGGTTTCCTAACCCAATTAATTGGCATTTATCTACTGTCTGATATCTGCCCTCACTAAAGTATAAGCATTCCATGAACAGGAAATTCACCTTCTCTGTTTCCCTGGGAAGGTACATGATATATGTGGGTTACTCAGTAAATTATAAAATGATAGTGTAACCCCTATATACTAATAGAAAAGTAAAAAAAAAAAAAAAAATCTAAGTAATAAGTACCTGCCCAGAATATGCCTAGGATAAGAACTGATATTATTTAGGGTAGTACTCATTTGTTGTCTTGGTTTCTCCTTCTACTCCTAGTTCTCAGTCTATGCAAGCAAGCAAATCTAAGAAAAAAAATTTCTAAAAGAACTAGAATGTAAACTTACAACGGTTGGTACTAATGTCTGAGAAGTTTGACTCTTTAGGGTCACTATGAACATTTCTGTTTCTAGTAGAATCTTCTCTATTATGTCCATAACGTTCCTTCCATTCCTAGGAAAACAATACAAATGATATGTAACAAAAGAACTCAAAGGCAGAAAATAAATCAATAGTGCAAACGGATTTTAAGCAGACTATATATTTAATTCTTTTCCACGTGAAATTCACCAAATAATATAATTAGCATAATGCCTTTAAAAATCATAGGCCCATAATTTTCTTATCTCTGCATGATTTTAACATAAACTCCAAACTTAATTTTTACAAATGAAGACATATATGTAGACTTTTTTTTAATCTATGATAACTTTAAGTTACTTTAGTCTTCTTTCTAAATGTTAGGGTACTACTACAACTACGACAAGTAGTTTTAAGTTTTGAGAATTTTATGAAACATTAACAAAATTTCTTCCATCCAAATAAACTATAAGTACTAGAGACCTGCAAAGTCATTTTGACAACAGTTTTAAAGTTGTAAACATAAGATCATGATAAATAGGAAACTGTGCACCACCGTGTCAAGTGCAGGAAAACTGTATTAACCGGGATTCTACTCACTAAACTTAGACTTGAAAGGGACATTTGAGATTACCTAATTTAACAGTGCAGGATTTCTTTCTAAAATAGCCATGTCAAATGATTTTGGGTTTTCTTAGTTAATGACATGGAAATTTCTATGAGTGAGCAGCCCACTGCAATTTTGGTAAACTGTGGAAGTTAGAAACTTTTAGAGAGGTGAAATCTACCTCCAGTAAATTCCACTCCTTGGTTCTGGTTCTACGCATTCTGAAATAAGAACAAGTCTCCCTTCACACACACTTTAAAATCATATCTCACATTGTAACAGGGTGGTCCTCAAGAAAAAGGGAAGTTTCAAAATCCCAGTTCCTCCCTAAGTAGGGTGAAACTAAGCAAAGATAAAAAAAATGCTAGAAAAAAAGATAAAAAAACAAAAAGGGGGAAAAAAGGAAGCAAAATAAAGAGCAGCAAGGAGACTTGGAGGAAGCACTTGGAGCAGAGGGACATGTAAAAAAATTGCACTTGCTTTTTAGTCTTAAACTGGTTAAAACAGATATAAATAAAAAATCCATCTTAATTTTAATTTTGCTCTTTTCCTCCCAGATTTACCTGACTCTTTCTAACCCCTTTCTGTAAATCTACACTAAAAAATCCTTTAAACTTGTGGCAGGCTTTTAGCTCTTGCTTTGAACCAATCCTATTTGACTAAACTTTTACCCTCAAGGAGATGGGTAACTTTAAATACTTAATAACTATATTCTTTGTCCATTCTATATTATATCCTATTTATATGAAAATTCCTTTCCATTAAAGGTCTTATATGTTTGTCTTAATGCGGAAAATAGCAGAACCCATTTAAAAAAAGCAGGTTTAGAAATTCTGAGATGCCCCTCTCCCTACCCTGTAACAAAATCTCCTCTGAATCTTTATATCTCCATTGTAGGTACACGTAGGTGTTGAGTAGCAATTTTAAAGCAATCAAATCTACTTAAATATCAAGGCTGTATGAATTTACTCATTTAGTCAACAAATATTTACTGAACTACCTGCCTTAGGCAAGAAACTACTAGATGCAATAATTGAGTAACTTAATGCAAATAACTTTGAAAAACAGGTCTGATAAGACATCTAGGCACATACATCTGAAAATTACCTTTAAAATTACCTTTACATTAAAATTATCTTTCTTTAAAAATATGTTCTAAGTAATTTCCCACTATTTTTCAGACTTTAATCACAATACTAGATCCATAAGATTCTTATATTTAATATTAACCTTTAGCTTACAGCAATGTAATAAGCACAGTACTTACTCTTCTTCGATTTTCACCCTCTTCTTGCCTTTGTCTTTTTCTCTTCTCTAAAGACAGAAAAGTTGTCTCAAATTTGGTATTACATTGTTTAATTAGATAAAGATTCATGAAGTAAAGGTATTAGGCTTGGCCGATTTTCTTTAAATTACCACAAAGTCAAAGGTACCAGATAATTGTTGGAAAGGACCTTAGAGGCCACCTAAGCTCCTTAGAGAAAAACCTATTGTAGATAGCTTTTAGGCTTTGTCTAAATGATTTTAGTGAGGAGAAAGTGTGACTTGAAATTTGCTTCTCTGTAACTTTTGTTTTATCATGTAAATTAAGTGTCTTACAAATTAATTTTTGTCTCTTTATCCATACTTAATGGCTTTTTTCCGAAAGATTCATAACTTTAGCTGGCCAGACTCAAAACTTGGCTGTCCTTCTCTAAATACCTTCTGGCTTATCAATCTCACTCCTGGAAATCTTACACAGGATGATACTTCTAGAAGAAGTCTAATTAATGCTAAAAACAGCAGAATTATTACATCAACTAGACACCACCATGCTATGAGAGCATTTAAGAGTTACATTGTATTTTGGCACCTTAACATATTTTGGCTTACATTTAATTGATCAGAAAAAGTCCTAGACCCACTTAAGGAGGAGATGCCTAAGAAGCAATGTCTCCAAGGCCAAATTTTGTTTTCTTTCTTGCAATCCAATTATTTCTTGACCATTAGGAAATTTGATGCTTTTAATTATAAGATAAGATTTACACAGAGTACCATGTATCCTAACAGGTTGTAAATGATCATCCTATTCCTATATACTATTAAAGTTGTATTTCTTAATTAAATGAATTTTATAGTTGAATTGAACTTGGCAAATCTGTTTGAGGGCAAATATAAAAATGACTTCGACACTATAGAGGGGCATCATTTAGTTACAGATATGCTATAGTTTCTGCTACAGAATTTCTTAAACAGATGAAACAATCATTTTATTTTCAAGTTACTTTTGCCATAAAGGTTGCATATAGATTTTCAGCTAAAATCTTAATTTATAATTTCTTAAACTAGATTAGAATTTACAAATTATAGATATTATAACTTTACATTTTGAATCTTAGCGCTCTTCCTTCATTTATTTGAAAGATTTATTTTTTATTTATGCATACAAACACTGGGGTACAGGCCAGAGGTGTGAGGGTGGTGAGAGAATCCACCAGACAGAGCCGGATGCAGAACAGGCAGATTGACAGAAACACACTGCTGAGGGGAGCAGCGGGCGAGGCAGGAGAGGTCTGCTGCGCCTTATGGGTCCCCACCCTGGCTGGTGGCAGGGATCGAACTTGTGCTGCAGTGGCTGCAGTTTGCTTCATAGTGCGCTGCTTAACCCACTGCACCACCAGGGTGGGCCCCCTTCATTTATTTTAAAAGACAAATCTTACCTTGTCTGATTAATTCTTTTCCTTCATCAACTAAATCTGATGTCATATCATTATCTCCCATGAACTGCTGGAAACCAAGTAGATTCAAACATCGAGTTCCCAAACTAATAAAAGTAGATTTCCAAGAAGACAAGCATTACTTCACATTACATAAAATGTTTATATTGTTTTAATTGCACTTTAGTATGGTCACTCCCCAAAACACGTTTGATTATTAGTTATCATGGCAACTTACATAGAGCTACGTTTTTCTTTAAGGAGTATTTTTCTTTCTAAGAAGTTTATATGCCGAGTACTCTACTGACCAGGGTATGCACCATATTCTTACAGAAATAAATTAAGTTAGGCTATTAGCATACCTTCAGAAAATGTTTATATAAGGATGCTAAACATGGCTATAATCCAAGAGCAAACAAGAGTATAGATAAGAGTATAGAAGGTACCTGACATATGAAAGGTAAGGAAAATAGAGAGCTAGAACATGCCCTTTAACTCCTTTCCAATCTTACCTCTACCAAGATTCTACTGCTTTTCTTAATCCCATAAAAACAAGTTAGTGCATTTTCCCCTTTTCATGTACTGTCTGATTACAACTGTCCCTCATTTAACCCGTTGTGCTGACTAGTCTCAAATGTCTACAAACTCCACAATAATTGTGGGGAAGTCTGAACACTAATTTAAGTTGCTAGAAAAAAGCTGGTCATGGGGGTGTGTTATAAGCTACATTGGCTGGCAGTAGCAAAAGTCAGGACTTAAAGTTAACACTCTAATTAATCCTATCACTCTGTAGCCTAAATACTCATGACAGAATGACTCTTCCTCTCTTTTCTTGAAAATATTTTCAGAGGAAGAACCTGACAGGATCACTCAAGCGATCCCTTTAAACTATGTCACCAGACCCCCGTGAACTGTATTTAAAAGAACTTTCAGGAGATATCTAGAACTTTAACAACATTTAGATCCCGTAACAATATGGGTTAAAATGTTTAATGTTAAGTTTCTTACCTAAAATAAGTGGCAATACAGAGGATTACCACCAACATAGGATAATATATATAGAACCCATCTGCAATAAAGGATAAAACTTTCATGGAACCCATAATCTGAAGAGTAAGAAAAAAGTTAAATCAGTATAATGCTACATTTTTTATTTTTGTCCATCATACAAAATCCATCCATAACCAGTTATATCAATAAACTTGGACTTTCAAAATTTGAAATAAAATACTTAAAGAATGAGGAAAAAAATTCCAGAAAAAATTCGAAGTATATGAGGTGATGGATGTTAAAATTATTGTGGTAATCATTTTGCAATTTAAATACATACATCAAACATGAAGTATACCTGAAACTAATACAGAATTCTATTTTAATTATATGGTAATTTTCCTAGTATGGTTTTCTCTTAAAAAATTAAAATTTTATAAATAATACTAAAAAGTAATTAAGACTAAATATAAAAGATATTACAGGTCAAATCTATTGATACTACTTAGCTAGATAATCTAAGTGAACCAAAAAACATTTTTTTAAAAGAGAGAAAAGTCACTTTTATTTAGTAATTAGTATATGAATTTTTAAAGTTTTATAGGTAAAATGCTGCAAGACATACATCTCAATAGTGCTTTTGAGGTGGCATTCCTCAAAGCAATAAAAATGAGAAAGAAGATAAACAGATGGGATTACATTAAGATAAAAAGCTTCTGTACAGCAAAGAAAACATTAAATAAAACAGAAAGAAACCCCCGAATGGGAGAAAATCTTTGCACTCTACACAACGGACAAGGGTCTGATCACAAAGATATACAAAGAACTCATAAGACTCACAAAAAATAAGGTAAAAAACCCAATAAAAAAATGGGCAGAAGAACTTAAAAGACACTTCTCCAAAGAGGACACACACATGGCCAACAGGCACATAAGAAAATGCTCAACATCCCTCATAATCAGAGAAATGTAAATTAAGACCACAATGAGGTAGCACCTTACACCGGTAAGAATGGCACACATCAAAAAAACCAACAACAACAAATGCTAGCGAGGATGTGGAGAAAAAGGAACCCTAGTACACTGCTGGTGGGAATGCAAGCTAATCCAACCATTATGGAAGACCGTATGGAGGTTCCTCAGTCTACTAGAAATGGAACTACCATATGATCCAGCAATCCCACTCCTAGGAATCTACCCAAAGGACACAAAAACACCGATCCAAAAGAGCACCTGTACTCCTATGTTCATTGCAGCACTACTTGTAATTGGTAAGACCTGGAAACAACCCAAATGCCCAAAAGTAGATGACTGGATCAAGATGTGGTACATTTACACAATGGAATACTATTCAGCAATCAAAAATGAAAAACTAGGGCCATTTTTAGAATCATGGATGGAGCCAGAAGGAATTATACTCAGTGAAACAAGTCAGACGGCAAGAGAAAAATATCACATGGCTTCACTATTAGGAGGAATGTGAAAGAGCAACAACAATAAAAAGAAGAGTAAGCTCAAGGAAATGGGCAATTACAACCAAAAACAAACAAAAAAAAAAAAGAAAGAAAAAAAATTCAACAAGACCAAAAGGTCAAAGATAAGCCAAAGGGGCCATGGTGGGGTGGAGGGGAAGGAGGGGTGGGCAAAGACGGGGATGAGGGCAGAAAGAGCACAAGAGACTGAGGTGATGGTGCTCGGGTGGAATGGTGGTGGGAACTCCCTGGGGAATACAAATGATGTCAAATATAATTAAATAAATATTTAAAAAATTTTAAGAGAATTTTTAAAGTTTCAGTTATTAAAAAGGATGCTAATAACGCTATAAAACTTTTCTGCCAGTATTAAAAGAAATTTCACAAAAACATCTCACATAATAGTGGATCTAAAAATCTGTTTTCTGACCATACTTACAGATGTATAAGCAGTCGGTTGTGTATTCTTGTGTGAGATAGATGAATCCATATGGGTCAAACCCAAGAAATTGAGACATAAAGGAGGAGTCAAACGGCAAAATAACCTGTAATAAGGATTATGAAAAGAATATATAAAAAAAATGCAGCAAAGTACATTTCATAATATATTGAAAGATATCAAGAACATTTTTTGTATCATTGTAACTACTATTTTCATCATTTGTGTCACATATATCTCACATTCTTGTTTTAAAGACATTTATTCAGTCATGACGAGACTATTACCACACAGTCTGTGAGTGTTCCCCATTGCTCAAAATGGCTTCTCAGACTCTCACTAGCTGTTTCAAAGCTTATACCTCCAACGAAGAGTCAGCTATTCTGACTCCTTAAGAGACTCAGATATAATGGCAGTGGAAGGGGAGACTTTTATGATGCTTACTTGGTGGCATCCATGGGCAGAAAGGACATTTTGAATTTTAATGTGAACTGTCCTCATTTACTTGGGAGATTTCTGAAAATCTTATTAATCACATTCCCCTAAAATATTAACACCACAAGGCAGGATCCCAGCCTCAAACTGCCTACTTTGGTTGCCCAGGAATTTGTGGAATGTCTTCATATGTCCCTCTTCAAGTCTACAATCTGTGCACTCTAACTCAGCAGAGTGACAAGAGTGGAAACATCCTGAAGATGAATTGTACTTAGTATGCAAAGGATCTAAAGATGTCTTAAAGAATGTCACTCTGACAAATACAGGTATATTAGACCCCGATTTGTCCAGAAAAAGTGAGACACTTGAGAACTACAGAATTGAGGGAGAGGAAAATAAATGGAGGGTACAAAGAGTAATAAGCGGTTAGTGGTGACAGAATAGTTCTCTCTTAATTGTAGTGGCTAAAGGGATCTACACATATGAATAAAAGATTAAAAATGAGAAATAAGGTGAATGGTTGACAATAATATGTCAATGTCAATTTTCTGTTTCTCAAATTATACAATAGCTGTATAAAGCATCTCCACTGGAGAAGGTTGGATAAATGTTAATGGACTCTGTACTATAGTTGTAGTTTCCTGAGTCTATTATCAGTCGAGGAAAAAAGATTTAAAAAGTGTTGGAGATGCTTCAGATATCAATTTCTCTGTGACCTTCTATAAATCAGCCTTTATGAATACCTGTATGACTGCTTTAACAATAAGGACAAATAACAGATTGTGTAATCTAGCCCATGCCGGAGCCACCTCTGTAAAGTCTTGCTAAATCTCTTGGCAAAAATGACACCTTTTGGTTTTCCAAATCCTCCACCCTCAGTTTCAGGATACTGAAACTCAGAACATGCTTTAGATCTGACTTAATCTCTAAACTTTCAAATGTTCAATTATTTATTAATCTATTTACTGAATCTCTAATTGCTAAGTCTAGTACAATATATCTTGTCCTTCCTAATCTAGCATACCTACTTTAATCTTAAACTTCAAGCAGAACTTAGGTAGCAATCAACAAAAACCTACTTAATGCTTAACATAATATTAGCTCATAGAAATATTAGTGTATTCAGGACAACCATAAACAAAAGAGGGAACATAAGAATACCTGCAATGGAAACATTTCCCTTACTTCTAAACACAATCCTACTTACATGCCACTGAAAAGAAGGCTGTAAGCATCAGTCTGGTGATGTGAAGCCAAGTAATAATAGTTAAATACACGAATCCTGAACACAGTGGAATAGACACAGATACTCAGGAAGAAGATGGAAAGGAAACAAGCAATCTGGGGGGAAAAAAAGTTTAATAGAATTTACCATTTTGTGCACTATCATAAATATTATCCTTTATTTCCAGATAAAATCTAAACATAGTAAGTTTCTTTTTAACTACCTAAGAAGATGAAATTATGACAAAAATCTACCTCTTATCCAGCAGTTCCACATGCTAGCAATAAGTTTCAAATCTACCCCCAGCAAGCCTGTCGTCCTGTTCCTTTTGTATTTCTCCACATGAAGACTATAAGTTATGTAGCTTCACTGATATAAACAGGATCAAAGCTCATTTGAGAATTTTGCACTATTTTGCACCTTTTTATCTCTCCTCATATAAAGTTCTTAGTTTTTATAGACTGTGTAAGTTGATGAGACTCATTTTTGAATGTCTTGGTAATAACACTGTGGAAAACTTCACTGCTTTCATTATTACTAGAAGAAATGTATGGAGAAGAGATATGAAAGTTAAAGATTACACTAAGAACTGAAATGTTTATGACAGATATAAAATAAACTGACCTCGATATAAATATAATTGTATGTTTTTTCAGCCAGCTGTATAAAGACTGCAAAGAGAGATAAGACAGGTGTAGTGCTAAAGAAAGTGCACTCTGACCACACAACAATCACAGAGAAGATGGACAACACCACAGCAAGTATCCTATAAAACCATGGTCGCAAAAGACATTCCCAGTACCATTCTGAAAAATAAAAGAAAAAAAAATTAGGAAAATGACAAGAGTAATAGGGTATTTACAATGTTTCAAAATATCTTTATGTAAGATATATCATTGTAAAGAAAAAAATTAGTAATTTTACAGTGGAGGAACCAGGAGACACCATCCTAACCAAATGATCACCACCAATGGGGCAAACTGGCATCATGTATGTGCTGCTATGAAGCACTAACAAGAACATGTGCTGCATGTATCATGTGCTGCAGTATCCTTGGCCAAAATGCAAAACCTAAGCCTATCATAAGGAAGCATCACTTCAGAGATACTCAATAAACAACTGTCCTATGTTCTTCAAAAACACTGATGTCATAAAACAAAAACTGACACTGAGAAACTGTTCCAGATGAAGGGAGAGAGGACAATGAAAGCAAAGCATGATCTGAGATTTCTCATAAAGACTATTATTGGGATGTTAGCAAAATCTGAATATCTGTAGATAACAGTACTATACTGATGTATTTCTATGGCCAAGTACCTATGCAGCAACTTACTGATACCTTTATATGTATGAAGCTTATTTTTCTGACTCTGTAAGGACAGGGATGCTTGTCATTTTTGTTCATTGACATACATCAAGTGCCCAATAATATAAAGCATGTTAAGTGTTCCAGTATTTGTTCAATGAATGAAAACAAGTATCATATGATTTCTTCATTTAATAAGAAAAGGTCTTCATTAAAGAAGTTTTCTGACATATTTGTTATGAGTCAGTGTATCTTCAGACAACACCAAATACGTAAAAGAAAACTGATCATAAATGTTTATATGAATAAATAAGGTGAACAGAAGCTTTAACATTGTGGTACCTGTATTTCATTAAGTTTTTCACACTAAATTGATAAAATTTTAAAGAGAGTGTTATAAATAACTATAAAGAACTGTAAAATAATTATTACTATTGGTGTGTTTTTTGCAATTAGACTAAAAAATGTAAGTAATCAAAGAATGTTTTAAAGGGATATTGTAGTATTATGTCAAGACTGAAGAAGAGACCTAGTCTTTTGATATAAAATTGCTTACAATTCCAAATACTCTAAGTATATATTATGTTTATAAAACATGCTGGATATATTGCATATTTTCTGCATAGAATCTTGGTTAACTGTGAAATATTGGTAACAGTGGAAAATGAGATTATATGCTGTTTGAAACAAAATACTTCTTGGGAAGAAGTTTATCAGATACATAATATTACAAGGTAAATGTCAAACAGTACAAATACAATTAACTTTCCATTGGTGAAATATACTTATTCCTTCAAAAAAATTATCACTAACTTTGAAATGTGTATCAGATACATACCGACTGTAGGATTATAAAAGTACTGCGTAAATCTATTTTCTGGTTCTGGTGATTGAAAGGTGTGGACAAACTGACGAGTAGCACTTGTTTCATTTTTTGCTACATCTTCTAGATAAAATGCTTGTTCCAACAGAACTTGCCATTGTACTTGAGTTCGACGGTGCCTCTGAACTGCATAAATCACCTAAAAAAAGAAAATAGAGGGTATATTTATCAATGTTCAGATCTAACAGTAATTCAACTCCCTACAACAGATGTTAGATTTATTTATTTATGCATACAAGAGCTGGGGTACAGGCCAGAGTCCAGGGTGGTGAGAGGATTCACCAGAGACAGAGTGGGGAGCAGGACAGGCAGACTGACTGAAACATATTGGTGAGGGGAGCAGCGGGCATGGCAGGAGAGGTCTGCTACGCCATGTGGTTCCCCTCCCTGGCTGGTAGCAGGGATTGAACGTGCTGCAGTGGCTGCCTTGGCTTCACAGTGTGTAGCTTAACCCACTGTGCCAGCAGGGAGGCCCCTGTTTTAGTTTTAACAACAATAACCAGGTGCTAGTGTAGGGATATTAATATTCCATAATATATATATTACAGTTATGCACAGTGAATAAATCTCACTCCCCAAATGCCAATAGTAAAGAAACAAAGAAATAAACAAAGAAATAAAGTTAAAAGACTTCTAAAAAAAATAAGGATGAGATAAAGAAAGTTTCAGGTACACATTCACTCAAAATTCCCTTTGTGTGCAGTAATTATAAATCTAAATCTGTAAGTAAAATAGCCATAATTAATAAAATTACCTGTTTATGGAGTTTTACTAGACTTTTTTCACTTGGGTAGGTATTATGCTTTTCATCAAAATCTTCATAATCATCCATGTTCCTACCCATTTTTTCCTGATACTCTGTAGGACACTGAAAGAATCAGTAGATGTTTAAAATCTTACTTGCAATAAGATAAAAATTTTACTTTTATTAAGAATCTTTCATTCTTGGGTATTTCTAATTTTCAAATCAAAACATCTTCATTTACTGACATCTCTAAATAGTTTGATTTTTAGTTACTTATTATCTTCTTGAAAATGTTTTCAAAGCTGAATTGAGTTTTTTATAGTTATTAATAATAATATTTATGCTCAAAAATACCAGATAAGGATGGAGACAGGAAGATTATTTACATGAAGCTACAGTCAATTATTTTCCTAGTTAAATTTTGAAGAATCACAAGAAATCCAAGATTTTCAATTTTTTAAAGTGATAGTATAGTGAAATAAATACATGATTTGAAGTTACTTACCCCACTATTAATCATTTTTTACCTATAAGAAACTGGGCCAGTTAGTTAACTTCCCTGAATAGGTTTTGCAATGTAGTAAAAATGAGAGATAATGATTATTGATTCTTATGACTATCATCTTAGTCAAAAGAAATACCAACAATCAGTAAATATTATTTAAAATATGGGAAAATAAATAGTTTAGTGGTTGCACAGAAGACAACTGAGGAACTAACTTTTGGAATAATCATTTTCAGAAGTATATGAACATCCTTATTTCAAGACTCAATGCATCAACTGCATCGCTTATCAAATATCTGTGTTAAATAGTCCATAATTACTACTTTATGAGATATTATAAAATAACATGTAAGAAATTGATTGAAGGAGATTACTGAGGCCTACTTTATTTTCTTACAGGAGATCTGCCTTTAGTAACCATATTCAGCAAGACTTCTGCAAACTGTAAAGGTCTAATTCCTTTGCTGTGTCAAACAATTATTATACATTACTTAATATAACCTCTACATCCACATTTCAATAGAAAAATACTACCAATGATCAATACTAAACCTTTAACAGAAAAAGAACAAATTCTATGTACAAGTTACTACTGATTTATGGTTAATATTTTAAGGAAAATAGACAAGAGATAGGAAGATTTCAGCCATAGGCTGTCTCATACTTTTTCTGACGCTTTTGTTACAATATTAAGTTGAATTTATATTTCAAAAGAAAACAGGTAAGAATACACTATCTTTACCTTTTTAAGTATTGTATCAACACATTTTCTCAGTGGGTGGTTATACTTGATATTTTCATTCACTTTACGAACTTCCTAAAAGAACATTAAGAGAAATAATAATACTTCCATTTCTTTAGATCACATATTTAAAATGAGAATGCTCTAGGAACTATACACACACACACTTTCTAGTTTAATTTCAACCCAAATTACTTACCATATACTTGAAGTTCCTTTTACTAAATAAAAGTTCTTAAGAATATAAGTTAAAAGTACGAAGTTATTTAACTACTATATCTTTATCTACTTTCCAGATAAGACTCCCAATCATTCCCTTACTTGATAAACAAAGAGGAATAAGCATTATTAAAAAATCATGATGGATCAGACAAATTTTATAATCCTAAAAGAAAAGGACCATATTCCTTTTCATCAACCTCAATTATCTCATTATCTAAAATGCAGTGAGAAAACCAAGGAAGAAGAACAGGCTATAAATATCACAAAGCACCTGCTCTGTTCTATGGGGAATCACAACAATCACAATTACAGCAGTCTCAACTAATGATCCATTCCACATTTGTTGATTAAGAGCACTGTGCTAGGTATAAGGTCACCACAATCCATACTAAGACACTTCTCTAAAGAAAACATATAGCTGGCCAACAGGCTCATGAAAAAGTGCTCATCATAACTTATCCTCAAGGATGCAAATCAAAACCACAAAGTGATACCATCTCACACCTGTGAGAATGACCCACATCAAAAAGACCAGAAACAATAGATATTAGTAAGGCTGTGGAATCCTTGTATACTATTGATGGGAATGTAGTCTTGATTCAGTCCCTATACAGAACAGTATGGAGGTTTTTCAAAAGACTGAAAACAGATCTACCATTGGATGAGGCAATAACAATCATAGGTATCTACCCAATGAATTCAAAAACACTAATTTGAAGGGATATATGCACTCTTATATTCACTGCATATTTATAACAGCCAGGTTATAGAAGCAACTGAGTGCCCAGGGTCAGATGAGTAGATTAAGAAGATATGGTACACATACACAATAGAATACTACTATTCAGCTATTTAAAAGAAGAAAAAGATGAACTCCTGTCATCTGTGGCAATATGGATGGAACCGGAGGAAATAATGGTAAGTGAAAAAGTAGGAGGAGAAAGATAAATACCAAATGGTTTACTTATGTGGAAAGTAGAGAAACAAAACAAAGGGTCAGATAATACCAAATCAATTAACAAACCCTAGAAATCTGAGTGCAGAACTGAGGCCAATAGAGGGGGTGAGGGAAGGCAGCAAGCAAAGTACGGAGGGTGCCCAGTGGACTATGAAGTACGATGGGTGCTTCAGTCATAGTGGTATATTAACACACACTTAAGGGGGTGATCCTGTACCTCTGAATCACACAGTGTTGTAAACCAAAGTTAGTGCTAGTAAAACAAAAAACAAAACCCACAAGGGAAAAATAAGGAGTGTTATAAGAGTGTTATCTCCTAGCTGACTGTTGACTAGAGGTTATGGCTCGCTTACCTCCATGACATCTTCTAAAGTCTCCTCTGCGTCTGCTTTCTCTGTTATCAGTTTGGCTGCCTTAAAATAAGTTTTCATGAGTAGATAACCTCTTTTTGCTCCATTCCAGTATGACCGAGGAATCTCCACTAAGCCATACCCCAACAACAGCACAAGAAGAAACAGACCCCATGTATTTGCAGCAGCTATACCAATTGTCTGAAGCTGATTCCTAATAGAGAACATAAACAGATAGCTGTGACAGATAAAATTTCCAACAAAATGTAAAATGAAACTAATGTTAACTGAATTTTTAGAAAACTGCCCTAAAAGAGTAGCTAGGATTTTATATGAAAAATTAGACCTTCTCAGCTACTCTTTGAATTAAGGCAGATATGTCTTTTAAAGGAAAGTTAGAATGTGACTGCACAAATGAACTTTAACCCAGGAAACACTGCTTCTATTTAAGAGTAAAATCTAACTCATGGCAAAAATATAAACATAAATTTCATTAGGTGATTTCTTAATTCAACACTAACCAGGAAAGTCTCTTAATTTTCAAAACCTGAAAACAATTATATCTTTTGTGTAAACAGACAAAAACAAATAAAAGTAACACAACAGTAAAAATCATTACTGTTCTATTCCTAAATTTTTCATAGCTAGCTCCTCATGTGTATTATAGAATAACAGATTTCAATTTTAAAGCAATATCTAAACATTATTAAAGAGAAACATGCCTTAAAACTATAATCAGAACAGAAAAAAAGCATCCACAAGTTCCAGTGAAACAGAAATTTAGACATGTTTCATACACAAAATACAAAGACCTATCAAATACCATAAGAGTTAACACTTTTTAACATATACCTACCTATTAGAAAAAGCATTAGTTCTCTGCCTAATAACTGTATTTAAAGATGCTATTTCCTATTTTTCTTCTTAGTAATAGAGATTATTCAGATATTCTTTTTGGAGAATATTTAAAATATAAATTGCTCAATGGAATGTATTTATCTGTATATATGAGATAAAAATTAATTTTAAAAAATGGAAACAGGTGCAAGGGATTAAGGCATAGCATTATCAAGCTATTTGCAGTCACTGCAGCAAGAGTTTGACCCCTGGCCAGGGAGGTGACCCATATGGTGCAGCAGACCTTTCCTGTCTCACCCAGTGCTCCGCTAAGCAGTGTATTTCAGTAGATCTGCCTGTTCTACTACTCACTTTGTCTCTGATGCATCCTCTCATACCCCGCACCTCTGGTCTGCACCCTAGCTCCTGTATGCATAAATAAATCTTAAAAAACAAAAAATTGAAACACACACCCAAATGATATGAAGAACTTTCTTACCATTCTAAGTGCAAACGTGGGTTCACAGCTACATAAATTAAAAATGCTCCAAAAATCAGCAAATAGGTACCATAGTAGATTGCATTCTCAATCAGTGCAGTTTTGATCTTTCCAGTAATGGAAAACCCTCCTGATCTTGCATATGATTGCATAAAAGGTAACAGAATCCTAGTAGGAAAAAACACGATTAAAAAAAGCTGGCTATGTTTGTATCATCTCAAGACACTAGAAATGCATAAATCCTAATTTTAACATGTAATTCTTTTTATGAATAAATGATCTTGAGTAACATTAGGTAAAATATAATAAATCATTAAGTGTGTTTATAATACTAAATTTTGCAGAGGGCAAAGACTTTAAGGCAGGAGAATGCACATTCCTAGAAGTAAATTGCAATGACCAGCAAGCAGTACAAAAGTGTGTGAGACTGAAGATGAGTTCACAAAAGGCCTTTAAGTTTCAAAACAGTCAAAATCAATTCATGGTGATGGAAGTCAAAATCATAATTTTACCTTTCTGGAGAGTAAGAATGGGAAAGGGGTAGGAGGAAAACTTTATGAACATCTAGAGACTTGAAATGCATCACAGGTCAATGAAACTATGTCTTTAATTAAAGCTGTGCAGGGAGAGTCAGGTAACAAGATAACCAGAGATAGAACTCTAGGGAACAAGAGTATTTAGAAAATGAGCCCATAAAATGGAAAACAAAAAGTAAATTCAAAAAGCTCAGTTGAGCAGATGCAAAGAAATGGGGATAACAAGAGCAGTTTCATGCAATAATGGGGCTGGAAGAAGACCAAGCTGAAGAAGATTAAAAGAAAAAGCAATCAATGAAGGTCAGCGATGACAAGGAAAATTTTTGCTTATGTTTTCCATTCTTGTTTGTCTAATTTTTTTTTTTTTAAGGTGGGAGAAACTTAAGACAGTAGAAAGGAGAAGATTAAACATTAAAAGGGGGAAACTCTGTCTCTGTTAAGTCCTCTTACTCCTTCACATTTCTGGCCTACACCCAAGTTCTTCTACACAAAAATAAATAAATCTTTAAAAAAATAGATTTAAGGGGGGAGAAAGTGACAACTGAATAAATTCTAAAATATGAAGGTTTACTGGGAAACAGTGACTTTCTTTTTTTAACTTTTGCCAAAGTTGAAAAAACGTATTCTTCATTACCACTTACCACGTTAGAAATTGTGATGTCCAATATACTACCCTCCAGAAAATTGGCATGATTCCATCAGGAATGTAACTCCATGGTTTGAAACAAGAATGCTGGCTGTTTAATAGTAATTTAAAGTAAATTAATTGTAAATTATGACAAGTTAAATGAGTTATACAATTAATTTGTGTGTTGTGAAGTTCATTTAGATACAGGCTATAAATTATTGACTCAAACTTTAAATATTTCATAGAAAACTTAAAATTCAAAGATGACTGTCAAACTAAAAACTACATAAACAAAACAATTTGTTCTAAAGAGGAATGCAATTTAAATTTTCAACAATGTATTTTTAGTCAATGAATAAAGAGGATGTGATGCTCATTTTGTAAATAATGCAATTATTTTAAAAAGCAAAAGCATCTTAATTATCACATCTCTGATTTGATTACCTTTAAAATTGACAACTTAAAAATGCACACTCTCCGTATTTGTGAGGTTTTGTGGTTTTTTTTTTTTTTTTTTGGAGGCAGTGGAGATATTATCTATTTAATTCTTGGAAATTGGAACACTATCTAAATCAGTCACATTAGCATAGTCCCTAGGAAATATATGCCAGCATTTATATATCATTCTGCTCAATTTTCTGAAGATATGTGTCTCTGACCATAGATTAAGGCTATTCCTTAGGCAGGACTTTAACCAATCCACATTGCTGTTGATCTATATCTAATCTTTAATAGCACTTCAAGGGGGGTCATATTTACAGCTCAAATTTACCCTTAAATTATATTTTTTTAAATAAAAGCTGCATAAAGAAACATGCAGTGCTACTTAAATCACTGCTTACAGCTGTAGTTAAACATTATTTTTTCACTTAAAAGTTTACTATGTACTAAATATCTTGATAATTTGAACTTTATTCATTCTTGGTCTAAAACTATAATGACGCCAAAGGATGTGAAATATGAAAGGAATATCCAATATACAGGTTAACCTTCTTGTCCTTTATTACAACATTGCAAATCAGGCAAAAGAGAAAATGCATGTCCCCCTTTTTTTTTTTCCAAATTTGAGATAGGAGGAACAGGAAAAAAACTTTTGGAAGTCATGTACTTAGAAAGAGAGAACCAAAAGTGAAAAATCAGGTCTTCCTCAAGTTTCCCATTAGTATCTACTGAAAAACCCTGTGCACAATAAATATTTAACATTTATTCTATTTAAATTAAATACAATACAAAGTAATTAGAAATCTACTAGCAAAGGACAGAGGTGTGGAGGGGGGGTGAGAAGAGAACAAACATAAATCTTTATAAATATAAAATTCAAAGGGTAAAAACTGACATTTAAAAAAATATTTTGCCTCTCACAATATTAGAAGAAGAAAGTACCTTGGAGCTGGGGTAGCAGTTGCGTACACTCCTGTGATGTTATTCTCAGGGGGGCTTGAGTTTGCAGCAGCATGTTTGCACCGGTTGTATATTGTCTAAAGCAAAGAATGCATGGTTTAAAACTGGAAATCAAAAGGTTGCCAAGTATTTAAGGGATCCAGGGATGTATCAACATATCTACCCCAAATGACCTTTCTCACTATGCCTTTTAAATGATCAAATTCATATAGTAATATTTAAATTCATACTAAAAGTTTAACCTTATGTAGTTTAGCTGTGTCAAGACCCATATTTTAAACATGCTATATGATTACAATTGTCTTTTCACTTGTTCATCTCTTACCGTGCTAACATCCAGAGGCAGTATGAAGACAATAAGAAAGCAGAGATACCAAGCTAGCAACGTTCCAACAATTACAAGTCTATGCTGTTTCTTAAAGTCTCCATATCGATGAAGTAAAAATAATGCCAAAAAAAAGACAAAAACAATCTCGAGTCCCAAGGCTGCACCACTCATTATCGGATGTTCACTCTGGCTAACCAAAGTAATTCACGTACAGGTCTGGATCATATTTGAAAAACTGAAAAAGGAAAAATAATGCGGGATTAACACAGGAACTGATCATTTGGAAATTCTAAGTATTTATTGATGCACTGACAGATTTGGAAAACTGTCATGCTTTACAATGACTATGAAAACAGGAAAAGAGTGATTTCTACTGTCAAGTACTCACATCTTACTTTTTAAAGTATATCTTAAAAATTTCACATATATCTTTAAGAAAAGTTATTTTAACAAAAATTATACTAGCTTTAAAAATATTATAAAATAAGAACACTAGTTGTGAACATTTTTAGCAGTGCCATTTGATGTTTGCATCTTAATTTTATGTCCTAACAGAATCCTTTATGCAATTACATTACTAACTAGATCTGAGGAAAACAGATAATTTGTAAAACAAAGTTTTCTAAATCATCCATAGCCTATTACATAAGATTTTCAAAATAAGACAGAGCATTTGAAAGTAACCTCTCCTTTGTTGCAAACAGCTAATCCTGTCTAGGAACTTTCAAGACTTGAAATTATTCGTTTACAGCTTTACAAAGTATTTAGAGCTATACAAGACGACTTCCACTCATCTATATACATCTTACTTTTTTAAAGAAAGTTATTCTATTTTATATGCAGAAATAATTATCACTGATATTTAATAAAGTCATACATTTAAAAGTACTTTTCATTATCCATTCTGCTACGGATACAGCAAATTGTTTGCTATCTCTCTATTTTCCCTGTCCTCAGCATATTAGTCTCCTATTGCTATAAACAATTGCTATACATTTCATGGAATTACAACACCCATATCTTAGAATTTTTGTGGGCGATGTACCAGTTTCTGTGGGTACAGGCAGAATATGCCTCAAATGAGTTCTCTACTTAGAACCTCTCAAGATCAAAATCAAGGTGTCAGCAAGTTTGTTCTTCTCTGAAGCCTCTGGAGAAGAATCTTTTGCTAACTTCATTCAGGGTATTCACAAAATTCAGTTTTGCAGAATATCTGGCTATAGGACTGAGTGTCCTATTTCCTTGCTGGCTGGCTGTATTGCCCTTCCCTCTTTCGAAGGCTTCTCTCCAGTCTTTGCATGTGATAGCTCAGAGCTAGCAATGGATTGTCAAACCTGTCTCCAAGTCCATGCTTGAGTCTTTCTGACCTCCCCTTCTATTTTCAGCTAGTAAGGGGTCATTTCTCTCAATGGGTCCTTACACAGTCTAGTCATATTTACTGGTTGTAGGGATGAAAGCATACACATCCATGGGGTCTACTATTCTGTTTACCACACATACTGTACATTCACTTCTGTTCAAGCTGAACTCCTGTAGTTCTGTTAGGGACACTAGATCATTATGCCTACGGGTCCCTTAAAATTGAAACTAAAAATTGAAGTTTCCCCAAGATGAGATGGGAAAATACTTTTAAGGTCATCATTAAACTTATACTTAAATTCAGGTGAGGAAATGTCTTTTTAAAAGTCCAGAATGATGTAGCAAATTCCAAGGTTTCTCATAAATTCCAATCGCCTGTTTTGGTTATCTCAACTAAATAATTTTCTGTCAAAACTGTTGGTACCTTATTCTCCATTTCATATAGTTACTTGGATATTAAATGCATAAAGTAGTTAACAACTAAAATCCAGTCAAAATAAGCAATTCTGGGCAACCTGAGCTTAGCTTACGGCAAAAACGTCATAGCTAGCAAGTTGGCAATATTTATCAAAATCCTTATATAAAGGTACATACCCTTTGTCCTAGCAATTCCTCTTCAAATAACTTAATCTAAAGAAAGATCAGAACTGGAACACAGATTTATCTATAATGTTATCATTCACTGCAGCATTATTGATACATTGATTTCCTCACAGCTCTGTTGGTCAGAAAGCAGGGTCTCCCAGGAGGAAATCAAGGTGTAGGCTGGGTGGGCTTTTATCTGGAGACTCTGGGGTAGAACTGCTTCCAAGTTCATCCAGGATTGGTTGAATTCAGTTCCTTGCACTTGTGGAAATTAAGGAGGTGGTTACTTTTTAATCAAAGCACCAAGCCTGAATCAAGCACATGCCTCAGCACAGGTTCCATGCTAGTATAAAGTAAATTATTTCTCAAAAAAAAAAAAAAGGAAGGTTTGTCATACAGCCTCCTTAACTAATACTCTGCTATTTTCGTGATGGCGCTGGCCAGCTTACTTCTATACTTTATGAATCCCCTCCGTTTCCCCGTTCCCTCTTTCACTATTCTCCCTGGTCACACAGAGTATACTTTGCACAATGGATTTCGCATGGTCATCCTATCCGGAATGTGACATGCTCCCTCCTTTAACCGCCTCCAAACTCTTCTCAGCAGAGATAGGCTAAGAGCAGCTTGCTTTTAGGGAGCGACGCAACCAGACGCAGTCAGTAGTGAGAACAACCCAGTGGCTTTGCTGGTAGCCCTAGAGTCGCACCGTGAAGCCCTTAGCAAACAACAGTATCCCCGCGGTATCATTTGTGAGATTTACCGAGGCTGCAGGGGATACCCAGCTTGCCCACTGCGCACAGGAACTACCGTGGTCTCTTGCTCTTCTAAAATGAAATCACCGCCTCTCCTTCGAACTGCGCTTTAATTTACAAAAGCTCATTCCCACGCAATCTCACCCGAGCCTCTCACCGAGCGGTCGACCAGGGTCGCGGTCGTCGTGCCTAGTCTACAGATAAGGGAAGGGTCCTTCCAGGGAGCCAGTCCGCAGGGCCGCCCTCACCGTGGCGGAGGAAGCAGCTTCCTGGAAGGCGCAGGGCAGGTGTGACGCCCGCGGCTCAAAGCCACTCACCTGGCGGGTGTGCCGGACTCCAGCCTCCTTCAGGGACACCGGGAGTGGGCCCCGCGGCGGCGGCCGCTCGCGCTCACCCGAGTCCTTTCTACCACCGCCTGCGCTCAGCCTCAGACTCCCGACCCCAAAATGCCTCCCGATCTCCCCCTCTGGCTCACCGTGCTCTCTCGCCAGCGACAACGTCTGGAAGGACCGGGAAACTCTGCGTCCGCCACAGCTGTCCAGTGGCTGGGGCGCGCGCTCCAAGGCGCCAGCGGTGGCGGTCACCAGAAGGCCTGCGGGCTCCCGGGAAAGGAAAGCCCGTCCCCAGTCAAGCAGCTGACATTTCCCAGTCAGCCGGAGCACCGCCCGCTTCCGCTTCCCCGCCTCCTCCGTGGGCGGTCCCTGCCCGGTTACCGCGGAGGGTTGTGGGTATCTTGGAGGCGAGCCAAACTGCAAGGGCCGGAAGTCTTGGAGACCCATTCAGACTAAGAGGCACGGCAGAAACTACAGTTCCCAGGAGGCAGCGGGGCCGGAGAGACGGGCGCCGAAGAGAGCGGGGAGAACAGCAGTGCGCGCGCTGCAGGCATGGAACGTTACTAGAGTTCGCGGATCTTGGAGATCCGAGCAGCACGCCGGATCCGCCTTGCGCTAAAGCGGGAGTCCGGGAGGCGAGCAGCTCTGAGATTAATGCACGTATTTAAAACTCTTCGAACCCGTGGACACCATGCATAGGTAAACCGATTGCAAAGAAGGGGCAGAATATGAATGATCGTCTTAATCCTTTTAGGCCGCGTTTAGTGCTACTTGCTAATATTGTTACAAATGCTTTAATATAAATGGTTGTTTAGCCTCTTTTGGTAAGGCATGGATGAATGGATCAGCGTACGATTTTATTTGGTTTCCTTCATTAGGCTTTCCTGCTGCTGTTTTCCATCATTGTATGATTGCCCTCCCCCTTCCCCGGTCTGTTCCCTCCACTTTAAGAAATTCTTGAGGCCTCCTGCATGATCGTAAATCAAAATATTTTTGATTTGTTATTTTCTCTTTCATGCTGGTCCCAGGCTCGTAAAAAGGCAATCAGTTAACTGCTGGAAGCTTTCTACAATACATAACTTGCAGTTTTGCTTAGGCTTATCTTGGAATATTTTACGTGTTTTTTTTTTGTTGTTTTTTTTTCTTAAAGCAAGGAGTACTGTTTTGTGTATTTCTGCAGGAAACACCTCCAGGAAATTCCAGACCAAAGTAGCAACGTTACCACTAGTTTCACGTGGGGATGGGATTCTAGCAAGACTTCAGAACTTCTCTCAGGCATGGGGGTCTCCGCCCTGGAGAAGGAGGAGGTGGACAGTGAGAACATCCCCCAGGAACTGCTTTCAAACCTCAGCCACCCGCAAAGCCCCCCACGGAAACGGCTCAAGAGCAAAGGGAATGACAAAGACTTTGTGATAGTCCGCAGACCTAAACTGAATAAAGAAAACTCTCCAGGTAATGTATGAGGATAAAAATGACAGTCACATAAAGGGTGAATTGAACAATTTTATTGTGCAGAATGAGGATTTGTTCAGGGATCTGTAGGACAGGGACTTTCTAAAATTGCCTAGTTATGAAATTATTTCCAAAGAAATGGGGCAATTCATTGTCTTTGAAGTCTGCAGGAATCTTAGTAGAGATTATCTTCTGGTGCCCAAGTGACTTAAAACCTATGTGAAATTTAACCGGTAAGAAGGCATTCCTGCCTTTTTCTTTAGAAGGAAAACTTCCAGCTGCTCAAAAGGCATCCAGGTGCCACTGGTAAATGGAAATGTAAACAATGATATTGTGGGATTCTCTAGCCCTGGTTGAGCTTTTTAGTCCTCATAATCACTCTGGTTATTTGTAAAAGGACTACTAAAGTGAATGCTAAACTAAGTGGAGGAGGTTTACCTGCCCAGGTACACTCCCAAATAGATTTCTTCTGATATGCTGTGTCTCCATTACTGCCCACATCTGTTCCGTTGCACAACCCAGAGTCCTGATGATCACTCACATTCCCACCAACCCCCAACATCCAGTCACTGAGCTGTTCCTTCTGGTCTCCTAAATATTTCTCACACTCCACTATCTCTTGCCTGAACTGCTGGCATGGACTCAATTCATCATTTCAGCCTTGTCCTCCTCCTATCCACCCCCCAGAGTTCGATTCGACTGGCTGAAATGTAGAGCTCATATCATTCCCCTGTTGAAAGCTTCCCATTCCCAGGCTTCTCCAGTACATGAATAAGTGCCTGCCAGAGTAGATCAGAACCCAGCAGCAATCAAAACATAGGGTAAACATAGTGCATTGACCTGGGGTTATCAGTTTTTCTCACAAATCACTTAAACATTAATTCATTATAAACAACCTGAGGGTTCTGAGGTTAAGGTGTGGGGGGAGGGTTGGAGAAGGGCAAGGGGACACACAAGATGGTCATAGGGAGGAAAATAAAACTCTGAGCAGAAATTGCCCTTGAATCATTTCAGGGATGTTATTTGAATGGTATATCAAGCATGTAATAAAATGAGCAATGATGCATTGAAAATTTTTAAAGCATTATTCAGGAAATACTTTCTGAGCACAGACTATGTGCTAGGCATTTTTCTAGATGCTGAACTTAACAGCAGTGAGCAAAACATAAACATTGCTATGGTTCTAGGGTGTCTATATTGGAGACCAGATGCAATACACATAATAAATCTGCAGTATATTAGAAGGGGGTAAATTCCATGGCGAACAACAAAACTACAACAAGCCCAGAGGGTTTGGAATTCTTGGAGTGGGAAGATGAGTTGCAATTTTAAATAGTAAATTGAGAGAAAGTCTCACTTGGACAGTGAGCTTTAAATTAGACATAAAAGAGGTGAGACACTGCCGTGATTACTTTGGAGAAGAGAATACTGAGTAGAGGAAACAGCAGGTACAAAGACCTTAGGGCAGAAGCATTTTCATGTTCAGTCAAGGAACAAGGAAGTTATATTCCAAGAGTGGAATGAGCAAAAGGGAGAGCAGTGGGCAATCAGCTGGAGGTGGTATTATTGAGAGTTGTGACATAGAACCTTTAATGAGGACACACTGATGTGTTGAGATTAGCTGTTAAGGGGTGAGGATAGAAGCTTGGAGATTTAAGAGGTGTAGGAGTGGTGATAACAGTGGTCAGGTTTAAATGGATTCTGACATTATTTTCAACAGAATTAGGATGCAGTTGAAATTGTAGGAGAGTGATCATAGTCTAAACTGAAGTTAGGTGGGTGGTGGTACAGAAAAAAGACAGACTAGAGAAAGAAAGATGACATCGTACAAAGCCGAGATAAATAAGTATATTTTAAATCCCTCCCATCTGACTTTTTATGCATAGTCTTGGTTAATTGGTTATGGCCTGGGAATCTACATTAGGAGTTGGATTAATTAGAAAGTCAGTGAAGGATTTGTAGTAATATCACACAATCTGGCTTTGAATCCCAATTCTGCTGTTTACCAAGCTTAGGAATTTATTTACACTTTCTCTGTTTTGTAAAAAAGCACCTCAAAAGCCGACTGGCACACCATACTCAGTAAGTACACCCAGTTATTTGGTGAACAAGATGTCTGACACCCACTTGGGAGACTACTTCACTTTTTCTTTTGGCCTTACTGTGACAGTGTGATCCTTTCAGTGTATTTATTTTCCTTTCATCAGAATTTAGCGTCATTACTATATTTAGTGTTTGGAATGCAATGCTAGCAATTTGGTGATGGACCGACCAAATCTGGTAAAAAACACTTCCACTGAGATGAACAGATTTAGATTTATTTTTTCCAGTGAAAATAGCTTCTAGCATGACCTGTAATTACTGTATCTCCTTCCACAGCTATACACAAATGTAAAGAAAAAGTTATTTTTAAAGCAAGGCACTGTGGAAATAAGGTAAGAGTTACAGGGGTAGTTGGTGCTTTGAGGAAATCACAAGGCGAGTTGAGAGAAGCAATGACAGTGCATTAAGAGGAACTCACAATAAGATGCACTAGCAGCTGCTGAGTAGTTCAGGCTAGGGGGAGGGAGCCCCTAATGCTAAAGTGACCCTAAACTTCCATAAGCTAAAGGGCTTCCAAGATGAGAGCCACCACTGGGCAAAAGTGAAAGCTCTGAGAAGGGTCTGGAAATGATCCAATCAACAAGTCTCCATCATTAAAACTGACTTAAAAAGTATTTATAGATAAAGTGAGAAAGAAAAAAAATAGTGACTTTTTAATGTTTGTATTACCCAAGAGAGAAGTACAGAAGGACACTAGTGGTGTAGTTTGTACACGGGTGGGGTTACATACAGTGTAGCTTGGGAGAGTCATTAACTCAGAGGAGGGCAGCTGGTATAGAGAATTCCGTGGGCTCCAGGAGCCTGGGCTTCACGGTAGTCAGGCCATCATTCCAGTGAGTTTTGACTGCAGTTGTCAGGACAGGTGGTGAGCAGCTCTGCCAGGATTAGGAAGAAAGGTCTCGCCTGCTATACACAGATATTTGATCGCAGTGGCCCTGGGCTGGGAGATTTTCTTGGTTCTTCACTCAGCAGTCTCTCCCTGTGGGCCCCAAGCTGGCCATACATCTGGAGACTCCATCTTGCTCATCTGTTTACTTTGGAAGATAAAGACTATGTGGCCAGCTCATGCTGGTCTGATTGGCCCTCGAGGCAAGTGTGCAAGGAGTTGGGAAGAAATGGCCCAGTGCTGAGGTCAGTGATGGGCAGAAAGATGATCACTGCATTTTCAGTCAGTCATTAAATACCTCCACTCCCCCCTTTAAACTGGGGGTGACCTTGGGAACGTCGCTGAACTAATTTGTTCATCAGCTCTTCCATGATTGTTAAAGGCTTGAAATCATCCTACAGTGCTTCTCAGACTGGCAACTCTGCAGTTGTGTGGGGTACACTGATGTCCCCAGGGGAACTTGTTTGGAGTATATAATTCCTGGGATTTTGATTCTATAAGTCTTACCTTCAGCCCTGGAGTCTGCTTTTTATTACCAGCAGCAAATGTTTTCCCTCCTGTTTTGTTTTGTTTTTAACATTTTGCTGTTGTTTTGCCAGTAAGAAATATATTTTACATTATTCTGGGTGTATATCTGAAATTGAGATTTCACAAAACTGTAAGATTTCCTAGTCTTTTAAAATAGTGCTGGTCAAACTAAATGATTTTGTGACTCACCAATGAATCTCAGCCTGCAGCTTTTAAAAGTCAGCTCCCAGAGGGACTGGGATGAGGGCAGGAAGAGCACAAGGGACTGAGGTGATGGTGCACTAGTGAATTGGTAGGGATTCCATGGGGACTACACATGATGTCAAGTATATATAAATAAAGAAGGAAAAAAATAAGGCAGCTCCCTAAGAGCCTAAGGAAACCCTCACCACACACCTTTACCCTTTTGCTCCTTTTCATTCATTCTTTTACCGAACTCATCACCAAAAGACCCTGCTCTCAGAGAACTTATATGTGGCGGTGCCTTAGTCTGCAAAGCCCAGTTTCTATGGTTTGTTATTCTCTGCATACTTCAGGACTAGCCAAGTCTCAGAACTACTGTAGGGTCGAGTTCTCTACTTTTGTTTTACTTTTCTCAGTTTTGCCCACCTAGTTAAGCTCCCTTCCAGGCCCCTGGCACATCAAGAGCTAGCCTGACCTACTGTTTTCTCTTTATCATTTGTGGGAAGAGGACCTCACACGTGGGGTCAGAATTTAAACTTCCCAGAACAGGAGCATGGATCACTACTAAAAACTAGCAAAGAGAAGCTGGAAGTGAATGTCTCCCATCCTTAAATAAAACCCCTGTACCTTCGGTTGTGAGCACCAAAGCCTGCTCTTCCTCAGAGAGAATCATCTGTGCTTAGAGAGGAGCATATTTAAAAGTCAATTTTTTTTTATTATTAAGATTATTTGAAGCTTTAATTTGAATTTGAGCGTAGGTGATCCAAGAAAGGGCTACGTCAAAGAAGATGTGTTAGCTGGACTGCACATCTTACGCATCAAAAACTCGTCAGCCGGGGAGTTTGGGAGGCATGGACGGTGATGAGGTTACACAAGGGGAAAGAGGTGGGTTGGATCGTGACGCACATGGAAATGGTGATTGACAGGGGATGACTAGTGTGAATCTGGCCAAGTCTCACCCTTTTGCCACTGACGTTTCTCTTTCCATTCAGGGGGCTGCACACAGCCCCCAAGGACTTAGAAGAGGCTAATGGAAGACAAGACCTGCTCTGGACTTTTCCACCCACTGTAGGCGAGCAGAGCAGGCAGCAGTGTAGTCAGGAAACAGATGGTTGATGTTTTAAAAATTAAAAATTGCAAGTAAAATTAGATTGAGCATATCACAAGCCTGGAATCCAGCCATGCGAGCGGCTCTGTGCAGCTAGACTTCTGCCCCAGCTGCTTGGCTAGCAGCCTGTCTCAGGCTATGGCACTCCACCAGTACACATCCGCCCACCCCAGGGGCCCTAGAATCAGGCATGTCCTTGGGTCAGTTGCTGGCTGAGGCTGTGTATTTTCTTGAGCATTGCTTCTTCCATCTGGTAGCTAATCCATTGATAGCTCTCAGGCAGCTTTTATTCCCCTTTTCTTCCCCTTCTCTTTCCCTAATGCTGGTTGTTTTCATTTCACATATAGTCATTTAATTCTCACCTTTTTAAACTTGTAGAGCCTTAAGACTCATCTGGGAGAACACAGACTCCTAGAACACATTTGGGAGAAAGAGGGCATGATTTGGAATCCAACCTGGGTTTGCATTCCTACTATGCCACTTACGTGTGTGACCTGTCTTTTGTCACAATTGCATCTTCTCCTGAGCCCCTCCCCACCTCAGGGACCACCTGTTGCCTTTGTGCTGGGTTTTTTGTCTTTAGCTCTACTCTGCATCCCCAGCAGGCGCTATGCCCCTTTGCAGGCTCTCTCCCCACCTGCAGTGCCCCCTTGTGGCTCTACACCTTCACCTTGGGACAGAGCATTTGGAAAAAGCCAACCCAAGTTCTCTTGACTCTGCTCCCTAATAGTTGGTATCTCCTTGGTGAAGTTACTTGACTCAGCTAAGTTTCCTTATCTATAAAGTGGATAATATGGACACAAGCTTGCTGCCAAGATTAGCACCAATATGCTTTAATAAATACCTAAGCCTTTTTAGGGCTTTCGGTGCGAAATTTTAATTATGTATTTGTTTACAGTTGTCCTGCACCCAACTCCAAACTCTAGTGCACTAATTATGCAGCCAAGAATGTTTATTACATCGAAGCCATACTGCCCTTATTTCACAATCGAGGAAACTGGCCTTGAGAAGCCAACAGTCTTGGCAATAAAAAGGCAGAAGCAGCGTTCTTCTCTCAGATGTCAGTCACACCTTTGTGATCTATCAATGGACCACTTTCTTACAGTCATTGCCAGACTTCTGTCCTAGCCCTGGGCATGTAGTTAGTTGGTAAAGGTAAAGAATTAGCACCGTCCTCTTTTACATGAGGGAGAGAGTAGCTGGTATATGCATTTAGCAAAGATTAGTCAGAAGCCTGTTTTATTCACATCTGGGTGTGAGGGCGGTGGTGTTGACCCTGGAAGGCTCTGAAGAAGTGACATTGACTCTGAGAACTGAAGGATGAGCAGGAGTTGGACACACAAAGATGAGAGTCACCTTGCAAAGTTTTTTGGGTCCTCAGCTTACTTGCCTGGCTTCACTGCCCTCTGCAAACCTCTGTATTCCTTGCTGAGCCCAATTCTCCTGAGAATTTAAATGACATCTCCAGTGTTGCTCTTGTGTTTCTGAGTTATGTCTACCCTACAAACCAGAAAGTCAATTCATTTATTTCTCTTGTCTTGTACTTCACAATAAGCCTCCCTAATTTCCTTTTCCTTCTTTCCTAATTCCCATAAACACTTTGGTGCCCTGGACATAACCCCTTGAAATGCCTTGTGCCTCATGTGCCAAAGATTTTCTTCTGCACACAGATTTGATTTAAAGGCTTTCAGTGGGCAGTCATGCTAGGGAGCAAACATTCCTGTCTTCCTCCCAAGACCTCCCAACTAGTGACTGCCAGCACTTGGTGTACCCCAGCACCCATCCCTTGTCTGGGGTAGATGCTGTATGGACGTTGCTTATTAACATATTCAAATTGGCTTTCCTTCCTTTCCATGTCTCTTTACTCTTTCTAGTACTCCCTGGAATCACTTCCCGAATAAATGACGTTTAGTCAGAGCCTGTGGATCCCAAACTTAGGTAAAGGACGATTTGGGAGTCTTGGTAAATTTACCATGCTACCCTTTTCCAAGCCCTAAGACCTTAGATATTTTCATGAGGGTGAAAATTCTAAGCAGCACTGAAAAGAAATGGTCACAAAAGAAAATCTGCAGATTTAATGGGCAAAGGAAAGGAAGAGAATGTTTAACTCTCTGCTGCTTAATCTTTTCTCATATATCAGTCTTCACTGTCAACAACTTTGGCAGATGAATCTCTTCTTTCCATTCCTACAGATGAAGAAACCATGCCCCACAGGGATTAAGTAACCGGCCCAAGATTCCCAGATCCATGGGCCACATAACTGAATTCCACTCACTCAGAGCCAGCCTTGCTTCTTCTTCAATCCAGTAGTTCTCATACCAGTTAGGGAGGCAAAGTTCCTGCAAAATTATGAGGCATGTCATTTTTTTGCTAAATCAAATACTAGAACCTACATATGCAAGAGGCAGCAGAGGTCAGGGTCAAGCAGTAATGGAAGAAAAACCTGTCTGTCAGCATTTTTTCAATTTGGATCACCTTTCTCTCCCTCCAGTTCATTCTGAACACAGCAGCCAGAGCGATTCCATTGTAACCTTTGAGAGACCCTATCATTCCTATGCTCCATCCTTCTAGCGGCTCCTCAGTACATTGTAACCAAGAGCCTCATCTTGAGTAGAAAGCGCTATGTGACCACACCCCTCTCTTCTCTGACCTCATTTCCTTCCTTCTCTACATTGTCTGCACTGACCACTTTGCTTTCCTCAAAAAAAACATGATGTTCCCTATACCGAGAGCTGACCCGAGATCCTCACAGAGCTGACTCCCTCACTGCTCAGTGACCACTTCCCTGTTCAGACTTGGTCACCTGCCCTGAACCCCCAACCCCTCCTTGACCGCTTTTTCTGCATAGCATTTATTCATTTTCACATCATGCAGTTGACTTCTGTTTTGTGGGTGTGATTGTTTCTTCCCACTAGACTATGAGCTATGTGAAGGAATGTTGTCTGCTCTTTCCCCAACTAAAACAATTCCAGGCACTTAGTGCTTAGTAAATATTAAGAGATGAGTGTGCCTTTTTTAATACTGCTTTTTGGGTACATTGATTTCTACATGTTTTCTATAAACTTGAAAGAAGTGGAAAGACGTTTGTTTGTCTTTTATAGAAGGTCGCTACCTGGTAAATTCACAGCTGAGTTCTCTTCAGAGAAGAAGGCAGCATTCCTTAGTGGTCACAAGTACCTCAGTATCTCAGACATTGCTAGAGATGCCAGAGTGGGTAGGGATTTGGTCTAAACCAAGATGGCTGGCAGGTGCTGAAGGAAAGAGTGTTGTATAAAGTACTCTTGGGTTTTTTAATTCTTGCTATGGACACAGTGGGGTGCTCACTTCTGGGTACACAGACACTGGATGAGCATAAAAACAATTGCAAGGATGAGTAATAAGATGAATGTTGAGACCTGATGAGGTGAAAATGGTAATGGCAAACACTTCCTTTTTCCCCCAAAGGTATTTCATGGGACTCCCTTCCAGATGAACTACTCTTGGGAATCTTTTCCTGTCTCTGCCTCCCTGAGCTCCTGAAAGTCTCCAGTGTTTGTAAGAGGTGGTATCACCTGGCGTAAGTATTCTCAAACTCTTGATATATGTGGAGAAGAAAATGATGTGAGCGTTACTCCTTCAGTCCTTCGGGTCTGGTGAAGCTAAAAGCCAAATAAAAATACAGCAGCACAGGGAAACAAGGTTATCTTTGTATTTTTTGTGTCATTATTTTGCAGTGAAAGACGAGAGTCTCTTTGTACCACTTTTGAAAGTTCTTTTCCTTGGATTCAGCGGTACACACACACGTCCATTGGATACTGACCCTGGCTCACACAGTGTTCCATTTATGAAGGGAGTTCAGGGATGCCTGGGGCACAGCTGTTCTCACATGGGGTGAACTGGGTAGTGTCTGCAATGGGGAGAGAGAACTTGGGGCTCTGGCATTAGAGCTCAGCCTTTCTGCCACTTCAGCTGTGACCTGATTAAGTTACCTAACACTTCCGACTCTCATATCCCCATACATAAAATGGGGCAATGGTATCTTCAGGTTAGGGCAGTTATGAGGGTGAAAACTAGAGTTGCTGGTATGCTGCCTGGCTCCTGGAAGCATCTAGCACATGTCAGCCAACAGTTACTGGTATGTTCATTGGTTTGGGGGGACACGTCAAGTGTGGACAGAGGGCTGCATGTGGAAAGTCTCTGTGAGCTGGGAACACAGTAACAGCCCACAGGATTGGAAGCAGGAGAGGAAGAAAGGGATTTCATTTTTAGGTTGAACTTTTTCCATCTTCATCCTCTCCCATCCCTGCCCAACCCAGGCCACCTGTGACTTTGTGCTAAAGGCCACCTCTTTTCCCTCCAGGATCTGGGACTGTCATTTTGAGCCATCAGGGGCCTCTTTCCTCCTGCCCAGGGAGTGGAGTGCTAGAAATTAGACATGTAGGCAATTATAGGAGTGGGCTCTTTGCTTAGAAAAGTCACCAAGCTTTACACACATGGCCGAGTTTTACTTATTCTCATCCAAGCAACCCCCTTTCACGTCTTTTTCTGCCAATCATCCTTTCCTGTAGCCTATTAATCTTCATCTCACTTGACACAGAAGTACTGATATTTAGATACCAGGCACTACAGTTCTGCCTTTTTAATAGAGGTCAGATAACACATTGACCATTTTTGTATATGGAATTATGCTGGGAAAGACAAAGCCTTAGACATCAGTATGCTTATTTCAAGCAGAGGTTAAAAAAAATAATAATCAGATTCTAATTAGGCACTGAAAATATTCTTTCTTGTGCTCAATTTTCTGTTTCTTTTTTGTTGAGTTGATTTAGCCTGCAGGTGGTAAAACTTTCTTCGTGTGCTGTTCAGTACATTTGGTGCTTCTTCTTGCTTTAGAAACAGTATTCAAAATCTAGTGATGATTTTTCCTTTTCCTCTCATGTTTGTTCAGATTTACACATAGACCCGTGTGCATGTACATATGTATTGTTAAGCTTCCAGGGCTTTCTCAGACGGAGTTGCACGTGACTTCTTTTTCTCAGTAGAGGCCCGGTAGCCACATCTCATCATAAAGAAGTGTGACTTTGCTTTTTATAGTTATATTTTACATGTTATTTAGGATATTATATTCTACATGCTAGTCACACTTGATAAAGTGGCTAGTGGAATCACCTAGGCCATTTTGAACCTACCCATCTAACTGATAATCAGTTAAAAAATTGAAACAATCATTTATAGAGTTATCAAGTTGATTTGAATGCTGGAATTTTACTCTCTGGTTCTAGATCATGGCCTTGCTAGTGAGAGCATCAAGCCATCTAAACTGGCAGTGCATAAAATCAGGAAGATGGGGGCTTATCCATGATAGGACCCAGAAATATCCTTTTGTGTCTTAAAAGCATCATAGCTAATTGTGTAGTCATGTAAAAATAAAGGTGCCTTCAGAGTTTGCTTTGAGGCAATTTCAAGGCACATCCTGGTGTTAAGGGGCCTCCTGTGTCCATTGTCCACACTTACCCAATGGAGCGCTTCTTCTTTTCCAGGTTTGATGAGTCTCTCTGGCAGACCTTAGACCTCACAGGTAAAAACCTTCACCCAGATGTGACTGGTCAGTTGCTGTCTCGAGGGGTGATTGCCTTCCGCTGCCCACGATCGTTTATGGACCAACCATTAGTTGAACATTTCAGGTAAAAAGGAGAAATCGCCTGTTTCTAAATCTCAAGGTGGGAAACAGATCAAAGACTTCTTTTTTCGAGACCCAGCCTTGTGACAGGTCACTGGCATGAATGCCCACTGCATATTTTGCCAAATGGCCCTGGTGTGGAGACTGACCCAGCTCAGCAGCATCATTCCCATTTTTGCTCAGGGCTACTGCTGGGTTCTTCTCCAGGTCAGGGTGTATTTGTGCCTTCTCTTGTGGGGTCCCCTACAGAAGGGTTTCTTGGATCTGGTGAGGTAGGAATCACACAAGCAGATGGTCTGGGCCGCCAGCCACCTCCCTACCACCCACCTCTGTTAAAGAGCCAAGTATGAGATGTCACCCAGATTTTATAACTTGGAGTTTCTAATCTTATCCTGGACAAATTTGCAACCTCCAAAGTAGGCTCTCTTGATTCATGTTATAGAAAAGTACTTCCCTTAACTGATGATTCTGTAATATGATTTTGTGCCTTGTACTTGAGGAAACTGATACTGAACAGAAAAGTAAAGTAAGGACAGAGCTAAGGACAAAATGTGTATCTGGCTCTAGTCCTTTCTCCCTCCCCCTGTTCCTGCCACAGCATTGCGCTCCCCCTTGCATTTTACTCCTCTCGGCCTCTTTCACTTGTGCACTGTCCTCTGTTCGCTCCAGGCTGGGTGTGCCTGGCTGCCCTCCCTTCTCCATCCTTCATTCACCTTAGACAAGCTGGGTCTCCTCTCCACTTCCATTTATGCCAGTTCTCTCAAAGCCTCATTCTAGCCCAGTTCAATCCAACTCCTATTTTTTTTTTTCCCGATTGAATGTTTTTGTTGTTTATATTTGTAAAATATTTGATTTCTCCCCTCAGGTGTAGTCCCCCTAAATTTCTTACTACCACATCACCCATGAACCATCACCATAGTCCTTTGTGTGCTTCCCTCCCTCGTTTCGGCCCTTTTTCTCCCTCTCTCCCCCCCACCAAATTCCCCCCACTCCCAGTATGCATCAGATCTAGTTTGCCTGCTAGTTTTGTCTTTTTTTGACCCTTTCTTCTGTTTCCCTTTTTTCCCCTCAATAAGTGAATCCATCCAATATTTTTCTTTTTCCTAAAACTCCCTATTTCTAAGACCTACAAATTTCCACATCTGAATTTTCTTAGTACCCTAGTATTAGCATATCTAAAGTTAGACAGCCTATCTTTGAACATTGCTTAACCAGGTCTTCCCTGTTTTAGAACATGCCCGGCCCTTCACCCAGTCACCCTCACCAGGTGTCACCTTGTCACATCCAGCTCATTCTCATGTGCCACTAATTAACTATGTAAATGGAATTGCCTCGGCAGTAACCTCTTCGCTTGGCAAAAATCCTCTTGAATTTGAAAATGAATGAGGATGGAAATCAGTGGCCATTTGTTTTATAACCTGACCACAGCTAATACTCGCATTGTGTCCAGAAGGTCTTGCAAAAATGTGTGTGCACATTTAGGGAGGAGGAGATGTGGATCTCTATGGGTAAGCTGTCTTAAGGAGTCCCTCTTTTCTGCTTTAGCCCTTTTCGTGTACAGCACATGGATCTGTCTAACTCAGTGATCGACGTGTCTGCCCTCTACGGCATTCTCTCTCCCTGCTCCAAGCTACAGAATCTAAGCCTGGAAGGCCTGCAGCTCTCGGATCCCATTGTCAAGTGAGTGCAGCCAGGAGCGGTCACAAAGGCAGTTGTTTTTACATATGTCCTGGGTGTACCTGGGGTTCCCTTCTGTCCACAGCCAGGTGGATTCTGAACATATCCCATGCTTGTTCAGCTTATACAAAACTTTCCCGGACTCACCTAGGTCTGCTGCCTCTATGCCAGAACTCATGCTGGACACTTGGCAGCTGGGGATGAAAAGGCATGGCCCCTGCCTCACACTGGGTGGGACCATAATAACAGCACACAATTACCATGTTTGTAATTGCATTGGTAATTATGTGGCAACACAGGGAGACCTAATTATGGCTGGGGAGGGCAGCCACCTCAGAGGAAGTGACTCGTAAACTGAGTATTAAAGATATTCAGGTTAGAGATCTCCAAATGCTAGGTGAAGGAAGCATCCAGTTAAAGCTAGCTAGCTAGGTGGCTCGAAGCTCTGCAGTAGTTGGGGGTGGCTGGGTCACAGGGCTCAGTGATGGGGTGTGTTGGGAATCAGAGCCTAGTGGATCTCTGCTGTGGGGTAAGAAGTCTGTTGACTCTGTGGTGGATTATGAAAAGGGAAGTGTGGTGAAAAGAATGGTTCTGAGAATGGCAGGAACATCTCAGAACTGAACTTAGAAATTTTGTTCCTTTCGGCACCTTCAGGGGACAATCTGATATGGAAGAAGCTAGACTAGGTCAGATGTCGTTGGGCTCATTCAGGTGAGAAATGAAGAAACCAGATGTAAAAACCATAATAATGGTAGCTATCATCTGTTGAGCTTTTAGTAGATGCCAAATATCAGTTCTTTCAAAGGTAATTGCTCATTTATTTCTCACAGCAACCCCATGAAAGTGTTCTTACTATTCCCTGTTTATACATATGGAAACTGAGGCACGAGGAAACTGAGTAACTTGTCCAAAGTCACACAATTAGAGGGCAGAACCAAGATTTGAACCTGGCAAAGTAATATGATCCCAGACTCTTGCTCTTACTGAGTTTCTCTAACATGAGTCAGTTAGGAATATAGAGGAGGGGCAGGTTTTGAAGTGGAAGACCCAGTGATATTCCATGTAGAAGGCTGCCTGTCATCTAATTACAATTATGAGTGAAATGGAAGTGTTTATTCCATTGCTTCATTATTAATTTCAGGAGTACATAGATTAGTGTTTCTGCACACTTCTGTGCCAGCCACTACATTCTTTCTTAAATTATTTCATCTTATTAGCGCTACCAAGAAATGCTGATATTACTGTTTCCCAGATCAGCAAAGCATCCTGCTTGGTGTCACGCAGATAGTGAGATGTGTGTTTGAACTCACTTCTGATTCAGAGTCCTGTGTGACTTACTGCTTCACTGACCTGCTTTCCTCAGAGTGCTTGCTGTGTCCTAATGGTAGTCTTCTGACGTTTTTATCTCTTTCCAGTAATCTTGCACAGAATTCAAATTTAGTGCGTCTAAACCTTTCTGGGTGTTCTGGATTTTCCGAAAATGCCCTGAAGACTTTGCTGAGCAGCTGTTGCAGGTAGGAAAGATTTGAGACTTGATTAGAGAGCTGTTGTTCAAATAGGTAGTGATACCTCATATCTGAATAGAAGTGCGTCATTTTGAAAGCTATTCTTAACTTTCCTATCTCTGATTGATTTGGATAATGCAATATCTTTTTTCCTCCAAACCCAGGCGCCAAATCAGTTAGATTTGCAAAGAATAGTTTACTTTGCAAAATGACCCCTATTTTTTTAATATATAAATAAGGAAAATGAAATATATGTTTATCACTAGTGAAACAGTGCTCTGGAGTGGCCATGGTGACCCAACAGATAGTACCCAACAGAGCACAGGTCACTATGGGCTTTCACCCTCATGCACACTTGCAAGGACACTCATATGCAGGGGACAACAATAATGGGCTTAACAAACAGGGGAAGCGAAGAGTTTCAAAGGCCATAGGTGGTGGTGGCTGTCTCACCCCAGATAGTGTCCAGTATGTCCCAGCAAAAGGCTGCTCGTTCAGGATGGTACTGCCCCCCAACAAGGGCCTGGAGCCCATGCATTGCTGGTAAATGGCAGGCCAGTGTCCAACTCACCGCACCTGAAGTGCTCATAGGCAGGGCCACTGAGATGATGCTGCAGATGCCCGCCAGACAGTACCAGACTCAACAGCAGTGGAGGCAGCAGTACCAGAAGGTGGTGCTGGATGATCAGGCGCAGCTAACAGCTTTCAGGTGACTTGGACAAGGAGTGCCAGTCACCCACCTGTCAACAGCACTGACCAGTAGTGCTGGTTGCCACTTGTCATGAAGAAGCAGCACTGTCAAAGCCACTGTGTCAACAGTTCTTTCTGAGTTGTACCAAACCAACAACAAACAGCATTTTGAGACACTAGACCGGGGGCCCCAAGTGCTCCTTTCAGGCGGTGTCAGAGGCAGGGCCTGAGGGTGGTGGCCCCCAGCCTCTGGGAAGCTTGTTTGGCTTCTCTTCTTTTTTGGAGTTTGGCTGCTCTTCCTTCCCTCTTCTTCAGAAATCAGGAACAGAGCCGTTTTAAGGAACAGAGGGCACCAACCTCTGCCTCCCAAGCTAGCGTCTGCCCTGCCTTATAACTTCTTTCAGGGTCCCCCACCTACAATCTTGTGGCGGATTGAACCAGAGCACTAACCAGCTCATAGGGCGCACCTGATCCGTCCATTCCACGATCCAGACACCAAATCCACGGGCCTCTCTACTGCCTGCAGCTGGAGGGAGCCACAGTGTTGGAACTGGCCCTGTGCAGCCCCATGCTGCTCCCTGCAGCCCTGAACCGAATGCTGCATGCCCTGGGGTGTTGTGGCAGGAACCACTGCCATCTGCCATCTCTGCTGACCTCTGCCTGCAGTCGGAGCCCCTGTGGGGCCACCCGTGGGAGACAGCAAAATGCCCTTTACCCACTGCCTCTTGCACTATCTACAAGCAGCTTCTGGGGCCGAGCGCTCAGGGAGGGGCTTCCCATATGCAGCAACTTCTCATGCTGGAGGAAAAGAGCCAGTCTTGCCCCACAGCTTTTGCTATGAGGTTTCACTGGTAGAGTTGAAATTAATCTGTTTTCACCTGACTATGCATCAGACAGGTTTTTTCCCTGTAATATCTATAGATGTATGTAGGGTAAAGGTTGATCAGGTCTTTCCACCTGCCCATCACTGTGATGATGGACACCTGCGGTGCTGCGAGCATTCCAGGGTGGGCATGCGCAAGTGGGCGCACCTGAGTTGGACACGGGCTTAAATGGGCAGCATCATGAGGATGCCAGGACCAACTGGCCAACCGACAGAACCAACAGGACCGACAGTACTGACGAGTAGCAGCAGCAACAGCAGCAGCAGCGAGAAAAGAAAGCAGCCAAGAGGGTGAGATACGCTGGGGGCCGGGAGGCCTGCCAGCATGGCACCCTTGCCTGCCATGTACCTGTCCACCTCTACTAAATAAAGCATAAAAGCCACCGAGGGCTCCAAGACTCTCCTTCCCTGACCCGGCTGCCCAGAACCATCCTGAACCTTGCTCCAGTGCCACCCCTTCCTGCCGCTACAATGTATCTTAGAGATTTTGATTAAATGTAGTACATAGCAAACAAACTCTCTAAATTTGGGTGCTAGGTTTTAAACCATCGTAAATAAAGCATACAATTATGGGTGCTACTAAGTGAGTAGGGACATGGTTCACAGAATACACAATTGTGTGTGTGAATAAGCATGTGCATGTATGCAGGTATGTGTCTCCTTTTTAATATCCCCTGGCCTCTGTGCGGTAGCATTGTACCTGTTTCCTTAATGATCTGTTGAAAGTAGCTTGTCCTAGAAGAATGTTATCAATGAGATAAAATGTACAGTCCACATTACTCAGTAATGCCAGGATGGGTGTGTGGCTTGACGATTGGGCATTGTTCACGCTCATTTGCTCAGTTGGCCGAGGCCATATAAGATAGTCACTTTTTTGCAGTGTAAGCATTTTTTTTACTATTCAAGTCCATCAACTTTTTAAAACATCTCAAGTGATTGCTCAGTCCTGTGTATGTTTGCTAATAACTTGAGTAGTTGGTAAAGAAAACATGAAGGCTGGAATATCTAGGAACCAAGTTTGAAGGTGAGGAGGGTGCTCCCTTCTATTCCCATAAGGGGGCAGCACTCACTAAGGCCATCACTCAGATCCCCTAGCAACTTTCTGGGCCAAAGGTGAAGCTAAGATAGCTGCTGAAAGAGGCAGAGGCCCTGTCTATAAATAGTAAGGAGTCTATGGCTGGTATTTCTTTTTTTCTGCTTGAGCCAGTGCTGCTTAGATAACTCGTTCCTGTGTGATGATTTCACGCTTTCCTTGTTGCATTCTTGTGTGTAGATTGGATGAGCTGAACCTCTCCTGGTGCTTTGATTTCACTGAAAAGCATGTGCAAGTGGCTGTTGCACATGTGTCAAAGACCATCACCCAGCTCAATCTTAGTGGTTACAGAAAGAACCTCCAGAGATCAGGTAAGACCTTCTTGTGGGCCCTTAACCACAACAGCAGCAAAAACAGGTGCTGTTCTATATCATTTCTCTCAATTGAGCTAGTAAGTGTAGTGTTGTTCCTTCCTCCCTTGTCTCAGCTGAGGGCAGCAGCTGAGGAGACAGATTAGATTAAGGCCAAAAGCTACTGGGGTAGCACAAAGATTTGAATCCAGAATCTAAAAGTGGAAACCTTTATCCTTTCAAATAATGTGCTTTCAAGCAGAAGAACTTCCTGCATGAAATCAAATTAATTAAGCACCTCAGTCCTATTTTGCTATCTGATGTTGGCATTAGCTCACCTGAGTGGGTGTTGTTTTTATAGCTTGGATTACATTCTAGAAGATTGGAATCTATCATTTGCAAAATGTATCTTAACATTTAAGTAGTACTTGAAAAGCTCCTCTCGAGGATATGTTATGTCCTTGAATAATTAAGATAGGTCAGAATACACAAAATGAACTAGATTCTCCGCAGCAGCCAGGGGTTTGAGTCCTTTGTTCAAACTTGTGTCCATTCACCTTTGTCTTAGACAAGAGAAACATTTTTCTAGAGCTCTATATAACCAACAGTTGTATGTCTTTTTAAAAAAAAAAAAAATATTTATTTAGGCATACAAGCACTGGGGTACAGGCCAGAGGTGTGGGGGAGTGAGAGAATCCACCAGACAGAGTGGGGAACAGCACAGGTAGATCAACTGAAATACACTGCTGAGGGGAGCAGCGGGCGAGGCAGGAGAGGTCTGCTGCGCCATATGGGTCACCTCCCCGGCCGGCAGCACGGATCAAACTCATGCTGCAGTGGCTATGGTTTGCTTCATAGTGTGGTGCTTATTAACCCACTGCGCCACCAGGGAGGGTCCTGTATGTCTTTTTTTTTTTTTTAAGAAAAAAAAGATTATTTTTAAATAATCTATGCATGTAAGAGCTGGAGTATAGGCCAAAGGTAAGAGGATTCACTAGAGACAGAGTGGGAAACAGGACAGGTGGATCTACTAAAATACACTGCTGAGGGGCGCAGCGGGCGAGACAGGAGAGGTCTGCTGCGCCATGTGGGTCACCTCCCTGGCCAGGGATTGAACTCAGGCTGCAGTAGCTGGTGATAGCTTGACAGCGCTGAGACATTAACCCCTGTGCTACCAGGGAGGCCTCTAAGGGTCTTTCTTAATTCCTCCCCTCCACACATAGTAGTCCACATTTTTTTCTCCTTTAAGCACTATTTTATTTTAGATCTGTTTACAGTTATTATAAGGTCATTGTCAAAAATATGTAAAATATAGGAAAAGCACAAGGTTAAATTATCAATGATCTCATTAACACCATGCCAACTTTTTCCTGTACAAAAGTGTTTTTTAAAACGGAACATAGTGTGTGGTAATATGCTTTTTTCCAGATGACCCTGTTTTCTGTGATTGTGTGATACTCATTTATGTAGATGGTATAATGCGTATCGACCCAAAAATAATTCACTCAGTTGATCTTATAGTTTAGATTTAGAATCTTTCCAGCTTTTTCCTTTATGGAAGGACAGAGACAAAGCTTTATGTGTACTCGCAAGATATCTCAAGTGGAATTGCTGAGTCAAGGCTTAGGCCTCATTCTCAAGCTTCAGGCATCTCCTGCCAAATTCCTTCTGAGCCTGTTGCATTCCCTGTAGCCTCTTCACGGTGAATCCCTTTGTCGGTTTTGCCTTCTTTATCCTCTGGAGACTAGAAGGCAGTGGCCTGTTGACATTTTCTTCCCGACTCTCCAATTCCCACTTTACTGAGAGTTCTTCTGAAAGGAATTGAGGTTTTAGGTGCAAGGTCAAGAAACTTGCTGTAGGCAAGCAACTTAATTTTGTCCAAGCTTGGCTTATAACGCTTTTCTTTGTTTCTCTGAAAAAGAACAGATCGCCTGTTTACTGAGTTTTGGCAAAAATAGTAGGTAATAAAATATCAGCTGCCATCGGGGCAAGACAGGGATGCAGAGGGAAGGGGACGTGTTGGTATTCTCAGTGATCCAATGGGAATCAGAGATTTTAAATCAATGTCTTTCAAAAATACCGGATGATTTCACTCCTAGGAGTATGAATATAAGGGAAGCAAATAAGGGGCCGAGGAAAAGAATAATAACAATTTAATGGGCCTCCCTGGTGGCGCAGTGGGTTAAACAACGTTGAAGCAAACCGCAGCCACTGCAGCATGAGTTCAATCCCTGCTGCCGGCCAGGGAGGGGACCCACATGGCGCAGCAGACCTCTCCTGCCTTGCCCACTGCTGCCCTCAGCAGTGTGTTTCAGTCCTTCTGCCTGTTCTGCTCCCCACTCTGTCTGGTGGATTCTCTCACTCCCCCACACCTCTGGCCTGTACCCCAGCTCTTGTGTGCATAAATACAATAAATCTTTAAAAAAAAAATTTAAAAAAAAAAAACAAAAAGGCAAAGACAAATCTGGGACATTTTGTGGGGGGAGGGACAGAATGGGTTGAGAAAGGCAAAGACAAATCTGGGACATTTTGTGGGGGGAGGGACAGAATGGGTTGAGGGCAGAAAGAGCACAAGGGACTGAGGTGATGGTGCACTGGTGAAAGGGTGGTGGGAAATCCTTGGGGACCACAATTGATGTCAAATCTATATAAATAAAGAAAAAGGGGTGGGGGAATCAATGTCTTTTCACAGTGGTGCACAGTATCACTACATAGAAGCTAATAGGGACTTTGTTTTAACTCCTAGACCTGGGGCCGACTGCCTAGGTTCAAGTTCCCATTCTGCCATTTTGCTCATTGATAAAGTGGAGATTGTGCTAGAACCCACTTGTATAGTCAGTAAGGAATAAATGGTTTAATAGGAGAATGCCAGACTGGACCATTCTTGGCACATAAAGGAAGTTCAGTGATTGCAGGCTGTGATTGCTGCTCCTTGTGGACAATTGATAAGCCCAAGTGAGGTCTTTAGGCCTCATATTTGACTTCTCCAGCTGAAATTGTTTGTCCTCTAAAATGGCAGGTTAGATTAGGTGGGGTGTCTGAGGTCTCTAATTCAAGTGGATCTCTAGTTTGTGATGAAATGAAGACAGAACCTAGCAGTGGGTACTGTTTGCTAGCCCTTCTCACCAAAGGCCTGCAGGGCTTCAGTGAGGACTAGCGAAGAAGACTGATCAGTTTTATCCCCAAGATTTTGCTCTTGGGAAGGTGGCGAGCAAAGTGTGGAGGGGACCCATGGGCGTGTGGTGGAGGACTATGGTGAGTGTGAACCTGCATCTCTGAGTCACGTGCAGTGTTGTAGACCAGTGTTACCACTACAAATTTTTTAAAAATTAAAATAGAATAAAATCTGTCCTTCAAATATTAAAAAAAAAAAATAAGGGGGAATGTTGTTCTTTCCCAGTTGGTGTCTACATAAGGCCCTATCTGGTTTGGGGTTTGTTGCTGTTGCTGGGCGTCACTCCGGATGGCGGTGTGCACCTGCTTCGGTGTGTAGAAATGTGGCAGCCGGTCATCAACTCCTGGAATGCACACAGCCCTGCCCCGAGCTCAGGAGATGCGAACAGAACAGATAAGGTCACTCTTGGGAAACTGACCTTCTAGTGGGGGCACCAGACCATCAACAAGTAACTAAATGTGATGAGAGGAGGGGAAATGTAAGGAAGAAAAAGAAAGCAAGTAAACTGGTGGAGAGTGGCAGGAAGGGAATGGATAAGGAAGCGACATTTGAGCAGAGACCTGAATGAGTAAAGGAGCAGACATATAGATATGGGAGCAGAGAAGTTTCTAGAATTAGGGGCCAGCAAGAAAGAAAAAGGAAGACTGCCATAGATGGGATAAGCAAGGGCTCTGTAAGCCAAAACAAAGCTTGATTTGGACTTTCTATGGGAGGCCCTTGGAAGATTCTGAGCAGGGGAATAATATGATCTTACTTGCTTTATTAGAGTCTTATCCTTGTGCCTCTCCTTGAGACAAGGCTTTGCAGCAAATCAGGGTGGTAACATTCAAGGGGGTGACAAACGATCGCATTTGGGATCTATTTTGAAAGCAGGCTCAGCAGGATTTAGTAGCAGATTGAATGTGGGATGTGAGAAAAACAGTCAAGTGTGACTCCCAGGGTTTTTGCCCAACTGGTTGGATCAGTTAAGTTACCACTTGCTGAGATGGCCAAGACTTTATGAAGGAGCAGATTTAGGGGAAAAATCAAGTATGTGGTCTTAGGCATAAATTTGAGATACTTGTCAAATACTGAAAATGCAAATCTGAGATTCAGGGAGGAGACAGGACTGAAAATAAAGGAAAGAAACCTCAAACATTAACGGAGTTTGTCTGTTGTGCTTTTTGTTTTTAAATAAATGACATTTATTGATTGATTTGCTGATTACAAAGTAGATCATGTGACCTTTCAAATTCTGAAAAATTATATAATCCCACTGAGCTTGATAACTGCAGTTAACATCAGGATATATTTTCTCCCCTACCTCCCCTTTTTTTTGTTTGTATGAATGTAAGTTTCTGCATGTGTTTGAAAAAAATCACTTCATCCTCAAAAAAATGAGAACAGTTTGCCAACCTGAAAAATCTATGTAAAATTAAATATCTACTTATGGGCCTCCCTGGGAGTGCCAGGGGTTAAGTCTCAGCACTATCAAGGTATGACCAGCCACTGGAGGAGTTCCCTAGACAGGGAGGTGACACATGGCACAGCAGACCTCTCCTGTCTTACCTGCTGCTCCCCGCAGTGCATTTAAGCAGATCCCTCTGTCCTGCTCCCCACTCTGTCTTTCTGATGAATCCTCTCACCACCATCCCCCTACACACCTCTGGTCTACCCCCCAGTTCTTGTATGCATAAATAAATAAAAATAAGTAAATGGCTACTTATATACTAATGGCACGTGGCTTTATTACATTTCATTAATTTGGGGTATTATAATAGAATTTTTTTATTTGCTGACTAAAAAGTAATATTTTGCATTTCTTGCTCCTTTATTATTATTTTTGCAAAGTATCTGTCATGTTTATCTTTTTTACTCTTTATATATGACAACTGTTTGTTGAGTACTTTCCTAGTTTTCTGTTTCTGTTCTGTTTTGCTTTAACATGCTAAGGTTTTAAGATTTCATGTAGTGAATTATCAGTGTTTCCTTCATGTTTTTTTATGTATAAAAACTCTTCAACTGTCCCAAGATCTAGTAATTACCCATATTTTTGTATGCACAATACTTTAATATATGTAGACTTAATTTGAATATATTGCTTGAATTGAAAAAGATATTTTTTCAGATTGTGGTAGCAGTATTATCTTTTAATAATCCATGAGTGCCCTCTTTGATTTTAAATGCTATCTTTGTGATAAATATTTATAGTGGTGTATGCTTTTTCTCTTTTTCTACTGTTACTGGTATATCATTTTTATTATTCCAGCTAGATATTGCTGATACATAGATAAGCTGTGGATTGTTATTAGTCATTTTATATGTTTACTTACTATGTCCAAGTTTCTCAGGTGATTCTCTTGAATTTTCTGTATAGAATATCTTACATGCTAAGGTGATGATTTTGTTTTTTCTTTCTAAAGCTGTGTGACTCTGATTCATTGTTCTAAACTTCTAGCATGATGTTAAGTAATAAAATTGCTAGCAGATGCCCTTGTCTTGTCCCTTGTTTCATGGTGACCATCTTTTATCTTTCCAGATGTCTCTACCTTAGTTGGAAGATGCCCCAATCTTGTCCACCTAGACTTAAGGTATTTTTTTTTTATTGATTTCACAAATAAAAATTGAAAAGTATAATTGCTTATTGAATGAAGAATCTTAGTATGTTTAATGGGAGGGACTAAGTAGTAGACTGTCTCTGTCTTCTCCCTCTAGGGTAGATGGCTAGGTTTTGAATCTGTTCTTCTGCTCTGTTACAGTGATAGTGCTATGTTAACGAACGATTGCTTTGAGGAATTTTACCAGCTCAGCTACCTCCAACACCTTTCTCTCAGTCGGTGCTATGATATAATACCTGAGACTTTACTGTAAGTATTTTTGTTTTCTAAAAGTAGCTCAGGGACCAGAGAGAAGTCATTTGGTATTAAAATTATTAATAATACCATTTTGATAATAAAATTTAATTGTATTAAATTTTAATAATAAATAATTAAAATAATTATTAATAAGATTAGTGTAAGAAAAACTGATGAGGAAAGATCAGCAAAATAGAAAATCCAAGGCAGAATTTCTTTGCTTGATGTGTCTGGTAAAGTTGAGTTGACTAATAGATATGTTTCACTAAAGATTTATTTAGCTGTGAGTGGGCTTAATTATTAGAAGCCCATACTACTATCTGTCAAGGACTTGACAAAAGAAGTAGTATATCTTCATCCAGGGAGCTCAGATTATAATTGGGGAGGCAGATGCAGAGTATATTTTTCCCCCCAGTTTTTCTAATCAACCGCAGTTGATTCCAAAGCGTTCAGTAGGCATGGAGGGGAACGTCTGTTGTATTCTAGTGTTGTCTTGCTCCTGGATGGCCCAGAAAGGAGAGGAATAGGGACTGGTAAGTGGTAAATACCACAACAGTCTGATACTCTCTTTGAATAGTGGGAAGGTTGAGGTTCAAAATGTAAAGTATCAAACTCTATAATGAGTTAATGCTGTCTTTGAACTTTAAAGTAAAAACAGTATATTGTGTTGGACTTTATGTAATTACGCATTATCTTTCCTCAAGGTAAAATGTCTTTCCCTCTAATTTCAGTCATTCTGGTAACTGATATATTTGACATTCGTAGTTAGAATTCTAGAGTCCTTAACAATAATTCCCAGAGAGCCATATAAAAAGTGGAAAAAGAAAATGTGAGGTGGGCCCTCCTTGGTGGCGCAGTGGGTTGGGCAACGCACTGTGAAGCAGACCACAGCCACTGCAGCATGAGTTCGATCCCTGCCCCCGGCTGGGGAGGTGACCCACATGGCACAGGCAGACCTTTCCTGCCTCGCCCGCTGCTCCCCTCAGCAGTGGATTTCAGTGCATCTGCCTGTTCTGCTCTGTGCTCTGTCTGGTGGATTCTCTCACCGCCCCGCACCTCTGACCTGTACCCCAGTGCTTGTATACATAAGTAAATAAATCTTTTTTAAAAAAAAATGTGAGGAGCTTCTGTAGTAAGAATTTGAAGAATTTAAGAAAGTAGTTTCCTCTTGCTAAGGATATGTTTTCATTGTATTTACTCCCTTACTCTTTGATCGGTCTCATTTCCTACATCTAAACTGACTTCTAATTAATCTGTATTTCTCATTCAAGTAGGAAACCCAAGGTGGAGTAAGTGGTAAGCTGATCTAAGATTAAGAGAGACTAAATAAAGACTCCTTTGGTAGGAGGAATAGTTATTTGAAACTTTATAAGGAAGACAGGGTTATGTAGATAAGGAAAAGAATGAACCTGTGGAAGCGATTAGAGATATCTTTTATTGACTAAAATTAAACAGATCTTTAAGGCATTTTCATCTTTTTATACTTAAATTTGAAATTTGGCTCTTAAATGATTTGTTTCTACTTACTGTTTGATTTTGCTTTTCAAATTCTCAGTTTGAAAGCGATTTCTTTTTCAAGATGAGATAAATTTTTTTTGTTGTTACTAAAGTAAAATAATACAAGTAGGTAATGAAGTAAATATCTTTTAAAGTATCCCATCTGGACTCACTGTCCTAGAATGTAAGTTAAGCTGCTTCAACACTTCTTGATGCTATGTAGTTACCATCTTGTAGGTTTGTTCTGCTCACTTACAGGTGATAAACCTACTAAGAGACTTTGTTTTTGGTCTTTTTAAAGACTTTCTTGTTTTTTGACTTGGGAATGGACCTTCATCCATCATCCCATTTTGTGTATCTCTCTCCCCTTAACCTGGTACACCTTCCTTTCTCATCAAAGCTCTTTCCATATGTTGTAAGGACATTTATTCCGCTGTTGCACGTCCATTTCTTAATACTATCTGTAGTTTTTTCTTATACCTTTGACCACACAATGTCTTACAATTTGGCTAATTTGCAAATATCAGAATTAAAATAATGGCAGTTACTATCAGGTTCTTGTATATTCTTAATTTTTACATAAGAGGAATTTAAGGTTGAAGCAGGATTTCTATCCTCTTAGGTGGTAACTGTAAATATCTATGCATTATGACCTTTCTTTGTATTCCTCTTTCTACTTTCAGCAATTAGTTAACTGAAAGATCAATGGCAATTTGTTCTTCCTGATTTCTTACTTGTGACTCCAAAGCCCTTATGAGCTCAAGTGTATTAATTCTATTTGGACAAAATTTTCTAAATTACCCTTCATCTTGTGTTCAGCTCACATATATACTAAATATGGTGTTTCAGACACTAATTGAATGTCAAATAAATAGTGGCGGAATGGGGAGGCAGACAGCTGGTTAGGCATGGAAGGTCTTAAGGCCAGCTGAACAGTTTGAGTTCTGTAAACAAGAAGGGAACATGAAAGGTTTGGAGCAAGAGATTAATGCAATCTGAGAAAGGTTTGAGGAAAATGTTGGATATTGGTATATAGAATAGTTGTTATAAGGGAAGATTATTTTTCAAGGAATTACTGGCAGTATGAAAATACAAAGAATGCTTCTAGTTCTAGGTCATTGATGTGTTCATTGATCTGCGGTGGGATTTTGTTGAAGTTCTGAAGTAAATATTTCCTTTCCTGAGACTTTGTACTGTGTGTCCCAAGCTGGAGCAAATACAGATCAGAGAGATGACATTCTAAGCACACAGACCTGGATTAAGAAGAAAGACTCATTACCAAGAAGTATTTACTTTGGGGAAATGAGCTCCCTTTTTTTTTTTTCTGTGTACCAGAATTTCCCTGTTGACAGAGTTGTATTTCATCTATTGTGAGATTCCACAGGAGATGAGAAAATCGGGCTTCTCTGTGATAGAAGAAAAATGGTAATATTTAGAGAGGTTAGGTGATTTTGCTTCATATAAAGGTGTGGTTGGTCATCCTTTTCTCCATCTGCATCCAAATATATAACCCAGCCTAAAACACATTGATTGAAGTCAATGCTAGTTTTCACCATTTTTGACTATTAACGAGTGTTGAGTTGTCAGCCCTCTCACATCTCCTTTTGAGAGGGGATGCCTCGTTCAAATTAAGAATAAATCCATATCCTTTAGTTACATGATTCCAATTGATGCCACAGTGAAACATTTACTGTCTGTAGTTTCCTTGCTTCTTCTCACAACATCCCTTAGTATAAATTAAGAATAGAGAAAAGAAGCAAGTATTGTTGGATTCTAGTGCCTTGGAGCTTTTATGCAACAACAGGCTTCATTGTCCAAGCTGTGGTCTCTGCTTTCTGATTTGATTCAATCTACTGCACCCTACTGTGTTCTCAATCTTTGATTGCAAATTATGCTGTCACTTTGCATTTTATAAACTGTGATACAAATTTTAACAATTTGGTTGTGTAACTAATAGAACAGTGTCCATAGATACTGTGACTCTGAAAGTTTCTCTCTCTCTCTTTCCAGTGAACTTGGAGAAATTCCCACACTAAAAACACTACAAGTATTTGGAATCGTGCCGGAGAGTACCCTTCAGTTGTTAAAGGAAGCCCTTCCTCATCTACAGATTAATTGTTCCCATTTCACCACAATTGCCAGGCCGACCATTAGCAACATAAAGAACCAGGAGATATGGGGCATCAAATGCCGACTGACACTTCAAAAGCCAAGTTGTCTATGAAGTATTTATTGTCAGATGGTGTCTCCTTTGGAACAGGGAAGTAGGCAGGAAGCCCAAATGTATGCGGACTCGGCTTTTTTTATTCTTGGTTTTCCCTTTGCCTTCCTTTTGCAAGTGTATTAGAGAATCATTTGAGAGAAAACTGTGAAGAGTTAGTTGCTTTTCTATAATGACTCTGTGTCACTGCTATGCCTTAAAGAGCCTAATCTATAAGCCTTTTGATATTTTAGGAGAAGCCTATTGTTTCAAGACTCCTTAAAGAGTGAAATCTTCCAAATAGCTTTCTTATTTTATCTATTTAGAATCAAGCTTATAAATTACCAGAAATCATCTACGGACTATATGGTAACTTTGTTCTATTTAATTTTCAGTGTTGCTTTTATGACATACATTGGAAGAATAATAAGCTATTTGTGTTGTGAGGTGAACAGAAAGTATCATATGGGACTATAGCATTGGAAGTAGTTGAAGCTTCTGGGCATAGAAAAGGAGAATCATACCATTCCAACTGTGCCTAGAGATCTGAGATTAGATTCTTAGAAACAAATAGCCCTGCCTGGGTAATTTACCGTAAAACCTAAATACAAAGGGGCCAGAGATATAGAATTGGTGGAGCACTTAAAGGCTCACTAGGCAGTTTTGTATGACAGGTTAATGTGAAGTATCCTCCAATGCACATGAATATCCTTCAGTGCTATGTTGATAGAATTCTGTACTAGCTGAGGAAATGGTCTTCTAACTTTATGATCAAATTATGTTAACATGGACACTTTAGTTTTTAAAATGACTTGATTTGTTTTAGAAAGGTAGCAGGAACCAGGCAGCTCTATTGAAATATTGGATGGAATGTTGAACTGAAGTTGCCTTTTTCCTTTACCGTGAGTTCTTGAGGTTATTTTTATATTACTCTGAAATCAGGTATTTTAAATTGTCTTTTTGTAATGTCTCCTGCAGTAATTTGTTTGAAACTGCCTATTTTGTAAGGTTACTGGATCTAAAGTTCCCTAAGACGAAATACAATCAGAATGATGCTCTAGCCACAGGTGTACATTACACATAATTTCAGAGCAGTAAACACAACATGCACCTACATAAAAGTTAAGACTCAGGTGTTAAGCTTTGGATAGCATTAATGGTAGGTATTTTTAAATGATACATAGAAGCAAAATGATTAAATTCTACTTTAAAAAACAAAAACACTAGTTTCATATTTAAATTGATGAGCTCCCCATATGTTCAAAGTGAAACAAGAAAGCCAAATCCATCACTTATATTAACATTTGTTTTTTTAAAATCAAACCTTCAAATGTTAGAAATGATGGTATGAAGTGCCCTTATCTGCTGAGACCTAAGGAAAGATTGTAAAGTAGTGCTATGCAGGAAATGATGTTTCAATTTGATAGTAGTTAAAGTGCTAAATACTACTTGAGTTATTGTTTACAGATTAATGACAAGGGCTGGCAATAGGATCGGTTGGACTCAGACTTCTGGATACCCTCAAATATACCATACTTCTGAATTCAAGTTCAGCCATAAACTGTTTTGCTAACACATCAGAGTAATCTGTATTTTTGTATGTGATTTCTTTTCTAGACTTGTTTTAAAATAAAGCATTTTTATAAAAATGAGCCTGCAACTAATTTATATTCCTTTTTTTCCTCTTTTTCTTAAGTACTGTGGTTAAAATTAGAAAGCATTTGGTGTGGTGTGTCATTTGTCTCAGCCCTCTAAATAAGGCCCTTCAAAACAAGCCCTAAAATGCTCCTTTTTGCCTCATCTATTTCATGTTTGTTGTCAAATTTAAATGATTGTTTATACTTTTTGGCAAGGTACTTAAATACAGGCTTATCTTTAAAGTGCTCCAAAAGTAGCATATTTATAAAACAGTTGAAATTCAAGTGATTAGTGTGTGATCAAGTACTATCAATAAAAGTCAGGTACTAGCATTTTTTTAAATACAGATTTGATCAGCTTATCCTGTGTATTTTACTCATTAGAAAATTATTTGAATAATTGACCCTACACACCCAGAGGTGTTCAGAAATTCTTTTTGAACCCCTCCATTCAAATGGTAGAATGATTATTGTTAATTACCCAGGTTCTTTGCTTTTTTAAATTATTGCTACTATTCCTCCTTCCCTTAATTTTGAAAAATGATAAATATATGCAGAATGTAGTGATTATGGTAAATCTCATCTTCTACTTTCAACAGTCATTAACTCATGGGCAGATTCATTTTATTTATCTCATCTATCACCCCACCCACACAAATTATCAGATTATTTGAAAGCCAAATCTAAACCTATGATTTCATAAATATTTCAGTGTCTCTCTTTAAAAGATAGTCTCCTGAATTAACTTTTAAACACTGAACATCAAGATGATGTTGAAACTTCCCCAGCTACACGGAGGAGGCTAAGGAAGCTGCTAACCACCCTGTAATACAGAAGACAGTGCCCCACAATAGAATTATTTGGTCCAAAATGTCCGTAGTGCCAGTGCTGAGAAGTCCTGTTCTGGGGCTTCCTTTCTTTAGCAAGGAGATACTTGATAGGTAGTGAGTTGTTACGGTCTATCAAGAGGCATGTAACACTGATTGTCATTTTTTTGATGTAACTCTGTGGCCCTTGATTCTTCCCTCTTACACCCTAGTCACATGTTCCAGATATGAGGGCACTCTAACCAAGTGCAGAATTTTAAGTTCTGGATAAAGTAATCTTTTCCCCTTCTATACTTGTGAAGTCAATTTCAATCCAGTATTTACTGAAGACATGCAATGAGGATACGGTAAACAGTAGGACAGGGGAGTAAAGAGACTTGGAGGTGCTAAGTAGTGCAGGGGATAGGTAAACTAGAAAGAAATGCTTTCTGCTGAATACCCAAACCCCTGAAACAAACAAAAAAACAGTATCCTTTCATTACCTCTCCCCCTCCTTGCCTATCCAAATAATACCAAGAAGTCAGCAAATTCTCTTTATCAAGAAATTATGATACAAATTGAAGCTCCAAAGCCTGTATTAACTTCATTTTGCAAATTTGCTTTGCTTTAATATTTTATTTTTGATTAATCTAAATATTAAAACACTGGTACTTCTCAAGTCAAATCATGAATATTTAACTTGTAATTTAAAAGTCTTAAAATAGCTGGGACTGTGGTAATTTCAGAAGACTATAAAACCTACTTATTTCCATACCCACCTACATTTAGTAGTTACATCAGACTGTGTATCTCAGTAGTGACCTTGCATTTATATCATCTTTTAAACAAACACTGGCTGGACATACAGTAATTCATATTGATCTGTAAAGTGCCTTTTCACTCAATACTATTAGGCTATGTTACTAAGTTTGCAGTGGCATCGCTGCAAGAGAAAGGAAGTACATAAAAGGGTAAGACTTAGGCAATATTTTAATCTGAAACTACATGTAAAATGAATAATCCATATTAACACATCTACAAGACTACCGAGCATACCTTAAAGACTAATAGGGTGATTTTGTGAAGAATCATGTCACAAATAGAAGCCTTTGAAGGGAAGACTTGAAGCAGGGGGAAATAGCTATGTAACGAAATTATGAAAAGTTTTTTTTTTTTAATTTATTTATGTATATAAGAGCTGGGGTGCAGGCCAAAGGTGCAGGAGGTTAGAGGATTTAGCAGAAACAGTGGGAAGGAGAGCAGATGATATACTGCAATACACTGCTGAGGGGAGCAGAAGGTAAAACAGGAGAGGTCTGCTGTGCCATATGGGTTAGTTATCTGGCAGGGGATCGAACTCCTGCTGCAGTGGCTGCAGATAGCTTCATAGTGCTGCATCTTAACCCCTGTGTCACCAGGAAGGCCCAAAAAAATATTTTAAAAATCTTGTGAAAGTCAAGGAAAACTAGTGGAGTGTGCCAATACCTGACAAATCATTCAAGCTTTCTTTTGTTCAGTCAAAAACAAGTATGGGAGATAAAACAGTTGCAGTTGAGGGAACATTAACAAACTGTCCTAATTACAACTGTCCATACATCAAATCTCTTCTCACAAGCTCCTTAAGAAATGCAAAGTTTCAGTATCATGAAACCATTGATTAATAGGCAGTTTCTCTTCAGTTATGCCAAAGTATTCAGTATTAAAGTACAAGTCCAAATTCATACTCCTCACACAAGGAACTTACAATGTGGTATAAAAAGCTGTATATTGTTCAGAGGTCTCAGTCTTTTCAGCATCCCAAGTGAAAGTCAAAAATAAGCTACATTTTAAATAAATAATTCCTCTTATAGTTCACAGTACCTTTATTCTAACTCCACCATATTTATTTTTCATTATATAATTTACATGTCACAGTGTCTTGGTGGCTACTATCCTAATGATGCAGATATTATGGTAGACTGGTATAGTGCAATGAATTTTTTAGTGATTTATATTGTTTTCACAGCAGAACAATAGACAATATATTCTTAAATTTATGAGTCTTTTCAACACAAGTGAAAATTTAGCAATAAATTTGTTAGCTGACTCTTACTAATATTATTCAGATTATTTATTGATATTTAAAAAAATACAGAAATCATACTTGAAGGCTATACATTTAGTAAAATATGTAATGTGATTCGATTTACTGGGGCCTTAATATAAATACAAGTGAGGCATCAATAGTAGTAAGTCAAAACTATCTCAAGAGTCTACAATTATCAGGTAAGCCCTTTACCCTGATTATATAATATCATGATTTTGTTTCAAATATTACTAAAGTCATCAGGTCACAGTAATATTTAGCAGTATGGAACAGGGAACAAAGACTTTTAAAGCATTTTGGGAAAATCTGACCCCATAAGAGTTAAGGCAGTAAATGAAGAGAAGACAACAATGTTTTAATTTTATTCACATATAGTTGCCATTAAAAGGTTAACTCAATCATAAAAGCATTTTCACTATTACAACATTTTTTGCTTCTCATCATTCCTTACATATAAGTCCCCATCACACAGCAGAAATGTTAAGAAATTATCACACATGGAACACATTAAGCATTTCAAAACCTTTAAAAATATGGCTTATGAACAACTTTACACAGCAGATTACCTATTAATATGTTACACATTATAGATCTATGGTACCATTTTGAACACTTAGATTCCCTTGTTATTAAAGATAGAGTAGGCATTTTTTTCAAGAAAGTATTTTAAACCTATTAGGGACGTTTCTACAGTGTGGAATTCCACTTTTTTATAAAAAACGGTATCTGAGTAGATCATTTGTAAATCAAACCAGAAATTAGATCCAGCTCCGGGAAAACACTAGTCTTTATTGTATGCTTTCTGCTTTTTAAATTCTTTGCAATGCATGTTTATGCAAATACTCTTAGCTAAAAAAAAAAATTGTTCTGGATATACATCAAAATCTAGATACCTTTTATATAGTAACATTCATATAAATTTGACAGGAATATGTAAAATATTGGCAAACCAAGAGAACTCAATTTGATTATGCATATTTTCACAGAATTTACTTTTAAACTCAAGTTCTATCAGGATAGTCTGTTTCATTCATCAACATATATCCAGCACCGGACACAGTATATGGCACAGAGTGGGTATTCAGTGAAAATGATTAAACAAAAAATTTTTTAACATTAAGTGAAAAATAAACAGGCTCAACTTTGAATAAATGACATGAGTATACCAACTGTCTTTTGAGGCAGCAAAAAGTTCTAGGATTACTTATAAGTAGAGCAGGAATTAGGTAAGAATAATTTCTTCCAAAAAATAAACTCTCATAATGGAGGAAAATGAAAAACCATATATTTTATCCTCCAAAGCTAATGTTGAAACCTGAATTAAGAGCTAGGTGAAAACTAGTAAGGCAGTTCCAAAACTAATGTGTTTTGCATATTAAAGAATCTATTTTCTTTCTGACAAAACTCCTAACATTAGATGAAAATATTTAAAGGTTTTACCAAACTCCGAATATGTCTAATCAGTTCATCTTTTTAGTCTTTTAATCCACATTAGTTAAAAATGTGGAAGAAATCTGACACAAATCAATTTTTAAAAAATTGTCTATGACCTAAAACAGCTATTGAATAATACATTTATAAAAGTACCATGATTTGTCTAGTTACATGTATTTCACCCAGCGCTCTCAAAATTAACATGAAAGTCAATTAAATGAAAATATCTACAAATAATTTCAAAAATGACTGCTTCAACTTTAGATCAATAAAGACTCATAATATCACTGTGTTCTGAAATTAGAAAATACTTGGCACATATAAAATACATTTACCTACTTCAATTAGGTCAATGTCAGGATTATCAAAGTTCTCCATCATCATCAAAATTTGTTAAAAATCTTGATTCTCAAGTACTATAAAAAATATGTATCAATCAAATGATATGTGTCTGATCTAATTCCACAAAGTAAGAAGGCAGGGACAAAGTAAGAAGGCAGGGAAGAAAAAAAAAAACTTGTACAGTTAAACTCCAAATCCTAAATATTTAATCCTTTATTTGAGCCTACCTCTAAATTTAAAAAGAGATCAGTACTCTTGCATACCAATTGTAAACAATACAAAAATTCCACTGGTATCAATGCTAATCAGTTTAGTCCATCCATTTTCTTCCGCGGTAAACACATTCTTCATTAGGATCCAACAGAAGAATACTAACAATCTCACTTTTTCGGTCACTTTTGAGTCCAGGGCCAAAAAGTCTCAATAATAACCAAAAATATGTAGCTTTATGACTGGTAGTTTGTTTCCACAGTGAAAGTAATTATTCAGTATTAAACTTATTTGAGGAAATCCTTCACTGTTCCAGAAGCACAGTTTGAAGTTCATCTTCTTTACTGATCATCATAGAAGCAATTGCTCCATCATTAAACTCAAAAGATGTTCCTCCATCCACAACCATACAGGCATCCCAACAACGAGAACGAACACAAACCCTATGCAGAATGAAACATCTCATTAAATATTAACAGTTTTCCAAACTGGAAGTTTCTTTAAAACCTTTGATACTCATCAAAACTGGCAGATTTTAAAAATCAAGTTGCTCTTAGGCATGACATAATTAGTGATATAAAAATATATTAAGTACCAAAATTTAAATATTCGGGACGGCTCCAGTCATCCAGACATTTATCAGTGGACAAAGGTACTCTTTCTCTTAAAGTTTCTTTTAGAGTGATAATTTGATCACAACGTGTCTTATTACAAAAAAAAAACAACAACAACAACAACAAAACCAAAAACCAATAAATTCACATCACCCATCACCCAATTAAGTAAGTATGCTGCTTTCTATTCACTTAAATTTTAGTTTCTTTAAGATGGCACATTAAGTCTCAAAGAAAATCATTTTGGCCACATTACTATGATACTTCATTTATTCCACTGGATCTACTTTCCTGCTATATTAAGTTTGAATGAATGAATTTAACACAACTGAGTATTTTAAAAACTAAGTGTGCTTTACAATTACATGGGGTAAAGACATAATCACAAAGCAAACTTTTTACAATTACATGGGGTAAAGACATAATCACAAGGCCAACTTTGGGAGCTTACTTTGAAGTGAAACACCGCTGACGACTGCTTGAGAAAACTCTGTTTGCTATTGGTTCTCGAATACTAAAAAGTATTTTTGGTTCTTCTGGACTATAAAGTAGCGATTCATTATACTGATTTGTAACTATAAAGGAAAAAAATTAGCACAGTCAATAAATGGTGGTTACTTCTGAAAAGTGAAAAATGGATGCTATTTCCAAGTTAACTGCTATTCGTTCTAAAGGTCTATTTGATAATAAGTTCCCTGGAAATCAAAACACATGCCATTCAAAAAAAAACAAAAAAAAACACCCTAAAACCTTAGTAATAAGAATGAATTCAGTAGTTCACAGAAGTCCACGTAAACCATAATATAGCAGAAATGGTACATTTGGAAAACTACAAAGTTAGTAATTAAAAACAGAGAAACTCATTTGTAGCACTCAAAAATGGAACTTAAGTTGCCATATTCCCCTTTGGATCAAGTTCTTTTCCAAAATGCCATATCAAAAATTCATTAAGTTAATAGTACTAATTATTAGAAAATAAAGTCTTCAAATAACAATAGACAGCATGCTTTCTCCAGTGAATCTGTCATTATGCAGGATATTTGCAGAACTCTTTTCATCAGATATCCTTTTTTCTGCCAACAAGATAATCTTTTTCTGCAAGGAAATCTTTAGTTTAAGATGGTACAAAAATGATCCTGGTAGATAAGAGGACTTTAATGTTTTAAAATTTTGTGGTTTTCAGTTTAAAAATTTACAATTTTTGAAAGATAAATTGTAAGGAGTAAATCTACAGAATCCCTGTGCATCAGCAATCTACATCTATTCCCTTGATTCAGCTGAGGAAGTAGAGGCATGGAAATATCAGTCAGACCCACAGTTTCAGGGAATGGTTAGTCTGGGATTAGAAACCACATCTTCAAATTTGTTCAGTACACTTTCTTCAGCAGTTCTAGATTCTTAAACCTCAAATTAAATGCATAGGAATAGACAAAAGATTAAAGGGAACATTTTAGTATATGTGATGGTAAGTATTCACATGGAAGTGAATTCCTTCTTCAGAGGATACTAAATGGCACACTACGATTAGATATACACTTCCATTTGCCAGATCTGTATTTCTCTATATTATTCTATCTCCCAGGACATATTTGAGATTATGTTTTCACACAAAGGTTATATTTTCTGGTTGACAAAAACGATAATAAAAAAGTAATACTTTAAAACATTTTATTCTTTAGTTCTATTTAAAGTGATAGTAATAGGACAAATGAGTTTAAAAAAAAAAAAAAGCTTGCTTTTACAAATTAGGAAAGTACACTTCTCAATAACACCCTGAAAAGCAACACAGAACTTAATGAAACTATTAGTAATGATCATTTGTCACTCACCTTTCTCTACCAATTCTCTGTTCAATGGAAGATTTAAATTTCCTTGTTGTTTTGCTAGCCAAAGAGGAAAGGGAGAACATATCTTGATTAAATGAAATATTGTGTATAATGAGTAAAATATAAAAGATATACATTATATTACATATTACAATTATATTATAATATAAATAGCTATTTCGGTACTTACCAATATTCAAAACATCTTCCACAGCCTGAGTTGCAACCCTGTTAATATTGAATGACCTAGAAACAAACATCATATAAATTCTTTCTTGTTTTAATTCTAAAAACATACTGAAGATGAAAAAGTAGTAATTTATTAAGTATTCAAAATTACACTTATAAAGTTATCAGGAAAAAAACAACTGAAAGAAAGTAGCTACTTCACCCAGTTTTAATAATTGGGCAAAGTACATAGACAATTCACAAGCCTGTATGAAAAAAATGTCCAATGCTATTCATACTTACAAAAATACAAATTAAAATGATTTTTCTCAGGATTGCAAGAATTAAAAACTAATAATGTACTAGTATGAATATGGAAAAACAAATATTCTCATACACTGATGGAATTATAGAAATCAAAGTGGGAGGACAATTCTGCACTATTTACCATTTATATAGACATCCAATCATTTAGTCAAAAAACTAGTAATTTAGCCTAACTATATTTGCACATCTAATATACAAAAAAAGTATAGAGGTATTTACTGAAGTATTGCTTATAATAGCAAAGCAACACAAATATGTATGTATTCATAGAAGGTTGGTTAAATTAAAGCTATTCAGATTATAGATGTTAAAGGAATGAACTAAAACTACAAGTGCTGATATGGAAAGATAGCCAGTAAGTTGAGTTTAAATCCAAAAGTATTACTGTGTATGTGTGTACTATGTCCCTGTTTTATTTGTATATAAAAATATATATAGTTGCATCTAAAGATCAATGATCTTCAATATGAAATGAAACAATATTAACAATACAAAATGAAAGAGATTAGCTCTCATTGCATACATTTGTATTAACATGTATAAGTTTTCTGTAAATAATAAAATAGTAAAAGAAGAATAATAAATTATAAAATAGTTTTCTTGATGATGAGAAATCTTTGACCTGTATGAAGCCTTGTTTAACCACTTAAAATCAAATATTAACACAAACATGAATAACTTTTAAAAGCAGTAATGTCCTGGGCCTCCCTGGTGGCGCAGTGGGTTGAGCACTGTACTGTGAAGCTTCCACTGCACAGCAGCCCAAGTTTGATCCCTGGCCAGGGAGGGGACCCACATGGCACAGCAGACCTCTCCTGCCTTGCCTGCTGCTCCGCTCAGCAGTGTATTTCAGTCCATCTGCCTGTTCTACTCCCCACTCTGTCTCTGGTGAATCCTCTCACTTCCCGTGACTCTGGCCTGTACCCCAGCTCTTGTATGCATAAATGAATAAATCTTAAAAAAAAAAAAAAAGTAGTTATGTCCTGGGGTCTATACCAATGGTTATGGAAAGATTCTTTGTTTTGTTTTTTTTTTTAATTATTCCAATCAACTTAGAATAATTCTACTACCACATGTTCTTAACAGATAATACCAATGAATAGAAATAAGTCATACAACTCAACCTAATTCAGTGGTTCTCTACTTTTCTTCAGGAGGGGAAGTAAGGGGTACTCCATATCTTACCCATATAGGGGTATCCTTCACATTTTGAGAAATGGGTTATTTTCACATTTTAGGAAAATATCTTGAACATTATCTTTAAAAAAAAATACAGATACACATATTTTTACATTAAAATTTTAGGGTTATTCAGACTAAATCCTATGCTTAAAAAAAAAATCTAAAATCTGGTGCTTGCTTATTCTAAATTTTCACCATTACCTGCCCTCCAATTTCACATTCAAAACACACCAAATGTATTTTTTGTTCACACTTATTATGTTAACTATGTGGTGTAAAGTAAAATACTTTAAGTATTCTGACTTTTTTGTTTCAGTATAAGGTTCAGAATACCCATCTCATGATGGGTTACACACTCTTAACACTTAAGGTACTACCCTGGCTATTGCAAGAACACAACAAAAAATGCAAACGTCAAATGCAAAGGAATATGTCTAATTCCTATGATTATCCGTATCATTACTGTTTTGGAATTCTCTCAATATTAAATTTAAAAGTCACATTAAAATGAGCTATGTTTCTCAGGGTTTCATTAAAATATAGAAAGGGCAAAAAACTTCACTAACTAATCTCCTTATTGTGTAAGACTTTATTTAACAGGATAAAAGTCTTACAGACCTGCTCTAAAATCTTAGAACTATGGCTTATTGAGAATATCACTACCCAACCCAAATGAAGTCCTTTGATTTAGTGTTAAATCAAGACTAACTTCCTATGTTGTAACCTATATTTCAGTCAAATAACTTTACCTTTACTAGTGGGTTACATTCTACATTAAAGACAAACTGTAGCCAGCTTATGACAACTTTCTTGTTAGGCCTACAACCTTCACCATTTTAAACATCACCACCATTTGAACTGAGACATAACTTCCACAAAAGACAACCAACAGAAAAACAATGTAAGTCTCATCTCTTTATCACCAGATAACTTTATCACTAAAAACATTCCACCTCTAGAGTTAAGTCTGGCAAGGACAGAATCACATAAGTAGGAGGAATAGGAATCGTCCTAAAACCTGAAATCATAGTACTAGTTTTATTTATGAACATGGGATCATTTATTCAAAAAATATTTTGAGTGAATAGGTATTAGGTACTATGCTGTGCACATAGAAAGTTAAACAACAAAAAGACAATCACTTCACTATCCCAAACATTACAAGTTGCTCAAACTAACTAAAAAATTAACTATTTTGATAATTAATAATGAGGTAAATGCTGTAGTAGTGCTATAAGGACAAAGTGCTAGGGAAGGACAACAAAGGATTAATTATGTTCATGAAAGGAACTAGGCCCCAAGAAAAATATTCTTCAGAGAATAACATTTAAGACAAAATTTTTCAGCAAGTGGATAGAAAGTGAGAGTTCTCAGGCATTCAAAGCAGGAATAAATTGCATTGAGCAAAAACAAAAAGCCCAGAGAGAACATGGCTTGTGCTGAGAATTGCAAATACCTTGCAGTGTCTCAAGTGAGCTGATGGGTATAGAGTAGGCAAGAATAGGCTGGTAAGGTATTTAGGTCACATTTAAAGGTCTTTATGACCTTTAATAAGTAATCTGAGTAATCTGAGCACAGTCAGTAGTCAATAAAAGTATTAAAGCACAAAGAGATACAGTCAGATTAATCTGCATTTTAGAAATATCACTCTTTTGTTAGTATAGATGACAGCCTGAAGAATATGGAATGAAGCACAAAGATGGAGGCATGGGAGTTGAACCAAAGAAACAGCAGTAGACACGGAAAAAGAGAGGCAAGGGTTCAGAAGTATATATGACAGGGTTTACAGACCTGTAAATGTACAAGGGAGAATAGAAGGACTCAAAGGTAAGAGCAAAGTTTTGAGGAATAACGCTTTATCTCTATAGCATAAAGTCAAGATAAACAGTGATACTACTAATAACAAGGAACAGGAAGAAAAGCTGAAGACAATTAGTTTTGAATGTGCTAAATTTGAAGTGCTACTACCATTTTATCTAGTAGGTCACTTTAGAATAGGAAATTGTACTAGGTGAGAAGATAGGTACAGAGAAAAGTTTCCATATTGCACAAGTATGGAAAAGATATTTTCATACACTGATGGAATTATAGAAATTGAAGTGGGAGGAAGATTCTGCACTATTAACATTTTAAATGCCATCCAATCATTTAGCCAAACATCTAGTAATTTAGCCTAACTATACTTCCACATATAATATATAAGAAGGTATAGAAGTATTTACCCAAGCATTGTTTATAATAGCAAAACAACTCAAATATGTATGCATCCATACATAGGTACAAAGGTACATAGGGTAGACAGAGAATGCCCCAGGTTATCTCCAATTAAGCCTTTACTGTGCAAACCTCCAGTGTATTTTCTGTATTATACTTTGTTCCTTTCTTTACTATCATTTAAAAAGGTCATAATTTAAAAAATTAATAGTTCCATAAAACATTTATCATTTTCTTTCTCTCTTTACAAATCTAATGCAGTAGGCCAAATGATCAAATAATGACAAAATACAGACTGCAGCTGTAATCTATGAAGTCATGGCAGGACTCTTGGACCCTGCTGATGAGTGAAACAGAGACTAAGCCAAAGAACATAATACCACCAGGCTACTTCTTGCATTTAAGAGACCTTAGATATACCAGTATGAGCTCTTAAGTAAATTATATTACTTATTTCACAAAAATTGACAAGATCCCAAGTTACTCACCAGGCCTTTGATCCTGTCCCAGTACACAAATTGAGCCCTGAACTCTTCTGTTTTTCCCATGGACCATCATCAACTGAAATCTCATAGTAGGAAGCCCTATGAATTGAGAATATAAAACTGAATTTGCTGAACTTATAAATAAATAGTATTTTTCAGAACTAATAAAGTCTAAGGAGGCCAGCTTGACTTAACACATTATGGGCTAATTCCAATACTGATTAAGCGGAAAAAAAATTTTACTTCCACATACCTACATCATTCTCTGATCTGCTCCTTTTTTATCACTACTAGTATTTCAGAGGCTTCTTAAAAACTCTGACCTAACTATTATTACTGCATTATTGAATCTACCACATCCAGAATTCGAAAAGAAAATACCTTATTAGGTAAGTTTCATTCTTGATAGCTAGTCCTTGATGTATCTAAGCCTGTGCCTAATCCTTTGAATTACCAATAGTCTCTGCTAACCTCTTTGTTTACTTATATTTCTTAGAGTTTTATAAATCCATAAAAATTTATACTTCTTAGCATTATTTCATAGGTATGAAAGCAAGTGGGTATTTTGACACCATTAAGTGATACTATTCTTTAACTGCACAATATATAAATTGTAACTTGCAACAATTAAAACTCTGGGAACATGTGAAAGTATATTCTATAAACTATATCTTAAAAATAATGGTGTTACTGATCAAAAACTGGTTCTTTTTCTTCAAAAATTAAAAAACAAAATAGTGACAACTTTATTAAACAAAGTTTACAAACACTAACACTCTGGATAATTTCTCTCTTAGTCTACTATTTTGAATGGCTCCTTTCCAAATCTGTGAAAGTTTTACATAATATAATTCCTTTTCATTTTTTCTCTTAAGTCAGAAAGCATTCTTCATAAAACTGAAAGAAAGCTAGCCTAATAGTCATTTAATCTATTTTGTAGTTTTGTTATATCTTCTAGAAAATCAGGAATTTAGTTACATTAGGAGCCTAATACAGACAAGCTGGCCAAATCCACAGAAATGACTGCTATTATGTGCAAATCACATAGAAACAAAAAAAGCTTAGAAGTTAAGTAAAGGTGTAAGAGAAGCAGTGGTGGAGAGGAAGAAAACATATTCAGGTGAAAGATGCTGAAGCCCAAAATGAAATGAGTAAATTTAGTGTCATTCTCACATGCAGGTTTATCAAGATTAGTCATCTCATAGCAGGATTTTTGTTTCAGGAAAATTATTGTTTTAAGGCAGCAATAAAACTCACAGTCCCTTTAGAGTGGGTATACTTCTTCTTAAATTGTCCACTGCTACAGCCCAAGAATAAGACATTCTAGGTTAGAATAGGAGAAAAGAAAAAAAATTGGGCTTTTAAAATGTTCTTAAATCTAAGAACATTGTAAGTGAGGCAGGAATAATATTGCTGCACTTCACATTTCCAAGCAAAGCACTTGTTTTCAGGGTGCAGTGAAGCCTCCACACAGGATGTGGATTCAGGGTTTACATCGATCTGGGTTTGTATAATAGTTCTGATGCTCACAAGTTATATAACCTTGGACAAGTTATTTGAATCTCCAAATCTCAATTTTTTCACTGGCAAACAGAGCTACCTTTCTAACAGGGTTGCTTTGAGTATTAAATGTGACAACATACACAATACACACAGTGCTCCATACATAGCAGGACTCCAATAAAAGTTCATTTCTTTTCTGTCCAAGGATCTATGTCACAGAATCTTTTAAAATAAGTTCTAATACCTCCAGTAGTTAAAACTTTTGCAATTGCATCAGAAGCTAACCCACTGCTATCATTATCTTAGTAAAGATACAAGATGAGACATCAAAGAATACAAAAAGCAGCAGCAGCAGACATTATTTAGGAGATAAACCAACAAAATCACTTTTGCCACAGAAAATAAAAGCATTCAATCTAACATCTAGTATGGTTTCACTGAATTCTTGAAAGCTTATCAGTTGATAATTCCAGTTTTCCTTGTCCTACAAGTTACTTGATTTTTTAGTGATTACAAATTATAAAGTAACACTAGTAGAAGCTCTCAGACGTTTCAAACTTTAAAATATAGAGTAACATAAGCCATTAAGTGGCTTCCCTAGTATAACATAAACTTGAGATTTTCAACTTTGTCATCTATTTTAATGCAGAATTTCTCCAACCCCATTTAAAGTTGCTCTCTTTTGTCTCATGTCTTTAGCAATAATAACTAGATTGTATCACTAGAATTACTTTCTTCCTTCTTTATTACATTATATAAAATATCCATTGTTTACTGCCATAATGCTTCAAACTTGGTACGTAGACTTTATATACAGCATAAGTTTTACTATGTTAATTAAGATAAAGTATTTTACACATTATTGTATTTTTAAGTTTTTTAAAGATTATATTCTTATTTGATTTTTTAGAATAATAAAATTTTAGTACTTTTTTAGTTATGTATTTTACCATTCTGGAAGGTAAAAAATCTTCATCTTATCTTTATATCCCAGGTACACATAATAGAAACACAATGTATTTCTATTAATCTTATATTAAATCAATCAAAACAACTCTAACTCAAAAAAATTGTTAAAATCATTCTGCTGAATTAGGCCTGTTCTTTTCAGTCCTATCTCAGTGAAGTCATTGGATAAACCACAGCTATCTTAAGGTTTTTCTTACCATGAACTTCTTATTAAAGAACGTGATTTACAACAAACAGAATTTCAGAATAACATGGAATGCTAAGTAAATGAGGGAATCAACATTAGATTGCCTTCAAAGGAGTATACAGTTTGGCAGCAGAAAAATGGGACACAGACTTAATCTCTAATCTTCTACCCCTGATTTAGTTATAACTAACAAAAATGAGAAGGCAAGTTCTAAAGTACTGACAAGAGTTAAATTAACTTTGCATTATGGAAGTCATTTTATGACTAGTAACACAAACACACAATTTTGCAATTTTGTCACACAAACACAAGTTTGCAAAAAACAAATTCTGATAACTTAAGTCTTAGTTATATTCAATATCACAAAACAGACTTCACCAGTAATAAAATACATACATATTTCATAATCATAATGAAGAATTTTATTAACCTTAACTTTTGCCAAAACAGTTACAAATTTTAAACTCTTTCAATATGCTTACCTTATGATATTGAACTAAAAAGGTGACAATATCACCTTTGTATTAGCCCTGCCAAAAATGTGGAATTTGAAACTTATCACAGAAGAAAAAATAAGTCATACAAATAAAAAATAAGGGATATTCCACAAACCAGTTTACTTGAACATTCAACTATATTACTATCATGAATGAAAGCAGGGGTGGGCGAACAGAAGAATTCTAAAAAGGTCATAATGGCCAAATCCTATGCCAATACATGATCTTAACTGCAAATTTACCAGCTTTAAAGGACATCATTAAAACAATTAGCAGGGAAGTTTTAATATGAATTGTCTATAAGAAAAAGGTTTTATATCAAGTGCAAATCTATGCTTGGTGTATCATTCTCCGAAACATTCATAAAGCACTTTTATGATAAGTAAAGACTCTGGGAAGTACTGCAATAAAGAAACCTAAACAGTTCTGTTTAACCTGGGATTTCACCAACTTTTTGATCAGAGAACCTCTTTCCTCTCAACATGTATTAACATGTATGAATGTTTTGGAAATACTTCACTAGAGAATTCTTTTTTATAATAACATAATACATACTCAAAAATCTCAGGCTATAGAAACTGAACATTAGATCCCAAACTCATGATTACGTGTTTAAAAATACCTGGATGATAGACTCTCTCCAATGAAGACTTCATTTAGGGCTCTCACTGGCAAAAGCTGGGGTCCTGAGGCCTCAGACCCTGAATGTAATAAACATAAAATCCAAGATAGCTCCTTAAATTTTAGAAATACTATTTTAGAAAACATTAAGACATTTTTGTTTTAATCAGAATGTTTTAACATTAACATATAAATTAAACACTTCTCATTTAAAGTAACCTAATATAAACTTTAGTCACCTAACATAATACCTGTAGTTATCATAAAACCCATCTCTCTCAAAGAAACATCTTTTAAAAATTGGTTTACTACATATAAGTGTTTGTAGTACACAAAATAGATTAGGTATATTAGTGATCTTTATAATAATCATATTATCCTACATATAAACTTCTGAGGTAATTTTCACTCAATAGCTTCTTCCTTGATAAGCTAGCCAAATGAGAAAAAAAAAATCTCATTTGTAAGGGCAGGTAATGGTTTAAAGTATATCCATACTCCTATAAAATTAACTGCTTTAGCGTTAGTAATTTTTCCTCCCATCACCACCTATTTCTTTTTTTTTTCTTTATTTATATATATTTTACATCATTTGTAAGCCCCATGGAATTCCCACCACCATTTCACCAGTGCACCATCACCTCAGTCCCTTGTGTTCTTTCTGCCTTCATCCCAGTCCCTCTCCCTCCCCCACTCCACTCCCACAAAGTAAGTACCTCTGGTTTGTTTTTATCTTTTTGTTCTTGCTGTGATTTTTCTTTTTGTTATTGTTCTTTTCCTTGAACCCTTTTATGGTTCCTTTATATTCCTCTTAAAAGTGAAACCATCCGATATTTTTCTTTTGCCTTCTGACTTATTTCACTGAGCATAATCCTTCCAGCTCCATCCACGTTTCTACAAATGACTCTAGTTTATCTTTTTTTGATTGCTGAATAGTGTTCCATTGTGTATATGTACCATATCTTCTTGATCCTGTCATCTATTTTTGGGCATTTGGGTTGTTTGCAGGTGTTACCAATTATAAATAGTGCTGCAATAAACGTAGGGATAAAGGTATTCTTTTGAATTAGTGTTTTTGTGTTCTTTGGGTAGATCCCTAGGAGTGGAATTGCTGGGTCGTATGGTAGCTCTAGTTTAGTACACTGAGGAACCTCTATACAGTTCCACAGCCACCATCTACTTCTTTTGGCCCTTTCACCACCCTCCTCTCTCCTTAACCTTAGAAACCTTACTTCAGTTGTCAAAGTGTGATAGTTTTAAGTATTCTGCTTTATCAGTTCATTTGCTTTGATTCCTTATTTTATGCATAGATGTGAAATCATCCAATATTTGTCTTTATCTTCCTGGTTTGCTGCACATATTTCCCTCAAGGTCTTTCATTTTGTTATAAATGGCAACATTTCATCTTTCCTTAGAGCTTTACAGTATTCATTTTGTAGATATAGCATATCTTCTTTATCCAATTCTGTATCAGAGGGCACACAGGATGTTTCCAAACCCTCATTATTGTAAATGATGTTGTAATGGACATTGTGGAACATATAATTTGAGTTCATGTCTGGGTACCCAAAAGAGGGATTGATTACTAGATCATATATTGTATATCCATTTTTAGTTTTTTTAAGGTAGGACCTGACTTCTTTATTGAACAATTCTTAGAGATTGATGAAATACATTTATCCATCTCATAAGATTCTTATTTGTCACATTTAACTAAGTTTCATGTTGGAGCTTCAGAGGTAGAACCAATCTAGTACTTCCAAAGAATAGAAATTTTGAATTTAAGGTGCAAATTATCAAATTATACCCATGGTTCGTGCTGGAAACAAAATCAGTTATGTTAGAAGTCAGGTATTTTTATTCAAACATAAAATCTCAGGAGTGTTTTCAGCTACGGCAGCATTGGGGGAACACAGCCACATGTCCTTTCATGCTCCTAAAATGTTTTTATTCACTCTATAAAGTTGTATGCACAACCTGAGTAATCTTTGATCATTACTTAAAATAACTCCATCACACAAGACTCTCTAAAAGATTCTTCTAGATCAAACTGGCGATTGTCACCTTCAAATAGTTATAGTTTTTAGATTTTACCAGTCTCCAACAGAAATATCAACCCTCTATTTTCATTTTCCCATGATCCTGTTTTCATTTCCATATTGCACTTTTATTGTCTGTGCTTATTGAATTTAACAAGAAAACTTTTGTCAAAGAGGAAAACAGCAAAATTTCTTCAAGAATCATTTTAATTTTGCTTACTTTTTTTCCATGCTAACTGACTTCCAAAAGTTACCCAATCACAAAATTGTTTTATAGCTTGATTTAATAGGGCATGAAAAGATGGACTCAATATCAGTTAACTATTCCGTATTCAAGAGAACTGATTACAAAATTATAATTTGTATTTTTAAGGAAAGATGACACCAGTGACAAGGACTGCTACCCTGTACAATTCTCTTAAACTGTCATTCTTTTTTAATTTTATTTACTTATACATACAAGAACTGAGCTGTAGGCCAAAGGTTTGGGGGGTGAGAGGATTCCCCAGAGACAGAGTGCGGAGCAGAACAGACAGACCAACTGAAGTACACTGCTGAAGGCAACAGTGGGTGAGATAGGAGGGATCTTCTGCGCCATGTGGGTCATCTCCCTGGCAGGGGATCAAACTCATTCTGTAGTAGCTGGTGATAGCTTGATAGGGCTGAGACTTAACCCCTTTTGTCACCAGGGAGGCCTACTGTCACACTATCATTGTGCTAGACTATGTTTCCAGGCCTTGTAATAGTACATGGAGTAAGGGAAAAGGCAGTGAGACAGTCTGATCCCTAAAACTTCCCTTAAGATCCTCCACATTCTCTCTTCTTCCCCCACCCCCCACTTCACCCCACAAGCTGCACAGGATTTTTCTAGGAGACTCAGTGGGCTCAGATGATGGTAGGAGTCACCATCTGGAAGTTCTTCAAAACCCCCTCAAGCAGAGAAATTAGTTAGAAATAAAGTTTCATCATTACATTAACCCACTGAGATACTGAGATTGCTTATCAAATTGCTTCACTTATCACTTATGTATGTTAAACAACCAGACTTGGAGGTAAGTTACTAGTTTATGATATTAAAATTTTTTAATAATAAACCAACTCTTCCTTCCCTTAAAGATGGAAATAAAAATGAATTCTCCTTCTTTAGCGTGTATATAATCTAGTTAAGGATACAACTGGTCTATGATTAAAAAATTTCTGTCCCTTTTTTAAATTGAAAAATTACGATTTTTCCCCCTCTGTAATCTTTCACTCAAAATTAGAAAGGGGGGGTCAAACACAGTTGTATATATTTACCATCTCAAAACTACTCTATATTCACAAATTCCACATAGCAACTTCCTAGGAAATGTTTCCAGTCAACCTGAAGAGAGTTTAAATATTGAGTTGTTGGAAAAGTCATGATGTATTTTTTTCTATGTTTTTTATGCAAAAACGCATCACGATTTTTCCAACAGCCCAGTAATATATACCTTGAAATCTTCATGTATTTTTTTCAAAAAAATAAAGTTCTCTATTAAAAGAAAACCTCTAATGAAGTCCCCTAAAAATGGTGCCTAGACAAAACAATAGCAGTGACAATTACAAGTATAGCAATTTCCAGTGAAGTTTTAGGAAATGTAAAATTGTTCTGATTCCAGGTTCTCTTTTTATATATGTATATATATATAAAAAATTTACTCCATATGATTATGGGAAAATATGGCTAATATTTTGTATTATTTATAATTTATAACCCACAAATCAGTTCAAAACTAAGAATTCATCTTAAAATTTAAAATTAAAAAAACTGCAAATCATCTTACACTAATATTCTCTTAACAAATACTAACACAAATTTTAAGACTGGGTTGCAAAATTTCCAAACAAAAAGGCTTAATCAATAACTATAATTATGGTAAATATTTTTAACTATATAAACATGTAACTTTTAGGAAATTTTTCACAGATTAGCTCATTTTTTTACTGCTTGCTTTTTCTTCTTGGTATTTTAAAGATGAAAACAAAGATCCTTCTTTAAATATTAACTAGCCTCTGAGACATTTTATAATCCATCCTTTCCTGATCAACTAAGCTTTCAAACTTGTCCTAGAAAATATTTCTACTAAGAATAGGTAATATTTCATATTCAGAGTCTAATAATAATATATCTTACAGCTGAATTAGTTCACTGTATTTTCACTGGTGTTGCTAGTCACACTAAAATCCCAGACTAAGTTAACTGTATAGTATTACTTCTAAAAATTAGAGATCAAAATAACTACAAGTTTAACCAAATATGGTATGACTACCCCAAACATATCTAACTCCCAATCCACTTACTTTCATCATGGACTCTTTCAATATTGAAGGCTCTACTATGTTGATTCAGACTTAGCTGTTGCTCGTGAAGGTCCACAGGAACAGGATTTATGCCTGTCCCTTCAAGGTATAACCTGATACGCTGTCTCCATAACCATCTTAGAAAAGTGAAGGAAAGTAATGTTAAAAAAGGATAAATTAAACTAAGAATTAGACACTCTTAGAATTTCACCAAATTAAAAAATTCATATTAAAATCTAGTATTTCCATGAACAAATTATACCAGGAATATTAATACCAAAAATGTACAGATTCTTCTTATTCAAAGACAAATTTAAATGTCTCTCATTTCAATTATAGCACAAATATTTAATTTAAACAAAAGCTCCCAAGTAATTTGAACTAAACTTTTTATCAAGTATCCATTAAACCAAGATAATGGGCTAGATATAGTTGTACTCTGCTTATCAAAAAATATATACAAAAGAAAACATTCTGAAATTAAAATATTGTGTTAAGGTGGTCATAGATAAAAAAAAAAATCCCTTCCCAATTATGTAATTTTCTTTACAATAACAGAAAAAGATTATTAACAAATATTACAACATTTAATATTACATTTAAAAAATTTAATGGTATTTTTGGTAAAAAGGAAAAAAAACAGGTTTAATTGATTTCAAAGGGAAAATAATGAATCAAAAAGCCCATGGGACAAAGTCTGCTAGATGTGTACATAAACATGTACTCCCACTTAATGGTGATAAAGTAGCCATTTCTAGAGATACAAACTTCTTTAAATGACTAGAAACTAGAATCACTATTAACAAAATGATTCTAGAAGACAAGATTTAATCTTTCACAAATATCTTGAGACTGCTTTCTCTAAACAATGAAATCTAGTCCAAGTCAGGAAATAAAAAGTTCAATTTGGTTTTCTCATCATCTTAGCTACTCTCCTCCTCCCTGACTTCTGGACAGACTAACCACTGAACATATTACATGAAAAGAATATGAAAAACAGGGCCTCCCTGATAGTGCAAGGGGTTAAGCACTGCACTATGAAGCATCTGTAGCCACTGAAGCACAAGTTCTATCCCAGGTTAGGGAGCTGACCCACATGGCACAGCAGACCTCTCCTGCCTCATCCGCTGCTCCCTTTAGCAGTGTATTTCTGCAATCTACCTGTTCTGTTTCCCACTCTGTCTCTGGTGAATCCTCTCACCCGCCCATACCTTTGGCCTGTACCCCAGTTCTTATATGCATAATCTTTTAAAAAAATTTGAAAAAAAAAAAAAAAAAGAATATAAAAATCATTCATGGTTAAGAAACACTTAACATAAGAGAGAGAGAGAGCAGCAATCTAAGTGTGGCTGGAATAGAGCCAAACATCAATCATTCTAGGTGGGAGAAGATGAAGATAAAAAATATAAAATCTCAGGGTCTCCCTTGGTGGCACAAGGGGTTAAGCACCCACTTCCACATGGCATGGAAAACCTATCCTGTCTTGCCAGGTGCTCCCCTCAGCAGTGTAGTTCAGTCAATTTGCCTATTCCACTCCCCACTCTGACTTTGGTAAACCCTCTCAATCCCCCACACCTCGGGCCTATACCCCAGCTCTTGTATGCATAAATAAATCAATCTAAATATATATATATATAATCTCAAAGAATTTGAACATTCCATTTCAGTCAATAGTTTTAACTATCTTTCTGAAAAACTTAAAAACATGTAACAAGATTAAGACAGTAGAGATATGGCCCCTATCTCACCAAAGAAGAAAAACTTCTATTTGCAATTCAGTTATGGTTCAAGTGGCATGCTATTGCTTCTCCACACAGTTCCAGTCAGACTGGAAAAAAGTAAGTTAGATTTTTTTTTTGTGACTCAACTAATGCATTACCTTTTATGACTATAGTTACTAATCCAAATATTATCTTAATTTGTTCTGGCACATATTTATTAACATATTTATATAACTACAGTAAGAAATTCCTACCTGAACTCACCACGATAGAACTTCTGTAAAGCTTCTGGGAAAGAATGTGTATATCGAACCGGAAGACATAAATGACCTTCAGACCTTTATTTTCAAAGGGATTTGGGTGGTGTAAAAGGAAAAAGAAAACAAAGAACACTTTTTAAAATATCACTAAACTACAAAAATCAGGTATTTAAATTTCTATTCTTTACTCCATGTTTTGCCACAAAATTGTACTTCCAACAAGAACAAAAAAACATTAAACACAAATAATGGCTTACATCCAGCTTTAATGTCAGAAAATACAATACTGTTTCCATAATACAGTAAAACTAAAAATAACAACAAATCTACTGATTGAACCCCTTATTAAATTATCTAATGGTACACTGGCTTTTGTATCTTACTTTAAATTATTTAACTATTAACTCTGGGCAAGTCATTTTACCATTACCTTTCTCATCTCTCAAAGGGTATTAGGTATTAAAATTATCATTCTCAAAAGGTTAGTTTGAGAAGTCAAACTATTTGTATGAAATTGTTTTGAATTGTTAAGTCCCTTTGGTTAAGCACCGCAGTATGAAGCATCCGTAGCCACTGCAGCATGAGTTTGATTCCTGGCCAGGGAAGTGACCCAAATGGCACAGCAGACCTCTCCTGTCTCACCCACTGCTCCCCTCAGCAGTGTATTTCAGTCAACCTGTCTGTTCTGTTCCCCATTCTAACTCTGGTGAATCCTCTTTCCTCCCTCCCCCCCCCCCCCNTCTGGTGAATCCTCTTTCCTCCCCCCCCCCCCCCCCCATAACTCTGGCCTATATCCTAGTTCTTGTGTGCATAAATAAATCTTTTTTAAAAAAATTTTTAAGCGTCATTTAAGAAATTCCAAGTCACTAAAAGAGATTCCAGAAAGCGTACTCAAAAAATATGAGAATGAATTCCTTCAAGGAATTAATAGTTTAATGTGAAAGACAGAAATTAGGACAAATGATTGTAAATTACATAGTGGTAAGTTGTATACAGCTTGCTATAAGAAAATGAGAGAACATGGCATCTAACGTGAAAGAAGTTGTCATTTATTAACATGTAAGTATGAAGAGCAGATGCAAAGTCTTATAAAGTGTGACTAGTTAAATTCTTTCTCTCAAAGGATCAATACCAAGGTTAAGAAACTTAGGGTAAGGTGAAGTTTTAATTCACTACAATACTTTTCATAGTGCTAAGTATATAAAATACATGAATAGTCACTTGACAGGATATCTGAAGTCTACCACAATTTTGAAATATTCTAGACAAACAATTCTCTCAGTTAGGGTTGCAAGGAGTTCAGAGGTTTGACTTGGTTAGATTTGGCAGGATTCACTTTCCACATGACTTACTGACATGTCTAACAACCTGGTGATGGCCATTGGCGCTCTATGTGAGCCTTTCCATAGGGTTGAGTGTCCTCACATCATGGTAACTGACTTACCCCAGAACAAAAAGTACAAAAGACCAATTCAGAAACCTTAATAACCTAGTCTTGGAATCTACAATCACACCATATTTTATTGGTCACAGAGCGCATCCCTGAGTGTATATGAGGATTTGGGAACCACATAAAACTGCAAATGCTAAGAGGTTATCTTGGAAGTTGGCTATCACATGCCTTCTATTCCAAATTATTACTAAACATTCAATTACTCATTAGCGCAGAATAAAGAAGACACATACACAAATTACATATTTAATTTAGATGAGTCCATATGAATAAGCCATTCTGGAAGTGGATTGTGAGTCAAGTCTTTTGTTGCTTGCAGTCCAGTAGCATCTGACCATAACCTCATGAGAGATCCCAAGCCAAAACTACCCAGCCAACCTTCTTCTAGATTCTGACACACAGAAACCATGAAATTTTAATTAATAAATGATTATTACTGTTTAAGCCTCTAAGTTTGGTGATGATTTGCCATGCAATACTTGATAATATAGAGAAGAAACTTAAGTTGGACATTAACTTCTGTCTTATTAAAGGATGCTGAGGCATTCTTTTTCCACTAGGAAAAAAGAAACCAGGCACCCTGATTATAGAACACATTGGAAGAGTTAAGACATTTCTGCCTAAGACAGTACGAGAAACCTTAAGATTTGTAAAGCTTATAATTTTAGAGAGAAATAAGAAACACAATACCACTGCTTGCCAGTTTCAAAACCCCATGAGTTAATATTAAGTCAGTAAAGGAACAGTACAAAATGTGATCGATCACTAAAGAATCTCTTATTTTAATGATAAATAATATGCCATTAAGCTTTAAAATACACATTCATCAATACTGAAATTAATCAAAAAATACTATGCCAATGATCCCAATTATTTATGCTCAGAAAATATTTTGTCAACCAGGTTCATGCTCTAGCCCTGCTCTCTAGGATCATTTAATCATTCATTTTTCAAATGTTCAGTCTACTGACTACATATAAGTCAGTAGGCAGTGATAAGAGAAATTAAAATACAAAGTCCTATACTCAAGGAATTTATTGCCTAATAAAAGAGAAAAATAATCAGGCAGAATATAATTTGAAGAGATAAGAGTTCTTTGTACAAAGAATTATACTCAACCCAAGGGAGACATTAGTCTTGAATGAACGAGAACTATACAAATGAATAACCAGTATGAGGGCACTCTAGGAAAAAGCACATACAAAGGAATGAGAAGACTATTGGTCTCTCTTACATCCTATCTAAATATCAATAAAGTTCCTCACCAGAGCAAAAATCTCTAACTATGGCGTTAGTGAATTCTCATAACTTACATTTATACTTAAGAACAACCTTTATGGTGTCACAGGAAATCTGGTTGAAAGTGGTGGAAAAGCCAAATTTCCAGTTATAAAATAAGCACTAAGGATGTAATACAGATCATGATGACTGCATAGCTGATCCTTGAACAATATGGCAGTTAGGGGTGCCAACAACATGTAGTTGAAAATCCACATGACCAAAAAATTTAAAGTCTTTCAAAAGACAGAGACCAAGAGGTAGACAGAGAAACAGAAAGAAAAGGGTATCACAAATGCCAAAACAGTACTGATGCAACAAAGGAGCAGGGAGCATCAGAATTTTCCAGGAATCAAGACAAGGGGTAAAATGTCTAAAAGTTTAGTATGTGGTATCACTACTCTATAAAGCAACATTAATTTCAATGAACTACCTGATGACAAATCCAGGAAAGACTTGAAAAGCTAAGTAAATAATTATGAAGTAAGGAAGCAGAGATAACCAGCATGGGGATAAGGGAAGAAAAACAGATAATAACCAAGCAAAAGAGACAGGATAAATGATCTAATAAATTTTCTTGAAAAATGAGAATGCTGAATAGGCTTTTAGATTAAGGGGAATTATATGTAAAGGGTGAGAGAGAAAAAATAAGGAACAAATGATAGAAGATTATTTTTAAAGTAAAAACTGAATTAGTTCTAATCCAGTGAGTTCCATTTCCTCTAAGAGATAAAGGAGGGTTTGTTCAAGAATGAAGGTTAAGAAATAAGGAGTAGATACTTTTGTAGTAGTTACCACAGGGAATAGGGAAGAGAGATGAGTAGTACCACACAGAAAGTTTTTTGAGTAACTCTGGTGGTCCAGTTCTACATACTAGAAACCAAAATTTGGAAGTAAATTTGGGTTACCAAAGCCCAAACTGGGCCACCAAACCTAAGCTTCTATGGTCTCAATCGTGTTGATGTAAGAATAGATAGAATGATAGAGTGAGGAGAAAGAAAGGATTGAGGAAATAGGTAATTGTATAAAATATTTTTTTCAATTGTCAAGAAAGAATAAAGTAAAGGAAAATTAAGAGAAGAAAATAAAGGGGTTCAATGTACAGAAAAGTCAATGGGAAGGTTTAGCAGGATTAAGGTTATAAGACTGCTGTTAAGGGAGACTACAGTCATAATAGAATAGTAAGATCTATGGTTAGAAGGGAAATTCCAGGTTAAGTTTCAGTATGGTCATGGCTGTGGGTAGCTAGAATTTAGTTAGGGTAAAAGTCAATGAAGGTGGGGCAGTGGGGGAAACAAGGTTTGGATTGGCCTTCATTAAGTCATTGAGTTTACCCAGAAAATCACTGAAGGTATAACTAGGAATGTATATGAGAATCATAGGAAAGATAAAGATAGGACGTTATTAATTCATCCTTCTCAGCAATACCAAAGGTTATCAATACTCATCTGGGTCAAGAACTCAGGTCTATTCTGCCATAGATAATACTTCAAACCATCTAAGAAATCAAATGTAAGAACCTGTCCATCTCATACCATAATTTTCTAATACCAGCTAAATGCATATTCTCATGCTTGAGCTAGAAAATGAGCTATGTCCCTGAGAACTATACATATAAGAGAACTCTACTAAAGATGGTGAACAATTCTACATAACTATCACAGAAATGTTTTGGGTACATGGTTCTAATATTCATTATAGCCAAGAACAATGATTCTTCCACTTAAACATCATGTACCACAGTCAGCTGTTGTAGCAAGAGCCCAGCAATGTAACTAAAGGAAATAAAGTGAAGCTTCCAAATTTTCAGATTAATCATAAATGCTATGCAAAGCAAAGCATGCATATATACATATATATATAAAAAACAAAAAAAGAAAAGAAAAACAAAAATAATAATTTTTCTTTACCGTTCTGGATCTGTGTTTACTCCAATAACTGGTTTAAGTCTGTCCAAGACTTTACTTGCTGCTAGAAGCATTGTGCCATCACCTGAAGGGAAAAAGATATAATTAGACTTCTATTATAGAAAGATTTTTAAAACCATTTCAACACTGATACTTTCATTTAAACAATCAATTCCCTCTCCTGCTGTTTGCCATAGTCTACCTCACTTCTTCTGTGCTAACTATCCCTTTACATCCTCTCCCCCTCTAATCCAGAACCTCTAACAATGGCAAGACTGACATTTTAGGCCAGGTAAGTCTCTGCTGTGGGGGCTGTCCTGTGAACTCTAGGGTGTTTAGTAGTGCCCTGGACTCTACCCAGTAGAGGCCAGTAGTATGCCCCAGTTGAAACCACTGCTCTAATCCCATCACTTCTTTTAGTCAATCATCTTTCCTTTTCTCATGCCATCAGTCCAAATTCATAAATTATTTTACTAAGAATATATCCAACAAAGTGTCAAACTTTGGATTTTTCTCTACAACTGCTGTCAATTTAAAGCTTTAGAAAGAATGATCACTAATGTAAGCTTTAGAAAGCTCTTGAAAAATAAATATAAATACATTGAGGCCGAAGGGATGGAATTTATCTAATCTCAACTATTTAAACATCTTTAGTTTTTTTTTTTTTAAAGATTTATTTATTTATGCACACAAGAGCTGGGGTACAGGCCAGAGTCACAGGAGGTTAGAGGATTCACCAGAGACAGAGTGGGGAGCAGAACAGGCATATGAACCAAAATCCACTGCTGAGGGGAGCAGCGGGCGATGCAGGAGAGGTCTGCTGTGCCATGTGGGTCCCCTCCCTGGCCAGGAATCAAACTAGTGATGCTGTGAACTCGATGCTGTGAACTCGCGCTGCTGTGCCGCGGATGCCTCACAGCGCGGCGCTCAACCCGCTGCACCATCAGGGAGGCCCTAAACATTTTTAGTTTTTTTTAAGACTGGCTTCACAAACCAAATTTTAGCTGTAAGTAATCCTTTGAACCACATTTGAGGTTAAATGCATACCTTAATACACACATAGGGAAACTCACAGTAATATCATTTGCTAAAAAATAATACATTATATAAAACAGATATTATTAGGCCTAAACCTCATTTTAAAAATCCAAAACTTTGTCTTATATTAGAAATTTATAAGTTTCATCATAGCCAGATCACAGGGCCTTTGGAAATAGGTGTGTTCAAGAGCAATTTCTATATTCCAACATCTTTACCTCTGTAAAACTATTACCTCCTGCAGCTATGACAGCATCTGCCCATCGAACAGTCTCTTCATCATATTCTCTCCTCTTTACTAGACGAAACTCAATTCCCTCATTCCTAAGACAAAAAAAGTAAAGCTTACATAAAATTTCCATAAACATCAAGGGGTTTTTTTCTGAGAGACAGATTATTACAATGGTATTACAAAACAAAGGAGTTTGTTTTGTAAACAAATTCATATTTAGCTTTGTAAGGTTAACTTCATTTTCATTTAACAGCCAATCAACTATGTCAAGAAGCATATGAATAAACAAAGTTAATGACTATCCCAAATCTCCATGTGCTTTAAAAACACCTTTTACAGTCCTTGGCAAATAGCCATACTCACTGAATTTCATTTTACTGTCTCTAGTCCTTCTGATGCTAAAATTTATTAACACAAAAATGATATTGTGGATTAAGACCCAGACATGTGTTTTTTATTATGAAACTGAACAGCTATTATTTTAAATCCAACAAATGTTCACTAATAGCAAACAGTGAAACACTAATACTCCCTAATTTGCATGTTTTTATACTGATTCTCTTATATAAATTCATTCACTAACTTCATTTAGTCCCAAATTAACTGAAGTTTCTATATTTTTTAGTCAGACTATTATAATGAATACCCATTATCAGCTACTATTCTGTTTTTTTTTTTAAATTTATTTATTTATGCATACAAGCACTGGGGTACAGGCCAGAGGTGTGGGGGGAATGAAGGATTTACCACAGAGAGCGGGGAGCAGAACAGGCAGATCAACGGAAGTACACTGCTGAGGGGAGCAGGAGGCACAGCAGGAGAGGTCTGCTGCACCATGTGGTCCCCGCCTGGCCGGCAGCAGGGATCAAACTTGTGTTGCAGTGGCTGCGGTTTGCTTCATAGTGCGTTGCTTAACCCACTGCGCCACCAGGGAGGCCCGCTACTATTCTATTTTTAAGAGATAAAACTGCTATCATCCAAGTTGAAGCCTGCTGTGTACAAAATTAACTCTTTGTAGAAAAGGCACTGTGCAGGCAGACCAAATAACTGAAAAATCTGTAACATTTGCAGAGTACAATAAAAAATTTCCTTAGAAACACTAAGATCCATTAACCATGATCTAATTTTCTGAAAATGACTTTATAATGGCAATCTTTATACTAAACATCTAAAGATTAGCTGTTAGTAAAAAAACAAAAATTGGAAGTTCTGAATATAAAAGCCCATCCAATCCCTATCCCACAGACTTACCGTAAACTATCTAGAATATGCTCTACATTTTTGGTATGAATTCGATGTCGTTCAAGCAACCCGCTGTAGCTAGAGCCTTTCAAGGCAAGCTGTATCAAAATAAAACAAAATTTGTCTCATTACATGAAATTATAACATATTTCTAAAACCACAAAGTTTATCTGGGTTTTTTTTTTTTTTTTGCCTGAAACATCAAGGATGGGGTCAATAACCTTAAATCCCCTTGCCCTCCCAGATCACCTAGTAGTCAATCACAGGAATTTTTTAGTTTCTACCACACCACCTCTGCCCATATCCCATCTGCCTCCTTGCCCCCACCCACTCCACCCTTTCCCCTATTCCTTCTGTAACCATTATCTTTTTTGCTGAGTTCAAATTTTTATTTCTTCTACTGAATATAGCTGTTTAGGTATTTGTAGTCTGCAGATGAGTGAAATCTGTCTTTCACTTTTTGACTGATATCACTCAACATATTCACCTCAAGGTCCATCTATTCTGAGTCAAATGCTACCACTTCATCTTTATTCACTACTGTGTAATATTCCAATGAGTATGTGCTACAGTTTCTCTAGCCATTTATCTATTGAAGGCCACTTGGGTTGGCTCCATGATTTGGCAATTGTAAACAGTACTGCTATGTACATAGGTATAGAATGAATCTTCTCATCTCAATTTTTTCATGTTATATGACTTAATACCTAATAGCAGTATTGCTGGGTCAAATGGGACTTTCATTTTTATCTTGAGACCTTTCCATACCATGTTCCACTGGGATTGTACTAGCTTGCATTCTCACCAAGTCAATGAGAGTTCCTTTTCACTGTAATCTTGCCAACATTTGTTCTGTTCTTTTGTATACGAACCATTCTTACAGGGTTGAGGTGGTATCTTAGTGTGGTTTGCATTTCTCTTATAATAAATGATGTCGAACCTTTTTCAAATGATGTTGAACCTTCTACAGAGAAGTCGAGGTCCTTTGCCTGTTTTTTAATTGGGTCATTTTTCTTTGTTGGTGTATTGTTTAAATGCTTTGTAAATTTGGAGATTAACCACTGCATGATGTGCAAAAACCACACTGCAGGTTGTCTTTTTGGTTTTATGATTGTTTCTTTTAAAGTACAAAAGCTTTTAAGTTTGATATATTCTCACTTGTTTTATTTTTCCTCTCACTGCTTGTTTTTTCCCCAAAATATCAATACATCTTTGTGGTAGATATCTCTAGTCCCCTCTATTTTCTTTCAAGTACCTTATGGTTCCAGTTCTAATGTCCACATCTTTAATCCATATTGAGTGAATTTTAATGGTGTTAAATATGGGTCTTGCTATTTTTTGCAAGTAACTACCCATGTTTCCCAGTATCATTTATTTAAAAGGCTATTCTCTCCACTATATGGCTGTAATTTCTTTGTAAAAAAATTAGCTATCCATATTAATGTAGTTTCATCTCCTGGGTTTCAATTTTGTTCCATTGGTCTGAGTTTCTGTTTTTGTTCCAGTACCATACTGTTTTGATTACTGTTGCTATATATTACTGTTTGTAGTCAGGAAATGTAATTCCTTCGTTTTTCTTTTTTCTTTCAAGATTATTTAAGCTATTTGGGGCCTATACTTTAAACTGAAGTTGAAAGTCTTTCCGTCTCTAAATTCCCTTATACCAAGCCTCTCAAGCCTCTTTATACTAAAACAGTTTTTCGTGTATATGTCCAATATATAGTCTTCAGGGAAGTCTTCAGTTTTAAGTCACTGTACTTACTGAATTTTAAAGGAAAACCAATTTCTAAATGAAATTTAAAAATTTTTAAATGTGTTTTACTTTTTGTAACAGAAAGTATAAAATCATATATAAGAATCGTATATAAAGAAAATTTTAATTTTATTACTCCAGGATAATTACTATTATAATTTTGATAGTTACATTTCCACTCTTTGGTCTATAAATATCAGAAGGGAAATGCAAGCTCCTCAAAAGAGAAACTAAGGACACATTTGACCATTTGAAAACTAGCACACAGATGTTAATTCACAATGATGTACTATACAGACAACTAGATACGTCTCATTATAATTAGTCAAAACAAACCAACAGCAAGATTATTTTTTAAAGGAAATCAATAACCTAGGTAATAATTATTATAATCCTTCATTTCAATAAACCAGTCTTGAGAAATCTATTCTAAAAATGAAATTCCTGAATACACCAATAACATCCAGATTGTTACTATAATTATCCATATTGTAATAGGGTGATCACCAGGAAAAGGGGAAGTTCCAGGTTCCCTGGCCCACCCAAGGGAAGGTGGAGCTGAGCAAGGAGGAGAAGTTAGGAGACTGGAGAAGGAAGGAAGTAGGATGGCTAGCAAGGAGGAGACATGGAGGAGGCACAGAGACATGTGAAGAAACTGTGCTTCCTTCTTGGTCCTGGACTGGTTGGAACAGATGTTGGTGAAAAACTCATGGGGAGATTAACAATGGCAGCTTTTATCTTGGTTTTGTTCTTTTCCTCCCAGACTTGTCTGTTTCTGACCTTTTTCTATGGGTCTCCACCAAAAGGTGCTTTAGACTTATGATAGGCTTTCGGGCCTTGCTTTGGGTCAATCTTGTTTGGCTGGACTTTTATCCATGAGGGGATGGATAACTTTGGGTTACCATTCTTTGTCTTTTCTGTATTGTACACTAATTGTATTAAAGTTCCTTTTCATTAAAGGTCTTATATTTTTGTCTTGATGTGACGGATGGCAGAACCTTTTTAGAGTGGGTAGGTTTGGAGGTTCTGGGGTGCCCTTTTCCCTGCCCTTTAACACTATTAATTTTACTAAAAATGTGCCAATATTTCTCAATGAATATGAATTAAAACAGTTTTTGTCTCTATTCTCTCCCTGGTGATGTCCTTTAAGGGTTTAAAAGAGGTGTGTATGCTGAGGTGACATATATCCACATATACCCGACATATATCCACAACTCTGTTTTTGATCTGTCTCTGGATATCTAACTATCATCTGAAACAAACATGCTCAGAATCAAGCCTGGTTTTTCTAGCAGATTAGTATTCATGGTGTATTACTTTGTTATAATAATTACTTTTCATGAGCCCATTTCAAGAGTAAATGCTTTTTTACACAGCTAGAAATTAAGCTGTAAATTAAATTTTTGCAAACATTTGAGTTCCTACTATATATTCATTTAAACATTATTTGAGCTCAATCAAATGTATTACATGTAACACTGAAAACTGTTAAGGACAATGAGGACACACTCAAATGTATAGTAAATCTATTACAAAAGCATCATTAATTTGTCTACTCCTAACCTGCTATATATAAAACTTATGGGGAGATGACCATCAGACCAATTCCTTGCCCAGATTTCAATGTTTCAATTTTGGGGAATAACGTAGGCATGAAGGCCTACTGTGTGGGTACTATAAATTCTAGTCTGGTGATTCAGAAGCCTTTATGCTTACTTCCAAGGCTCTCAACAAACTCCAGAAAATTACTACTACTATCTAACAGTTGAGTGTTAGCAAACTCATTTGAGATGATAAAAGAGAGTTTGAGTTTGTGGGGAAAATAATTTTGGATAACCAACAAAAAAGTCCTAAGTTTTCCATGATTTAATAAGTTTTGTGGGCCTCCCTGGTGGCACAGTGGGTTGAGCACTGCACTGTCAAGCATCTCCAGCACAGCAGTGTTAAGTTCAATCCCCAGTCGGGGAGGGTCCCACATGGCTCAGCAGACCTCTCCTGCCTTGCCCACTGTTCCTTCAGCAGTGAATTTCAGTCCGTCTGCCTGTTCTGCTCCCCGCTCTGTCTCTGGTGAGTCCTCTCACCTCCTGCAACTCTGGCCTATACCCCAGCTCTTATATGCATAAATAAATCTTTAAAAAAATAATAGTAAAATTTTGTTAATAATACTTAACTTCCAAATCTAAATTCAAAGCTCATTTAGCATCACAATACTTAATACTGGAACAAAAATGTCACTTAATAAATTCTTGTTCCTACTCAGATTTCTTTGTGTCAACTAATTTTCTAATAATTCATGCTTGATATAGAGAATATGTTTCTAGAGTAATTTTTTTAAATATTAACATGTTGGTCTAGTAAGGTTCATTAATATGGACTAGCTAAACTAGGCAGAGAAAAGGTAAAGTATTTTTAAAAACGACTTAATAAAGAACATCAATTACAAAGTCTTAAGTCACTGTTCAACTGGTTCATAATATTCAAAGACTGGGAAGAATTTCTAGCTACCCCTCAAAACAACAAAAATTTTAAGATTTAAAAACATAAATCACAAAAATAACATATGAACTCTGTAAAATGTCTAATAGTTAAAAAGTTAGTGAAATTACTGAAATTTAGAAGACAGTCATAATTCTGCATTGCTATACATCAGGTATGGAAATCTTTTAACATTTTTTTTTTCTAAGAACTTCTACTAGTTCTTAGATGTATTTTAAAAACGTGTTTAAGATTATTCACCTGGGTACTTGGAAAAAGCAGTGTGAATCTCAAAGATTTACAGAAGCACACATTTCAGTATAAGCAACTATTTCCTCCTACAAAATCTGCAGGAGCCCACACTTTTCCTCATGTTGCTCATGTTGTAAGACAACACAGCAAGAAATGAATAGAAGAGAATTCTGAATGAACAAAAATTTATATATTTAAATTCAGATGTGATAGTTATTCTGTTTTCCAAATGGTCTAAATTCTTAATTATTACAGATATTTCTACTTAACAAAACTGAATATATTACAAATACAAAATTTTAAAAATATCTTACTATTCAGGAGACCATTACTATTTTTTTTTTCAAGATTTATTTTTGCATACAAGAGTTGGAGTACAGGCCAGAGTCACAGGTGAGAGGATTCACCAGAGACAGAGTGGGGAGCAGAACAGGTAGATCGACTGAAATATACTGTGGAGGGGAGCAAAGGACAAGGCAGGAGAGGTCTGCTGTGCCATGTGGGTCACCTCCTTGGCCAGGGATAGAATTCACACTGTGCCACAGATGCTTCACAGTGCAGGGTCCAACCCACTGCACCACCAGGGAGGCCCTGCATTTTCCTCTTAATTCTATTTACCTTCTCTCTTATATGCTGGCATTGCGCAAGGTTCCATCTTTAGCTTTATCTACTCTCTCTTAATTTTTCCTTGAATAATCGCCCCATCCCTTAGGACTTCATGTAGGAAGTGCATATCAGTAACCTGAAATCTATACCACTGGCTCATGCTCTCTTGAGCTATAAGAGCACACTTTCAGGGGCCTCCCTAGTGGTGCAGTGGTTAAATCTTAGTGCTATCACATTATCACTACTGTGGCTGAAATTCAATCCCTGGCCAGGGAACTGACCCATATATGATGCAGCAGACCTCTTCTGTCTAGCCCACTGCTCCCTTTAGCATTGTATTTCAGTGGATCTGCCGGTTCTGCTCCCCCTCTGTCTCTGGTGAATCCTCTCACAACCCTCCCCTTCCCCCCGCCCCGCCAACACCCTGGACTACATCCCAGTTCTTCTATGTATAAATAAATAAATCTTAAAAAAAAAGGGGGGGAACACATTTTCTTATACTGATCTTTATATCCACCCACATGTAGTTCAAGTATCTCTCCCTCCAAACTACCTAAACCTGATTATATAATTTTTTTTTAAAAAGTCAGTACAACATCTAATGGAAAGCCAAAGTTTGAAATTAACGGAAAATGAAGTTCAAGAGGTAGACAGGAAGCAGTTCATGAAGTCTTATTTGATATAAAGTCTTGATGGTTGGTTAGCTTAGAGCAGTGTTTCTCAAAGTATGATTGGAGACCATATGTACAACTGGAGAGCTTGCTAAAAATGCATAATCCTCAATGAAGAGTCAGCAACTGTTAAGGTTGTATTTCAGAAAAGCAGAGTCAGAGTTCTCCACAATTTCCACAATTGAATCAGACCCTCACTGGGTGGGTGGGTAGGTGGGGGAGAGGGGTAATATTCAGGCATCTGCATTTTAACAAATTCCCTAGATTCTGACTCTACTGGTTATGGGAAGCTTTTGAGGAGTTCAAGGCAGAGGCATAAAGAGGCAAGATGTTCACTTAGATAAAGCACTCTGGTGCCTGTGTCTGCAAGATTTGAGAGGAGGGAGGTTCTGGCAGTACTCCAGATCATATTCTTCAATTTGATATTCATACTGCATGCACTCACTACGCTCACTGCATATCACGTGGCAAAACAACTATCTCCCAAGAAATACAACTTATACAACATCTTTTTTAGGAAAGAGAGTATACAAAGGAAAGGAAGACACAATCCAAACTACTCCATTTTCCAAATTTGCTAAGGCAGCAATAACTAAGATTAATCCAAAAGAGAGACTGCTAAATGAAATTATTCTAATCTACTACGAGTTTTTTTAAAAATAACTAAAAATGGAAACTATTAGGGGGGACTACCTCTTGGGTTGTGTGAGGGAGAAGCAGAGGGTGTGGAAGTTGCTCTTATTTGGCATACATTAAAATATTTTAAAATAAAATTTTGTCTTTGGCCAATAAGGCATTGTTTATTATTTATAATATTTACTATTTACTTATTTACAATAAGGCAGTATTTACTATTTCAAAACCCTCTCCAGTTGGCTTTGATTCATCTGAAGGTCTAAGTTGTGTGTCATAGAGCCTGTTAAAAAAAAAATTAACACATTTACGAATAGCTGCATCTCTTATCATACAAGTAAACTGCAATAATAATTTAACCCTTGCCAAGTTCTGAGCCCACAGATATAAAATCCTTGACTAGAAATCCTCTATTCACAAAAAACATCATAGCGGAAGAAAAACAAGATTTAAAAATAAAGCTATGCAACTATTATAAATATGAAAAAATATACTTTGGTTTCTTTTCATATCCCACAAATCTTTCACATTTTGTAATTGAAAGTCAAACTCAGGCCCAATTTGACACAAGTGGAGAATATAAACATTCTGTGTATTATCAACTAAGAGGAATTTCCTCTAAGTTTCTACAAAGATAGAAAATCACTAGGTTTTAGAGTATAAATTTCTCCATTTGCATTTTAACAAGTAACCTAATAGAGACCTATTATGCAATAAAACCACCAACACAACAAAAAGATACAAAACTTGAAGTTACCATGACACTACAACAGCCATAGTGACAAAGACTCATGTAAGCACTGAAGTTTCTTTTATACCCAATTCACATTATTAATATTACCTTACTTTTATCCTAGAAAAATAGCTAACAACATTAACCATCTTACACAACCCCCCCAAAATTCTTTGGCCTGTCCCTGATATCTGAGCTGGGCTCTCCTTAATGCCATTTCACTCTTAATACTAGACTTAATGTAAATGATAAAACAGATTCAACTAAGGAAATAATCCAATAAAATTTAATTTAAATGACAACTATTTCACTGCCTGGAATCTACAGAACTGTGCTCTACAGTCCAGAAGTTTTACTCCAAAGTTTTCTTATGCTGGACTATATTACCTACCAGTAGACAAATAGTTACCTATTTGAGCTTTCTCCTTAGCTACTCAGTGAGTTCACTGGATATTTTAAACATTTTAAAGACTCACTTTAGAAAAGTTTTGATTAGTGGCAATTCAGCTTAGCAGTCTAAGAATTAATGTATCAATACATCAGGTGTCATCCATTTTCTTGAAAGCTTGAAAAGATAACCAGTCTCAAAATTCCAGCACTACAAAAGGTCAAGATGGTTATCAACCCTAATGCACTGATGTAGCTGAAAACACTTTGAAAACTGACAGTATGACAAGAAAGTATCATTTTAACCCTTGAGACTCACAGAAAGTTAGCCACATAGTACCTGGGCCTACAACTTCAGGTCTAATCCTGGATCCCTAACCCCACACTCTGAACATGAAAATAAAGAGCACAATTTTTAATAGTTTTGGGAATCTTCCATAAAATTATAGGAAAGATTTATTTATGACTATGTGGCACTTGACAATTTTAAAATGTAGATAATGCAAAATTAAGAGTGTAACCCAAGAGATACAAAACCTTCCCCTAGTAGAAACAATGTACCTACTTAGTAGTTCTAACATTTACCATTCCCTGCCTCACCCCAATTTCACTCCCTAACAAAAACCTCACTACTCCATCTCCTGTTCAAACTGTGACTTACTCTTTAAATGATGCAAATGTTTTCTATAAAGTGATACCTTAGGGAAGAGAGAACAAATCCTCACCTACCTAACACTTTATCATATGAATGCAGGGGCCCTCTTAACTAACAAATCAAAGAATCAAGAAGTTTAGGCTGAAAATAAAGCCAGTATTTAAGTAGATGATTTACCATTTCATTTTCATTCCTCTACACATGTTACAAAAAAATCTGTGAAGATTACAAACCATCCCAGAAGTTCAGAACAGGCTATTTTCTTGGGCACAGAATTCTACAAGATTACGGCTATAGACAATTCCAAAAGCTTCTGGTGCATAGTGTCAACAATTACAGATTTCCAGTGAGTTTCCTGGACATACTGTTTATGATAGAATCGTCACTCTCCTTTTCCTGCTGTGGGTGGGAGCATAAGATCAGAAGTTTCAAAATGAAGACAGAGGAAAGGTATCACTCAGGAGTTTTTCCTTCTACATTATGAAGCAGCCTCCTTATTTCACACAACACTGTTTTCTGCCCTTTGCCTTGACCTTTCCACTAGAAACATTCAAAGTCAAATGTGGTCACTCGCTCTTCCAGCACCAGTGGCACATGTGCTTTTATAACAAACTGCTAGGACCTGGTAAGATCACCACGTTCCAGCATGGAAAAGGCTCACCCAGGAGGGCTTTCCCGAGTCCTAGGCCTCCAAGTCCCGCAGAGTAAAAGGGGGTGTGTCCGCGGGTAGTACCTTCGCCCTCTTTACCCCTGCCCGCGGTGGTGGTGTCCCGTGGCCCCCCTGGCTGTAGGCGGTCTGGGAGATGTCCCCAGAGTCCAGTCCTCCCGCCCATCCTTCTCGGAGCTGGAATTTTACTCAACAAGGGGGTAGTGGTGGGTGGTGAGGGCACCAGCGAATCCCCAAACCCCTCCCATTGTGGAGTTCTCTTCCAAGGCTTCCTCAAGGTGCCCCTGCCTGGGGGTGGGGGGGTTTTCTGCAGGAACAGTGACCCTTTCCAACCTCCTCTCCCACACACAGGCGAGGGGGGCCTACGAGCGAAGGCAGAGGGTGTGGGGGACAGCGAGCGGGACCGGCGTGCTGTGGCGCGCTAGAAAGAAGGGTTGTCCGGAGAGGGCTTGCCCGAGGGGGCGCGGTCGCCCCCCAAAGCCAGCGGGAGCCGGGGTGCCCGGTGGAGCCGAGAGGGGACACTGTGGCGGGAGACGCCGGGACCCACCAGCTGCTTCAGGTCCTCCTCTGAGAGCTCCGCGTAACGGTACCGCTGCTGTTCGAACTCGTACCGGGTGGTCTTGGCCACCACCACCACCCGGGATGGGCGGAAGCCGCCGTCGGGGCGGCTGCCACAGGCTGCCAGCTCGCGCGACTGCGGCTGCCCCTGCCCCAGGTGCCGCCGGCCGCCGCCGTCACCGCCGAGCCGTGGCCGCGCGCCGGGGCCTCCCGCACCCGGGCCCCTCAGCGCTGCCGCCCGGCCGCCCGCCACGCGTCGACAGCTGCCTAGCAGGAAGCCTCGGTAGCAAGTCATCGTCCGCCCGGCCAGGGCTGCAGGCCCGGGCTCCGGTCTCCGCTCCCCGCCGCCAGGAGTGCGCGCCGCCCGCGTCGCCCCAGCCTGTAACTTAGCTCCGGGCCGGCAGAGGTTAAGTGCACGGCGGTGCGTGGCCCGCGCGGCGAGGGGGACGCGCCCAGACGTTGACGGGGCGGGGAAGGCGTGGCGACGGGGAGGCGGGAGCGCCCCGGCGAGGGGAAAGCGGGCGCCGACGAGCTGGGGGCCTCGGGTGATGGGTTTTGTTTGTTTGTGTATCCGTTTCCATCCACGCCTGCGCCGTGGCCATCTCACCGCCAAGGGGCCAAACTCCCGCTCCACCCACGGCCCGGCGCACGCGCTCCGCCCGCCCCCAAGCCAACTCTGCCACCCAATCAGAGGCCCCTGAGGTTTCGGAGCCCGAGAAGCTTCGGGGATTGGCTGCCGCCCAGGGAAGTGCCGGAATTCTATTTGGCATTCCGGCTGCCGGAAGAATCCAGATGGAACCGGTCTGAGGCCTCGCGGGGGCAGCGGATGGGGTTTTGAGTGCCTGGCGGGAAGATTGGTGCGGCTCATCTCCTGCTTAGGGTTCCGTTCTTTCTCACACAGAAACTAGACCACGTAACACCAAGACCACGTTACTATACACACATAAAACTAGACCCTTGTATTGATTTTTGACAGAAAACTGGATCGTTTGTTCATCCATTGGCTGGATGATCAATACTGGGCTAGGGCTGAAAGAGAAGGACCCAGGACCGGCGTCTGTAATTTAAGCGGCCTCATGCAAAATGAAGATGAGGGGTCTTTTAATCAGAAATGCTCAGTAACTGCAAGGTGGAGACAGCTGTGAAGCAAATGCCGGCGGCGTCTAAACTTGGCCTCGCGGGACTACAGGGGACCCTACCCCTGCCCATCACCAAAAGACAGTCTGGAAGGAGAAACAGGGGTAACCTTTGGTCAAGTCACTGGGTACAAGTCTGGCCAGTGACCTATTAATAGTAGACATCCTTCAGAATCCATCGTGTGTACTGGCCAAGTGGAGCATTTCTTTCTAGATGGGTAGATAAGGTTGAAAAAGTATGTAGGACATAGTGGATGAAGGGTTAAGACTATTAGTAAATTGGACTTTATCCTACAGGCAGTAGTTAGCCTTCGAAGGCTTTAAACTGGAAACAAAATGAGTCGTGAAAGTAGTGTTTGATGACTATTGATCTGCCTTTGGAATGTTGAGCAGATGGGAGCCAAGATGGGGAAGGGAGACAAGGGCTGGTGGAAGAGCCACCCATGACCTGGGCTAGGGCCATGGGAATGGAATGGAAAGACACACTGTAATGAAAAAAATCAAATGGTAATCAGATCCTAGTGTTTACCCCTCTTGTCCCTCAGATCCACTTGCTTTGGCGCCCTTTTTGCTTTGTAGTCCCAGCACTATCAGCAACTAGCTTTTGGACTTTGGGCATTACTTCATCTTTCTTGTCCTCAGATTCCTCATCTATAAAAGGAGGGAGCCAAAGTGATGCCAAGGTTCGATTAAGACCAAATTGATTCTGGCTTTTTAGCCAGTCACTACCACTGACATTCTTTCATGGGTTCACTAAATATTTGTCGAGTCCCTACTGTGTCCCAGGTGGTATATGAGACTAGTAAATACACAATGGATTTTGACAGAAGTCTGCTTTTAATAGGTCATTGACCTCTCCTGGCGGGGAACTTTGCCACACAGCAGCTACTGACAGTGACTTGTGGAAACTTAAGCATATCTCTTAACTTCTTTGGGAGGTGAGTTATTCATTTATAACTAGAATACCCTCAAGGTCTTTCTATTCTTATGATTCTAATACTTTATAATTCATTAAGTATTAAGAAAAAGGGAGAAGTCACAGTTGATACTGAGGTTTGAAGCACAGATGAAAGAATGCCAGTTGATCCATTGACTGAAAAAAGTAAATTTATAAAACCTGTTTTGAATCAAACTCTGACTTCAGTGCATATGTGATATATAGACTTCTTCCCATTTCACAGAGGAGAACTCAGTGTTTGGGATCTCTCCCATTTGAATTCTCACAATGTACTAAGCTTCAAACTCAGTATACTCAACTTACATCTCAGTTAAAATATCCCTTTGTTCATTGTTATTTTTGGATCCCACCCCCTTCTACCTTCTGGAAAATATTACTCCAAGTTGCTCAATTTCATATATATTTAATTATTCCTCTCTACTGGATTTTATTCAGAATTTAAACATGCTCATATCAGTGATATCTTTATTTAAAGACAAACAAACAAAAACATAAGCCCTAGCTTTTTATCTATTACCTATCTTCTCTTGACAACTAAGAGTATTTAAAGAGTTTATCATCTATCTCTGCCGTCTATTCATTCCTCAACCTGTTGGAATCTAATTTCTCCCCACTACTTCAGTAATTACTGCTTTTTGCAAGGTTACCAAAAAATCTGATTGTAGATTCAGAAGACATTTTCTAGCCCTGAGATGACTTAGTATTTCTGCAGTATTTGAAATGTTTATCATTTCCTCTTCAAATTTTTTACTCCTACTCCCAACACTTCAGTACCTAATTGTGTTCCTATCTCTTTGTGACCTTCTGGATCCTTCCTAAACTCATCTTTGTAGATCATCTTCAGGATCTAGTCCCTTCCCTCTGCTTTTTAGCCCTCCCCACAACTCCCCTCCCCTCCTCTCAGCAGTTTTCTTCAACAGTTTATCCACTATTGTGTAATGAAAACAGCTTGGGCTCTAGATTTGAAGACCTTGGTTCAAATCCCAACTTTTCTATTTATTACCTTTGTCAACTTTGGAATAGGTGCTTAACCTTTCTCAGTCTGTTTCTTCATTTATAAAACATAATAGTTATCTTGTAAAATTATAAACATATGTACAAGTGCCGAGTCTTATGCCTGTTTCAAAGTATATATACTGGCAAATATTAACTCCTTTCCCTGACTGTAACTATTACTAGTCTCTTTAGCCCAGACTATCTCCTGAGCAACAAATCTTTATTTATGGCTTTTATATTGGATATTTCAAGTCTGTTTTACACATACAACATATGCCTATGGAGATAATTTTATATTTGTATGGCATCTATAGATTAGACACCCTCTTTGGTGCCAGAGAAAATGATAAATATGTAGAGAAGTACAAGAAAAATCACAGAAGATCAAGAAGGAATTCAAATTATATTAAAATATTTGAGGCACTGGAAAATATTGTTTCATCTCCACCCTAATGTGAGGGCAAGAATGAACAAGTCAGAAGGATAAAGATCTCTCTGTTCATTAATTTAACCATTTATTGACTCACAGTGACCCCATATCAGCTAAAATCTTAGAATCAATTCTTCAATATCCTCTTCAAATGTCTCTCATTTTAATGTTATCTTCTAATGAAGATTTTCCACTGAGTGTATTCTGCATCAGAGTTAATCTTGGCATTTAAAAAAAAAAACAAAAACCTAACTAAGCTTTTGTACTTTCATTCTTTTGATTTTTCCTTTCATACTCCAACTCACCTTTTTGTGTTTTCCTTTTTTCTCTTCCTCTTTCACATTAGCTTTTCTCTCCATTTCCTGAGTTGTTGTTTAATTTAGAAGTAAATATATCTTACTACATTTCTTCTAGTCACCAGAAGAATGAATGGGTCCCTCTTAGTAACTACCAAGTTATACTTCCTCAGTTTTAGGAAAAGAACAAAACTTTGAACAATTAACATAATGATTAAATTATAATCTAAAAGATTTAATTCAACTTTAATACACTAAACTTTCAGGCATTAGCTCAGCTCTGGCAACAAGTACAAGTATATAATTTGTTTTTATTACTATAAAAGAACTGTAATAATGTAACTTTAAAATGCATTTTCACATGTATACATCCAAATAATATTGTTCTTTAAAAAAGAATTTTGTGAATCTATACCATTATTCCAAATATGCTGTTCAAAATATTTCAGAAATCATTTTGAAATTGTGGATCGTATCTCATTGTTATAGACTGGATGTTTATGTTCCCCCCAAAATTCATATGCTGAACCCCTAACCCCACCCTCCTATGTGATGGTATTTGGAGATGACAGGTTGGGAGGTAACTAGGGTTAGATGAGATTATGAGGGGACAGTTCCTAGTCTAATAGCATTGGTGCCCTTAGAAGAGGAGGCAGAGGAATTTTCCTCTCTCCCCTTGCTCCCACTAAGTAGAGGTCATGAGAGCATACAGCAAGAGAAGAGACCTCAAAATAAAACATCCCTGCCAGCACCTTGGTTTTGGAGTTCCCAACCTTCCAAAACTATGAGAATAAATTTCTGTTGTTTGATCCACCTCGTCTGTGATATCTGGCTATGGCAGCCACACTACGGTGCCTCTAATAGGGAGTTGTTTAGGGATTCCAGTCAAAATTAAAGATGAAATATGTCTAGAGGTGCTGAAACTAATTTTTCGTGTGTTACTCATGAAGTATTTCTAAAACAAATCTCAAAAGAGGAGCATCCAAACTCTTGCTTTATTGTTAACATTACTATAGTTTACCATAATGGCACTGATGAAAAAAATTAGCTTGGCTATATGTATTTGTTTTAAAATAGGTCGCCACATATTCACGCCTACTAGAATAAATATTAATGACACTTTAATTCCATAAGTAAGGCGAAGAACAAGTTAGCGGGCTTTATTTTTTGTGTACTCACTGTATTAATACATAGGTGCTGTATTTTGTTTATTCCTTAAACAACTTTTGGGTGCTGACCACAAGTCAGACATATACAAGTCCAAGAACAAATACTCTCTTTAAAGGAATTCATTGACATAAATATAGAATCTTAAAGTATTAGGAAATCCAAGGCTAAATGAAAATATACATTTCTAAGAAGAAAAACATGATTTAATTAAATGTTGTCATGCAGTTACTGCATTTTTCAAGGAATTGGTTATGGAAATTTTGTAAAATATTTGTTTATGGCCAGACAATGTATAACTGAAAAAATAAGCATTTTAGATGTTTATCAAATCTAACAATTTATCATTTTAACTATTGTATCCATCAATGTGATGAATAGTCCAAACTGGTTATCAAATCCTCTTCTAAATTAAGTTCTTCAAAATGGTAATAGTTTTAAACTTTCAAAATTCACATATTTCTTAAATTGACATTTTCTTCATAGTAATCATAACATATAACACCCAAATAATTAGACTACATAAGAGAAAAATTTTAATTGCAACAAGTTATATTTCTTGAGCTTTTCTATAAAAACTCTTCAAGGAATGAATAAGATCTTCTCATTTATAGGTTGTTTTAGTATTTTCAGTAAGGTGACCAATCTTTTTGTAGATATTGTCATTTTATCAGTAGGCAGTGCTCATGAACAGGCAACTGATTGTCTGTGAGTCCACCTAGAAGGATCTGTGATATAAATTTAAAATATTGTATTAAACAATATTACATTTAATCTTGAATACAACTGTACATGAATACTCATGAATATGCTTACTGGGGAGGAAATAAAGTACATGGAATCTATATTTTATAAATAACATTTGAAAATGTTGCCAGTTTTGGGGCCTCCCTGGTGGCTCAGTGGGTTAAGCAACGCACTATTAAGCAAACTGCAGCCACTGCTGCATGAGTTCGATCCCTGCTGCCAGCCAGGGAGGGGACCCACATGGCACAGGTAGACATCTCCTGCCTAGCCCACTGCTCCCCTCAGCAGCAGTGTGTTTCAGTCAGTTTGGCTGTTCTGCTCCCCACTCTGTCTCTGGTGAATCCTCTCACCGCCCTGGACTCTGACCTGTACCCAGTTCTTGTATGTATACATAAATAAATCTTTTAATTAATTAATTAAAAATTAATTAATTAAAAAAGAAAATGTTGCCAATTTTAAACATGACATTTACAGGTAATTAAATCTTCCTTAATTCATTGACAACCAAGTTTTTAAAATTAGAATTTTTGGGGGGCCTCCCTGGTGGCACAGGGGTTAAATCAGAGCACTATCAAGCCATCACCAATCACTATGACCTGAGTTTGATCCCTGCCCAGGGAGATGCCCCACATGGTGCAGCAGACCTCTCCTGTCTCTCCCACTGCTCCCCTCACCAGTGTTTTTCAGTTGATCCACCTGTTCTGCTCTCTGTTCTGTGTGTGGTGAGTCCTCTCACTCTCCTCTCCCCACACCTGTAGCCTATACCCCAGTTCTTGTATGCATAAATAAATCTTTAAAAAATTACTTTTTATTTTACTGCTTCCTGAATATTTTAGTATTCTATGCAATACCTCCCAGGAAAAGTAAGTGAAAGGCCGGGGGTGAGGAGGGTGGGAGGTTTCTGAGAGAAGGAAGTAAGAGGAGTGACAGGTGGCAGGGAATTTATGTGATTGACATTTACTTTATGTTATTTCCATTGCTTATCATTTTGTATTAAGATAATTAAGTAATACCGTGTCCTAAGCTATTATAATATTATGTATAATTTGTTGATGAATTTTGTCATTTAATCCATATTTCTATTTAATCTTTTTAATAAGTACCAATTCATTTTCTAACAGGCTCTGTTTTACTGTTGTCCATATACACATAGCAATATAAAAGAGAATTGTATTTGCACATATCATACATTTCAGAGAACAATAAACCACTTGTTTAATCATAAGAAAAAGCAAGTTCATTGAATGTTTTGCCTTCACTGTGTCAAAGCAGTTTATGAATCTGATCCATATGCTTTGTGCTTTTTCTTCTTGATTACATTTTTGCTATTATTTTAGAGTGAGGAAGATACTTCATCAAGTTCTGCACATGTTCTTTTCTAGATAAATTATGTATGACTAAAGTAGCTTTAATGTATGAAAGGGTTAAAAGTTGCAAAAATGCTTACTAACACAGAGTAAGTATTTATTACTCAGTTTGCTGTAGAACAGAATCAAGGCTAAATGAAGCTACTTCTGAAAAAACTTGGATGATTATTAAAACAGCTACATCTCTATTAAGAAAAATTATACTCATTATTTCCTGGACAGTGTTTTCCTCCAATCATAATGATGAACTTTAAACCCACATATCGGGGTAAGTCCTGAAACCTTAAAATCTATTAACTACTCAGCCACTCAGATATGTTCCACTTAATTTTGCTCACTTCACAAATCCTGACACAATAAAAGAAATGGTACATTTTGTTTCAAGCAAAGAAGGTCCTTGGAAATAAAGCAATTAAATTCCAAAAAGTGAATAAACAATTTTTAGTGTTTCAACATAGATATAACTGGTTCCTATATTACATGTATTTAATAAGTCAAGAGAGACAGGAGTAAATGATCAGATTCAAGGTAGCCATTTAAGACATGAGCTTCGATGAAATTCAGTGCATGTGAATGCAGGTAACACAATGAGGCTGTCTTTTGATAAAACCCCAATGAAGGCCATATATTTAAGACTGATTTTTTAGTTCAGTCATGAGATCCAAACAACTAGGTCTCCCACCACCACCCACTTTAAACAGATCTGTTTCACTTTGAAAAATTTATTTCATATAAGACTTCTTTCTTAAATCTCTGACCAAAATACAAAAAAAAAAAAAAAAAATACTTACCTGATCTGTTTTTAGTGACTTGGATAAAATCATCCTCATCCTCATCACAGCTATCACAGTTTAATTGCTGGAGGATTGTTTCTGATTGGCTTTCAACTTGACCTCCATCTTTCTGCTTGTCAAAGCTTCGAAGTGCAACGAGACGATGGTGTATGGCTGCGTACAGATATCTTGTATCTTTGGCACTGGCCTGATGAGAAAAATTGTTTAAAAAAGAACTTTATGAAAGCCACATATACAGATATGTAGTATTTCAAATCTCTAGACTATAGATAACCTTAAAAACTGAAGGACAGAAGTCAATTCATCTTGAAGGAAATAAAATCCTAAAGTGAATAATTTTACAAGAGGGCCCCATTTGTGCATTTTATATTGAAAAAATGAAATTTGGTGACTTAAAATTTGGATTTCAGTTTAAGCTCAACCTTCTTCCACTGTACACTATACAAATTTTGCACTGTACAAAATTAGAGGATTGGGATGGGGAGACTTAAATTTCTTTTACAGGAATTTGGGAGGAAATTAAGGCTCTGCCAGCACTGTGGAAAGCAAATGGTACATATGACAACATACACGCACACACTAAAAATATAAAATCAGTACAGACCATCTCTGCAAGTGGAAATCTGGGTGATTTTTATTATATTTGTTTGCTTACTCTAGATAATACCCTATAGTTTTAAGAAGTCACCATGGATCAGTTACTGAGTAGCAGAACCTAATCCTAGTCAACAGTCTCACCCTCAGTCTCAGTGTCTGCTTTATCCACAAAAATCTGAGTGAGGAGGAGAGGTCTAAGCTGGCAGAGTATCAAGAATTATCTCACTACAGTGTGAACAGGATTTGGGCATCATCTCATTCTATCTACTTAATATTCAATATTACTTACACCTAACAGGCACTTACTGGTAGTTAATAAAACCTTTGGCTTTTCATCGATGGACACTTGCCAATATTTTTTTTTCCATTACTTTATAGGAGTTCATTTACTTGTATGGCCACCTTCTGCCAGAATCATTTGGGTAGTTGGCTTTCTTCTGTCTTGTGGGTCTCAGCCCTTAGGGGAAACCCAGGACTTACTCTTAAGGCATTATTCTTGCCAGCTCTTTCTCTTGTGCCTGGATCTTGTATTTGAGGTCAAGGATTCCTGCTGCTGGGAACAGCTAAGACTGTGCTCCCATTCTGTTACCTTGGAGATTGACTCATGTCCAGAATTGGAATTTACTGTTAGATGGATTACTTTAACTTGCTAGCCCTGTATTTTTCCATTTTTCACTGGTTCCTTTCCAGTGATCTCAAAGCTTTCTCAGTTTCAGCATATAGTATAAGCACCAGTTTGTGGATTCTGTAGGTCTCCTGACAACAGACCCTTTAGCAACTTAGTAAGATTATTAATATAATTTCAAAAGGAAAGAAAAATGTAGAGCTATAAAGATATCTATGAATGCAACATCTTGGGAAGAGTGCCAATAATTACTATAGGTTTGGGTAAATGTCATGTAAAACTTAGGACTTATTTTAGACTATAAACAATAATAATGAATGACTGGAATTTTGCCAGTGGTTCAGGTTATTATGACAAAATGCAAAAACAAAAAAATCCCAACAAATTAGCAATTGCAGAGATCTATAAATATATTAAGGTCATCCTCTGCCACTGAAATTTATCACTTACCTGAATTAAAAACACTTTGATGATACAGTCTTCTAAATCAGTAGCTGTTATTCGTAAATTTTTATTGTTTGCTCTTTGAATCTCCATTTGAGCCCAGAGCTTGCTATTTAGAATCAGCCTCAAGCTGCCTTGATTGCGCATAACTAAAACAGGAAGGTCAAGACATCAGACTACAGAATAGCATTCCTTAGCCTTCCAGGGGAATTTCCCATTTGTGAAAGCAAAACAAATCTTGTAGCTTTTGTCAGACTTTATGTTCACTATTAGGTTATCATTTGACCAGATTAAAATTTGGTTTTCAAATTGGGCTTTATTATTCTAGAGGACATTTTTTGGCTTACATGCCAAAATTGTATTTTTTACTGTAACATTTTAAATAAAGGTTAAAATTTTCCAAACTTCTTGAGACCTAGAAATCTAAAGAATATTTATCCAATAATTTTTTACAATGTAAGAAAACACTGAAATAAAAACCATAAGCATTCAAACAATGGACTTGAATAAACCATGGTATAGCTATTGAATATAATCATATTGACCTATTAAGAATACTAAAGAAAGATTTATCGATGAGGAAGGTGATATTGTTTTATTATGGAAATGAAACAAAAATCAGCTTACAAAGCAATGCAAATACTATGAACCATAAATTTTACTATAAATGTGTACATTTATATCTTCAGAGTACAAAGTGCGGAAGACTATATTCTGTTAACAGAAGCTATGGCAGGAAGATACTCCTATGAGTAATTTCAATATATTTCTTTTCATTGATCCATATATTTCTCTTTTAAAATAAACATGTATTATCTATATAATGAAAATAAAAGTTATGAATATTTTTTTAGGGGACAGGTGATGGAAAGAGAGGAATTAAACTAGTAGAAAACAACTATTTCCAAGCCCCTGTCTTGGGCATAAGAGTAGTTGGTTGGGTTATTTAAAAACCTGTTTGCCAGTTGCAGAGCTAAAGACACTGTTCCTATTCTCATAGTCTGAATGCTATTCCTTACCTGTTTCTTGAGCTCGATATCTAAAACTCAACACACACCCATATACCTGAGTCCAACTTCCTACCTGTGGTTTCCTCCAAGCTTTGAATACCCATCCTTCCTTCTCAGATCTCTGCCTGCTCTCACTTCCAGTTGGACCTCTGAACAATGCCCAGTCTGTCTCTTAGGACCTCTAAACCTCCCTGAGCCTCTCAGTTTCACTGACTCTAGATTTCTAAACATCACTCTACCAGCAGGAATTAAAATTTCACATCTTTTTCTCCTTGGAAACTGAACTTTCATCCCAACCCACACACCGTGTTTAGGAAGCCAAGGATAATTATAGGGCAAATAATATATTTTTTAAAAAACTATTTTCACTTCAAAAATAATTTGCATCATATACTTTTAAATAATAGGAATCCTGATTCATAATTATTTAAATAACAAAAGAGTACTATTTAGGGGTGTGCTGGGCTTCCCATTATCACTTCTTTCACACTCTCACTCTGTAAGTCATAGACTATCTTATCCCACTAAACTAACACATCTGGGACAGAGATTAAGTAACTTGTCCTGAGTCACCAGTTAGTGATGGAGCCATAACTGTGTAGTTTGACAGCAGAGTCTGCTGTAAACAGGAAGCACCTATAGTACATCAGAAACAATATTGTGCTCTGTAGTCTGGTTGATTGACATATTTCATAACACATCTCCAGAAAATGACAGGATCCATATTTGAAATTTTACCCTGAGAAATAGTGGCTTCCTTTACAAAATGATTACTTACTTAGTCTCGACTGAAATGTCCCACAGTCACTGCTTGCTGTGTCATTCAGCCTCAAAGCTCCTCTGCCCCTTTCAATCCAGGACTGCGTTGTTTTGTTGAATATAAAAAGCTTGCAATTGATCTAAAATGTCAAATATATACAAATTTTTGTCAAAGTAAATTCTTTCCAATGCTCTAATACTTCTGTCTGATTTACGAGAATAATCTTTGTTCATGATTTAGATTTGTTCATGATTTAGAAACCAAACTGTAACATTTATTTAACTTTTAAAAACATAGAAATCTTGAATAGTTCCAACATAAAAAAGAAAAAAATGTATACTGTAAAAAGTGTCCCCCCCAAGTTCCTCTCTGCTAATTTCTGCCAAATATAGCAAGTAACTGTTGTTAATATTTTACATTCCAAGAAGATTTGTGTGTATATACATGTCAATATAGATGTATTCCCCTGTTTTATATAATCAGTTGAATATCATAATACTTTCTTTCCATAGCTTGCTTTTTTACCTAACAATATATATCAACTTTTAAATCAAACGTAATATTGTTTGAGTTATTTATTTGAAAAAGGCTTCATGAAAGTAATTTTTGTATGCCTAAAAATTCCAAAGAATATGGCTGAAAACTAGGATAAGATTCCACAGAGTGTCCTACTCTAATTCAATGCTCACTAGTGTTTCTAAAATATCACTGTGTATAGGAATTACCTAAAAGATGTTAAAATTATAGTATTCCAGACCTTCACCTCCAGCGATTACAATAAATCTAGGGTTAATCTGATCTAAGAGTTACATATAACTCTGAGACAAAATATGGAGGAAAAGGAAGAATGGACAGTTTGTGGGGAAAGCAAAGGTAGAAAGGCAAAGGGAAATCCATGCCTTGTTGGAAATAATTAAACTGTAATTACTTTTCATATGCCTAGGTTGAGAACTATACCACAACATTTAAATCCTATGCATGATGCTATAAAATACATCTGTGAAATTCTTAAGTGAAATTTAGGGCCTCCCTGGTGGCGCAGTGGGTTAAGCACAGCACTATGAAGCAAACCACAGCCACTGCAGCAAGAGTTCGATCCCTGCTGCCAGCCGGGGAGGGGACCCACATGGCGTGGCAGACCTCTCCTGCTGTGCCCACTGCTCCCCTCAGCAGTGTACTTCTGTTGATCTGCCTGTTCTGCTCCCTGCTTTCTGGTGAATCCTCTCACCTTCCCCCCACATCTCTGGCCTGTACCCCAGTGCTTATATGCATAAATAAATAAATCTTTTAAAAAAAAAATTCTTAAGTGAAATTTAAAACTTATTTTAACAAACTTTGCAAGGAGAATAACATTCTTTTTATTATCTTGAACTGAAATCAATTCATCTTATCAGTGTTGAGAAATCTTCAGTGTGTACAGAATTTCAAAAATTATATAACAATATTGAATAAAAAGTAGGCACGAAAAGTATAAAAAAAAGTCTGGATTTTTTTTGTGTAAGATAGAGTCCATGGTTGTCTTCTTTTAGGGGACTAATGTGAATGGTTGTAAACCAACTTTTTTGCAAATTACACATACAAATACAAGAACACAACAAAACACTGGACTAATCTTTGGAAGTCTCTAACATTCTTATTTAAGCTTCTCAGTCTTCATGAAAACTATACTCCTATCTTTATTTTTAGAGCTGTCCCTCCTGATAGTACTTCATACCAGGGAGAGTGATGCAAGACATACACACCTGTAGCACATTATGTTCTGCCTCCTCCCCTGTTATAGCCTCAATTTTCTCCAGCAAGCATTTTGATGATGGTGTAGAAGAGAAAGCAGCAGCTGATTCAATTAAGGTTATATTTTTAATAGCGTCTGTCCCTAAGAGAAAATAGGAAGAAAAACACATAAAAGGCCATATTATCTCTGCCATAAAAGATCTTTTTTTTTTGTTCCTACTATATGTTTCCTTAGCTTTTTATAACCATGAATGTTCCTCCCAAATCAAGATATTTAAATTCAAATAATTCTCTTTAATGATTCCCTGTATCATTTGTCAAAAAATTTTGAAAAGCTCACATCATATAACCACATTTTTTTAAAACCACATGCTTCAATCATTACCAAAAGAAAAATTTAAACAGGGGGCTGTTTTTGTAGTTTATAGATGTTAAACAAGTGACATGGAAAACAGGAAGTAAACTAGTTGAATCAGATGTTTTGCAAGTGAAATAATTCTTACTTAAGTTTGGAGAATCCATAGGAAATTTTAAAGTGAATTTGAATGGCTTTTCCTTGGTGTACACATCATTTTCAGGTTGAGGCTGGGTACGTTTTTGAGTATCCTAGAGGATGACAAAGATGTATTACCTAATTTTATACCTAAATATTTGCAGTAAGTAAGCCAAACACTATCTTTGTTCTATTCCAACATGGTAAACAACCCTAACTGCTCTGTTTTTGTTTTGGGCTTAGAGGACCTAATTAGGAAACTCCTTCCTATCTTTCCAGAACCTTGCTCTGTGCCTCAGAAAACATCATCTAGTTATGACCAGTCTGCTTCAGGTAACTCTAATTATGGGGACACTGGCAGAAATTCCAGGGGCCCCAAAAGAGCTAGCGGCTGTTTAGTGCTACCACGAAAGGGGGCATAATTATTGTTTCTGTTTTAAGTACTCAGTCTTCCCAGCAATTTACTCTATCTACTTCATTAGAGAAAAAAAAAAAAAAAATTAACCAGAATACCTGTTGGCTATTTCAGACATCTGTATGGAAAGAATTCTGACTTTTCCGTAAGGACAATTTTTGATAGTGATCATTTCTTCAGGCTGCACCTGTAGTGCTCAGCACAGTGATGTAATTGCTTATAGAAAGACTGAGTGATTGTTTGGCTATGTATGACACAGTGGAGCCCTCTGGAAAATGGGGAGCATTAGAATGCCACTCAGAATTTATGGGTTTTACCTTATAATTCCAAGATACTTATAGATTATTTAACTGGACATCAAGTTTATTTTGATATTTTATCAAGTTTATTTTGTTAAACTTGATAGAGAAGGGTGTAATTACTTCCATTTTGCAAAAACAGAAACTAAAATTCAGAAAGTTTAATGATTTACTTTCAAAGCCTGTGGTCAGCTAGCAAATAAGGAGGCATCCTGGGTCCCAAATCCCAAGGTCACAGGACTGATTACAGGATTAACTAGAGGACAAAAACAAGTTATTTCAATAGCTCCTGTTATCCTTAGGATGTTATTGGTTAATAGTGATAATAACTGTTTTCTTTGTAAGCCAAATTTACAGTTCCATAGAAATTGTACACAGGGGTCTCTGCAAACCAAATCCTTAGTCCTGACTGTATTTCATCTGTCTCCCTTCCTAGATTACAAACACTTGGCAGGCACAGTCACCTTTATCTTTGCATAACAGTTACCCAGGTATTTTCTAATTCTGGCTGCACATTGAGACCTGGGCGCATCCACAGAAATTCTGATTGATTGGTTTAGGGAGCTATCTAGGCACTAGAAAGTTGTAAAGACACCCCAGATGATTCTAATATATAATTAAATTTGAGAGCAATACCAATGCTTTATATGTCATAAGAACACATATGCTCCTTAAACTGAGTCAAATGCTGAAGTGGAGCCTATGAGGTTTGGAAAGTATTTAAATGCCTTTTTTATGAAAAATGTCATTGAAATACTATAGTAAAATATCATTACCTGTTGAGATAATTTTGGGATTTCCTTAGGTACCTTTGTTTTGACACAAGTCAAAGAACTGCTTAATGTTTCTCATTGGTAGTAATGTTATAATTATAGAATCCCTCCTCTCTGTGGCTTCCTATCCTGATAACAACTAGAATTTGCTTTCCAGAACAATCATTCTTGTTAAAGACAGAAAATGAGCCTTTGAATCAGAGGTTATAAAGTATGTTCCAATTTAACATTGTTTTAATGAATTTGTCTTCAGAAATTTGAAGTGACAACCCTTGAGAATAATAGAAACACTTGCCAAAATCTTACCAAAACTCTTTCCACCATGTTTTCTCCAAATACAAAATCAGAACTACAGCTTTTAAAAGCACACTTATCTTCATTTGGTTGACATCTAAGGGAAAGATACAAGCATTTGCTGTTTAAAATATTAGATAAACCCATATGGGAGGTCATAAATATGTGTGGTTTATAGATCGATGTAAAGCACAAAGACATCTACAGATAACTTGTATTCATCATAAATTAATGAAATACAAAGGAAAAATTGGGAGATAGGTACTTACAGGGATACATTCAAAATACAGCTATTACGGGACTACCCCAGACCTGTCCACACAGGTCTCATACCCATCACTGAACTGAGTGTTTGAAGTGAGAAGGCTGCCCAGTTCTTATCTTTTGGATTTTTCACCATAGTTGTTACAGTTTCTAATCTCTGCTTTCCTCTTGCCCATGTGATTAACACTTTTAGCAATCACAGGTCTCCAGGACAAAGCCAACTATCTTGTCAGTTAAATATGAGTCTGTATTAGTTTAGTTTGCTTTTTCTTCCCAGAGACTTCTTTTCAATGTTAAAAGTGTTTTTGCATGTTGAGAAACTTGGAAGATTCACAGCCCTCTCTGAGGACCTGAGAACTGGGTGCTCCAGGTTCCAAGCCCCCCACCCTCCAGGCACAGCATCTGCACAAACCCTTATCAAATGAGTCTTTTTATGTCCTGGGCACTTTTAATTCTCTCTTAGATCCAACATGCACTCATCCATGGTGATTCTAGTAAATATTAACTTTTTTTTGTATATTTATATTTTCTATCCAACTTATGTCAATAAAATCTGAATAATGCCAAAAATAATTAAAAAGAGGAAAAAAAAGAATGTCAGAGAAAGGGAAGAGAGGTTAATCTAGTAGCCAGATAATTAATGCCTAACTAAGTAAAAGTTTATAGCTTTTTGAAACATTCTCATCTACATCAACAAGACAATGAAGACAATCCAATATTTAATGTGAGAACATCTAAACATCAGAGACATAGTGAAGAACAATTTAAAAGTTGTGTTCTTTATAAAATTTCATTTCAAGCAGAAATCTTAGCAATTTATCTACACGATGTCAGAAAAATTATTTTCTGTAAATTGTTATGGTAAAAGAAAGCAAGCAGGAAGGGATGATGCTTTTAGTTGCTCATTATTAACCTACCCTACTGATGTAGCACCTAAAAAACTCTGGTTAGGAGAGAGTTGGACTGAAATTCTGGCACTTGGTAAATTTTCACTTAGCAAATAGGACTTCTCAGAAACCTGAAAGAAAATAAATACATTAAAAAGGTTACTTTAAGTTGCTTTATTTCAGAAGCATCAGGCAAGGAAACAATAGTTATATTTAAATATATTGAAAATTTACTATGTGAAAATACTGCCCTAAGCATTTTATGGACACTATCTCAATCAGCTCTATACACTTTGTACTTCTATTATCCACATTTTCCAGACGAGTAAACTTATTTATAAAGCTCAAATAACTTGCCCAGGCTTGTGCAAGGGCAACCAGGAATGAACTTGACATTTGAACTTGTTCTGATGCCAGTGACTGCACATTCAGTTATTATGTTCAGATCTCCTACCTCCTCTTATTTTTATCTTTTTCACCAATTAGAGAGTAATTCCTATTTCTAGATTAGAAAATCAGTGTTTCCAAACTATTGAATGCCTAGAAACAACCTTATTAGCTTCACCATCAAAGCCACTCAGCATCAGAGGATACTCCATTCATCATCTGGAAACTTTTGACCGATACCTTAATTAGTTAGTTACCCTATCTGATGTGCATGCACACATGCCCATAATCTGTACTGACACAGAAAGAAAACAGTGAGCAATTTTAGAACTGGCAGGAACCCTGTGAGTGCGCTATCTAGTGTTGCCAATGTTTGGTGGACGCTTCCTTACCTGCCCAGGGATTTGCAAAGATATCGCAGGGCGTTTATGTCTTTAGAAAGATCTGTGTCCACTTTAATTTTTTGATCAAACAATGAAAATAATGCTGGGAATTTTGCCTTTATAACAATCTGAAAACTAACAAGTATGTATCAGGTGACCATGTGCCTGGCTGGGACAGACCTCAGGACCTGCTCCTGCTCGCTCAGTCACTCAAATGATTTTTCTCTGTCCTCACCCTTATGTAAGCATACAATGGCTTCTGAATCTATTTCTTAATTTATATGCAACAAGTGGCCATTGATTAATGACAGAGTGAATAAAAAATTGTTCTAAATTTGATATAAAGTTGATAAAGAACGTAAAAATAGGTCTATAAAATTCAGTTAGGAATGAATTCTACTTATACCCTTAGTAACTTATGCAAGAAGAAATGCTGGCAAACAATAGTCTGAAGTTTTCTCTTACGCATTCTCTTTTACTAAGAAACTACAAAAAGTACATTAATCATTTTATTTTTAAAATATGCAATATTTTAAAAAAGCATGCTGAAGAGGAAATACTAACTTACTTGTGATATCATAACATGGAATAATAATTTATAATCTACAGCATATGTTGTTACAAAGTCAAATGCATTGTAATATTTTAGAAATTTATCAACACATCAAACTTTTTCTCACATATTTTAAAATAAGTGAGACAACAAGCATAATTTCTTAAATAGATAAAAGGATTGATGTAATATAGTGATGATTAATAGATTATATTTAATTGAAGACCTTTAATGATATACTGTTTGCAATTTAAAATGTTTTACTTAAAAATAATATCTTATACCATATGTCACAGCATATGTAATGAAATGATTTATACATTCATAGTTGGTCTTGTGAAGTCATATCATATAAAGAAAAAGATTTGGAAATATGAAATATTGGCAATTGCTGACAAAATTTGACCAGCTTATGTCACTGATAAAACAAAGAAGATTGGGTGGTTTTTCCAAGAATACAAACATAGTTAGATAGTGACAGGGATAGGATTAGTACCAATCCGATTGTTTTTTCATTGAATTAATGAAATGACTATTCTTTAATACTTTCATCTGTCCCTGTCCTTACGGTCAGTATGGCAAGACAACACAAAACTAGAGAAACTAAACTTTAATTTAGCAGGAAACAAATGACTGATGGAAAAACTGTCAAATTCCAAACTACTGACCTTGTGTTCTATTCCACTCCAGTGTCTGCTTCTGGAAGACACAGCTGGAACCATTATAACAGAATATCCCCAAAATCGTAAGTATATAGCCTGAGAAAAATGGATATCACCTCTGAAAGGCCCAGTGAGTGATTTACCCACTACTACAGCTGGAGTAAAGAATCCTTATCTGTTTCCAGAGGCATCCCAAGCTCTCCAATTACACTACGTAGGCAGTTCCCTCTTACTCATCGAGATGGGTCTGGAGTGAATTCTGGTGTGATCTAAACTGGCAAAGTCTCACTAGGATGTCAAACAGTTGGAGATAAAGAAAATCCCTGTGCTTTTTAAACTTCAGCCCCCACCCCTACTTCGAGGAGGCTAAGGAGGAAGGGAAGAGCACTATGCCTACTAGAGGAATCTGCATGTACACACTTAGTATAGGCTGCATGTACACACTATGTGACTAATGATCTGTTGTCTTTAAAACTGAGATTCCTGCCCCAGTGATGCCGGAAGGAGCACTGGACATTGACACCATCAGATGTACCAGGGTCAAGATAACCAAGAAGCTGCTAAACAAACTCTGAGCGCTGGATGTGACGAATACCAAGAACTATGACGGGTTGTTCTAATAAACTGATTCAGCTGTGACAGGCTAATGGGCTGTTTGTTTATCACTGTTTTATTTAACTCATTAGAATAGCCCAGCTCAAGGTGAAATGGCACAATGGCCTCTCCATTTTCTCATATCAATGGCCATGAGAGAACACATCAATGGCCAGTGATCTGAAAAATAAAAGTGCTTATAGATTCAATTCCTGTCTCTGCTAACTGGCTCTTTAGTAATGACAGACAGCCAAACCCAGACCTATTCCTAGTAACAGTGCCACATGCTCCATCTATTCCCACAGTGAGTCCATGAACTGCACTAAGACCCCAGGGTTTCCATGACCTGGGGTTACAACTTAGAAGAGACCATAATATTTGTTCAGGGAACAACTCTCCAATATAGGAGGACAAATTGTATAAGGTTACCAATGGTTTTTTTTGCTATATAGATGGGCTGCTACATTAACAAGAGAACAAAGATCAGGCAGCCCCTAATTCTGGATGTGGGGGCCCACAATAATCACCAAAAGGAGAAGGGGTGATTGAGGTCCTACCATAAAGATTTTCTTACCTTTTCTTTAGTCTTGCATGATTCCAATGCCTCATGTCTAAAGGTTTTTACTTTTTCACACTTCTGAGTGAGAGGGGCCTGCAATATAGCAGGTCTCAGAAAATGTTCAGAATGCTTCACAGGACCTTAAAATACCAGAATTAAAGGGTCAATATATTTTTGCTGAAATATTTCTCCCTCCTTATTTTTGACTGATTTGATGCCTTTTTTCTAATGTCACAATCAATGAGATTAGTGTTAACTAATAAAAGTAAAAATAATCTATGAATTACCTACTACTTCCTGCCTACCTTTTACCTAGTAAGTATTCATTTTTACCATGGGATTTGATTTACTAAATGTATTTCCCCACGTTTAGTCACTTAGACCAATATACACATACAAAGATGGTCCAAGATGCAAGATTTCTCAGAATCTTATGATACAGAGAAGCTACATACCTTGTTCTTCACTATTCATATCAACATTCTTTTGCACAAGAGTTGATGTCATAAACACATTGTTCTTCCTTACTGCAAAAAAAAAAATTTTTTTAAAATCTGTAACAGGCCTGTACTAAAGTCACCAATAGATGTCGCTGTTGTCACTAACAAACATCAGTGCCCATGGGAGCAGCTGTTTCTTCTAAAACTTCATGGTGACTGACGTTTTGGTATATAGTTCTGTTTACTCTCAGAAATATACGTGGAAATTAGGTCACCTACAGAACAAGCAGTCTTATTTATTTAAAATCATGAATGAGAGTACCAAGAGAAATTTTACAGATTATAATATTTGAATTAGTAATCTAACTTCTGTGTGCATTAATATATATTTCTCAAAAAATGTTATAAACTTCACTCCTTAATGATAGTTGAAAAGAGAAGTAAACATAACCATTATTCTGGTTCACTAGTTTGAAAACTGGTTCTTTTGAGTAGAAAGGGATCAGTTAAAAGGAAGTGATCAGTATTTTTTCTTAGTGGCAAGCCTAACTTGGAAGAGGCACTGAGTTTTTTTTAGGAGAAACAAAAATACACAAGAATAGAAATAATTTTAATATAGAGAAGTTCTAATCACCTCAAATACTTTATTATAAGACAGTTTTGCAAATTTCAAGTACAATGATATAAAGTTTTAATTAGTAAAAAGTTTAAAAGAATCAGATTCTAAATCTTAAACATCTAAAGCTTACAAATTTTGAGTATAAATATATACTATAAATTATTTAGATGGACAATAATAAATTAAAGCAAGCTATTTTGTAGTGTTGCTTTATACAAAATAACAAACTATGTGAAAAGACATCAACTTCAAGTTTTCCACCAAAAATAAACAGCTATACTGTCTGGAACTATGGTGTTGAAATTCACAAGGTACTTTTCCATGCATGTCAGGTCCTCTATTTTATTTGCCAGTAAAATGTCAGCATTTTATGTTAGCTGAGAAAGTAAGCTCATCATTAATGAGAATGGATCTTAAAAAGTCAGAGTATCAGCCTTGAAGTTCTAGAACTTTTTTATTACCTGGCCCAGCAGGGGGGAAGATGGGGAGATCAGTGAAGGATGAAGATCGCATTCGTTTCTGGGACAAGGTGGATGCTAAAAAGCAGATTGCAAACTAGAATCAATAAGGGGAAGGTTTTGTGTTTCTTCTACTGGGATTTTTGTTGTCTTGGAAAATTTTCTATCTCACTAGTTTAGAAAAGTTGTATTTTCATAAAGTGTGCCCTAATAAAGATTTTAAATTCACTTCCATTCAATTAAGTAAATATTCGAGTATTCACCATGAGTAAGACTGTCTATGAGACAGCTCACTGTGGAGGAGACAGACTGATGAACACAAAGAAATGTAACCAGGCAGAGGGCAATACAATCTGTTACCAAAAGGCTCTGCAGAGCACCACGAATGTAGAAGATTGGGGAACTAAGTTAGTAATTTACTTAGAATGCAGTATATGAAAAAGTTATTAGAATAAAGTGTATTTTTAAATCAAAGGCATCTGTCTATTTAAGAAAATGGTAACTTTGCGGAAAACGGTAGTTTCCCTTAATTATGACCTCAGGACACACTCAATGCAGAAAGTTACTCAATGCAGAAAATTTGGGAACACCACAAAATACAAAAGAGGGGTGAGAAAACCCAAATCCCTTGTAGTCCCATAACCTAAGGAAACCATTAAACAATGTGGCTGATATCCTTCCATCTCTTTTCCAGTGTGGATAAAATGAGTTTTTTAATAGTGACTCATAGTCTATTTCATAGACTGCTGCTTCATAAAACGCATTATAAACAACACCCAGTGACTGGACTTTTAGACATTATCCACTTGAGTCTCTCAGTAAATTCACACTGAGAGTAATCATAACAGTGAACAGCCAAGTCAAGTCTATACCTACCTCCTTGAGACCGAGAATCCGTCGTATGCAAAGTAAAAGACGAAGACCGAACACGCTTTCTTGAAAAACCATTACATTCTATAAGAAATTCAACGTGAAAGGTAAAATGGCTTGCAACAACAAATGATCCTCAACCCATGACATGGGAGGATAAATAGAATTTCTTTTTGTCTACACATCATCATTTGATAGCATGCTAACTCCCAAAGCACAATTTAAAATAATGGGATTACTAGTTTAGTGATTATATACTGAGGCATATGATCCTAGTAGGAAACGATTGGAAATGAGTGGCTTTCGCAAGAAATTGTAGACTCATTCTGAGGTTGTCCAGAGAATGATTTCAGTAGGTTGAGAGACAGGCAGTGGGGATTATGGGGTGTTAGTGTTGTTAACATGGAATGCTCAGGAATCTGCATGTCATCTTCCAAAACAAAAGTGAACCCATGTGTGTGTTTTATATTTCTCCTACACTTTATTTATTTATGCATAGAAGAACTGGGAAGGAGGTGTGGGGGTGAGAGAATTCACCAGAGACAGAGTGGGGAGCAGAACAGGCAGATCTACTGAAATATACTGCTGAGGGGAGCAGGAGGCAAGACAGGAGAGGTCTACTGCACCATATGTAGGTTAGCTCCTTGGCTAGGGATCTAACTCAGTGATAGCATGCTAGCACTGAGACTTAACCTCTAGACCACCAGGGAGGCCCCTAATTTGTGTTTTAAATAACAACAACAACAAAAAGATCAAGTTTCACATAGTACATGCCACATGTCAAAATGTTTGCACCTATTTATTTTCAAGATTGATTTTGAAATGCAGGATACAAATCATTACCATGTTCTGTTGCTTCATACAGGGAGTCTTCTGCAGGTCTCTGGAAGGAAACAAAGCTGCCAATGAGAGCTGACTAGTAGTTGTATTTACATCATACATCTACCCTATCATTTCATAAGCGAGAAGACCAGAAGCTGGGTCTATTCAGCCAGGCCAGGACACAGTGGCTCACTTTCACTTGCTAGGCTCGTATTCAGGAGAAAGCAAAGTCTAGCAGAGGGGTTTTATATTTCAGCAACTACAGAATCCCTTGTGGAAACTTGTTTAAAAAGATTTTGAAACACCTGGGGTGGGGCCAAGAATCTGTTTTTTCAAAAAGAATTTGGGGGTTGAGTATTTCCTGCAGTTAATTTTGTGGGTAGAAGGGTAAATTACCTGAGTAAGCAAGAATGAATTACAAAAAAATACTACATAAGCTAAAGTAAGAGCTCTATGAATCTTGTCCTTTGTCTTTCAAAGCAGATGATATAATATAATGCTGAAAAAAACAGATCCCTTTTAAATCAAATATCAGTTTTGGGCTTATTTTGTAGCCAGCATTAAGCTAGGTTAGTGGTGGATACACATGAGGAGCCTTAACCTTACTGAAGACTGTCAGCCCCTCCCCTTTTGAAGTCACTCCAAAAAAACATATAATTCTGGTGAAAATGGCACAGCTTTAAGACAAGGCCTCTGGTTTCCCATTTCAGCCCAGCTGCTGTCAGTAACCCCCTACAATATAAACATTCTGCTAGGTGAAGGACAAGAGGATAAACTTACACAGCAGTGATACCATTTAGTATAGACATGGCTTCTTGAAAGCCAATTTTCCATGACAAAGTAGAAATCTTGCAAAGAAAGGTAGCTAGGTCTTACCTTGAAAGTTTGTTCTCTCTTTTCAAAAACAAACATTGGTTGAGCAATGACAGGTTTTTCTATAAGAAAAAAAAAAAAAAAAAAAGAACAGGTGGGAAATCAAACTATATTCTTATATTCTGACTTGTCTAACACCTACTAAAAGTATTTGAAGAGTTTTTGTTTTGTATTTTTCCAAATTGTTTTACATGTTTCATATTTACAAAATGATTTTTACAGCTAGTTACAGAAATAAAAACTTGGTGAAACTGATGGTAATGTGTGTCCATAAATGAGAGATCATCTCATTTTAAAAAAATGGTTTAAATGTTTAGGAAAGGAAGTATAATTACCTACCTTTATATTCTCACCAGAACATGGTGATTAATATCTTTATTTTTCTAATAAAAAGTTTTTAGTGTTGAAAAATCTCATCTGAGAATAGTACTTCTACATGGGTTAGATCAAGGTATAAAAGCTAGAGATGAACTACATTTTACCCTTAAGATGATCCAGAAATAATTCACATTTTCTTGACTAGAGCAGTCAGATACCAAGCCAGGGTTTCAGTGTTTAAACTGAACAGTGTTGTAAAGTAGACGAAATTTGTTTGCCAAACTTACGACTCTTTTATATTTTCCTATCTTAGCTGAGACAATAGAGAGACGCTCACTCATTCTAGGGTATAAAAGCACAATAGCAACACTCTGGAAATCTTAGGAGGAACATTTCATGTTTGTTAAGAGCTTGGACTCTGGAGTTCAGCAGGCAGATGTCAAAATTTAATTTTCATCACTAATTGGCTATATATTTTGGGAAACTTAATATGTCTGTATTTTAGTTTTATCATCTGAAAAAAAGTAGAATGTAACACTACTTACCCAATAGAACTTACTGAAGATTAAACAGTTTTTTAGATATAATAATGAGGGGAGAACAAAGACCATAACTCCCAAATAACCCCTCTGGCATGTGGATTATTTTGAACTGAAGACAATCAAGGCCTGTCAGACTTAGGAAGAGGTGTTTTTCTTTGTCATTTTCTTTTTGCCTCTTCCTCAACTGCCTAAAAATTTTGATAGGGGAGCCATGACAGAATAAGAGTTATTACCAGAAATAGCTTTTTATATCAGGAAGATGATCTGCATGGTATGGCCAACATTTGTTTATCAATAAATGTTTTTGCTTTTCTCATTTTTTGTGAATTGTCTTCCTCCCCCTTGAAGTCCCAGACCCCTGTAACCGATCTTCCTGGCTCACAGAGGCCCATAAAGCTCACCTGCCTGGCTGTCTTTTGCTTTCACATATTTGGGCTCCTATACACATGAAATTTGTTTTTCTCCTGTTACCCTGCAAGATGTAAACTTAATTACAAAGAAAATCGAAGGGAATAACGAAATATTTTTTACACCTGCAATCACTAAGATTTAAATAAGACCCCCCCCCAAAAAAAGTCTTAAGGGATATTAAATATGTGGCATATTAAATCAAAATCCCCATTCTAAAACTCAGCTGACAATGCTAACTTAAGCAACACTTTTAAAGTCTTGCAAAGTAAATGGCAAAATCTTTAATTTTACAAGAAAGTGCCCAACTATGACCTCAGCACCTTTTTCAAGGTCATTTCCAGTGGCCATTACTGATATATTGTCCTGGCAGATAGGGGAGGTGATTTGCCATCCTTGGGCTGAATAAATAAAACTTGAACTGAGAAAATTTCAAGGAAGTACAAAACAGTGACATCTTTTATATGCTAAAAGGGGTTTCTCCAGTTTGCCTCTGTCTTATTCCACAAGATGGTGTCATACACCCCACCAGACTGCCCTCTGTCAAGCTCCTGGGGCCAAGAAAGCTTGGCCAGTTTTCAGTCCAGGGAGGTAAACGGTTCACTTAAGAATGCAAGTGCTCACTGTGCTGTGTGCCCTGAAGCCAAGTGAGCCCAACAGAAAATGCTCAATAACATATTGGCATTCCTATCCATCTTAAACCATAGCTCAATTCTTTGTTTTATGTTTTTTCTCAGAACAAACTTCTTTTCCAGTGATTACATGAGATTTAAGAAGTGAAATTTCTGGTGACTTTGAAGAAAATAGTCTTTGTGATCATGCAGTGAAACACTTATGAATTAGAATAATAAATGGGCTTCTTCTAAAGTGGACTTAGAACTTAGCTAATCCCAGACAACCCACATGCTGATTTTCCGTCTATTAAAACATACCACAAAAATGAGCAAAAGCTACCTTCAGTGGTAGCGGTAAAGGAGAAATCAGAAAGGGTCACTTGCAGCTTGGAGGGCATATAGGATAGTTAGGAAGGCCACTTTTAGTTCATAAAGCTGTCAAATATTTATTGAGCACCTTATTTGAGTGCCTGTTCCTGTGTTAGGCTCTAGGCATGCACTGTCTGGTGAAAGGTATAATAGCCTCAGTGCAGCCATTTTCTCTCTCTGATCTTGCGAGCACATTCATTAGAAAGCGGACATTCTCCTACCTCTCCATCTAGATCCTCTCCCCCCTCCTGAGAAATTCTTTTGGCTCTAAGGACAAAACCAAAAATAAGCATTTTCAAGATAGTTGAGTCCATAGCAGTTTTCTTGCCTGAACCAGAAGGCAAATTTGAAAATAAAGCAAGGTCTTTTTTTTTTTTTTTTAAGATTTATTTATTTATGCATACAAGAGCTGGGGTACAGGCCAGAGTCCAGGGAGGTGAGAGGATTCACCAGAGACAGAGCGGGGAGCAGAACAGGCAGATGGACTGAAACACACTGCTGAGGGGAGCAGCGGGCAAGGCAGGAGAGGTCTTCTATGCCATGTGGGTCCCCTCCCTGGCTGGCCAGCCGGTGGCAGGGATCAAACTCGTGCTGCAGTGGCTGCAGTTTGCTTCATAGTGTGTTGCTTTAACCTACTGCGCCACCAGGGAGGCCCCAGCAAGGTCTTTAAGATGGCCCTTTTTTCCTCTCAGTGTCTTCATTCGTACATTAGTTCAACAAGTAAGTACTGTGCAGTGACTATGTACAAGACACTTTGCAAGGAGAGAGAGGGAGGACAGTGGCCCAAGATGATGCTGAAAATGGGGCAGGAGCTTGGCAGAGCCTGTCAGAATGTGCCAAATAGGTTTGCTTTTATTCCAGGAAAAATGGGAAGTTAATAAGAGATGTTAATCAGTGGAGTGATTCACTCTGATAGGCAGGGGGCTTTTGTTTTGTTTTGCTTTTGGTTAGATCACTCTGTGTGGAAAATGGATTAGAAGTTGAAGGGACTGAGGGAAAAATAAGAGCACGAGGGACTGAGGTGATGGTGCACTGGTGAAATGGTGATGGGGATACATGGGGACCACAATTGATGTCAAATATATAAAAATAAAGAAGGAAAAAAAATACTCTAAAAGGCTGCTCTAAATGCTAGAACACTGACTAGGTTGCTCTTTTTTTCATTGTTAATCTTAACATCCATGATCTTTTCAGACAAATGGGAAATTTCAAAATATCATCTTTTGTTCAAAAGAATGAAAGTGAGTGGATGGAAAGAAATAAAAACTTAAGATTAATTTTGATGCTTTGTCTGTTTTAAGGTTCATGAAGCATTTAATGGATCCTTTATCCACTGTTGTTTTCTGAAATGCATTCATTTATGCCACAAATATTTTATTACGTACCTATTGTATACAAGAAAGGGCACACAGTACTACTTTTATGATTCATTTCAGTATATCTGTTAATTCTGTTCCATATTGGAGGTACATTCTGGGCCAAGTGCTTTTATCTATCATCTTATCTAAATCCTTTAAGTCATTTAAATGTAATGTCAGCTAAATGTTAATTTCTACCATATTAACAGATACCTACAGATGAGGAAACTTAAGATTCTGCTAAGTGACTTACTCAAAGTCATGCCCAGTAAGTGGCAAAGGTTTTAATAAAATTCAGTTCTCCCTCTTATAAAGTCACTGATCTTGGCTTGCACGTCGTATTGACAACATCATGTACAACCCTACTAGCACAATGTGATGTTCTAAATATATACTAGGCGCCTTCCTGGTGGTGCAGCAGGTTGAGCGCCTCACTGTGAAGCATCTGCAGCACAGCAGCACGAGTTCGATCCTCAACCAGGGAGGGGATCCACATGGCACTGCAGACCTCTCCTGCCTTGCCAGCTGCTTCCCCCAGCAGTGTACTTCAGTCAGTCTGTCTGTTCTGCTTCCCACTCACATACAATCCAGCATAAAATAGTAGCACTTAGATTTTTGCAAATTTGTCAAAGTTGATTGACTATACACATTGCCTCATCCTGAGATAAGAAAGCTAATTGACTAATCTACTCCCTCCTGAAATCATAAGTCATAATGAAAAAACAATAATGGGAATAATATTGGGTTGGCTCTTGTTTGGGGAGGTTGGGTAGGGGAACCTGAATGTCACCATAATGATAAGGAAAATGAGATAGATGATAGATAGCATCAAAATTTCAGAAGCTGGAAAGTAGAGGTTGGATGGTAACTTAGCAGAGCAGCAAAGCTGTTGGGACTGCTCAAAAGTCACAAGGTCTACACCCTATACATCCAGTAAAAGTCTGAGAATTGATGCCACGAAGCACTTCTGTTAGCATAGGTAAAGTCTGGCTGATAACAAGAAGTTTGGTCTTTCAAGAAGCAATGCAACCATTCCCCTCGTTTCCTAAAAAAGACCAGAGGGTCATTCCCTAGAAAATATAAAACTTCAGGCATAGTTTAAAATAGAGGTTCTGTGATGAAAGGAGGGTAAATGGGGTGAAAGTCTGCATACTACATTAGTCTCCTATTGTTGATGCAACAAACTACCTTAAGTTTAGGGACTTAAAACAATACAAATTGTTATCTGACATTTCTGGAGGTCAGACATCTCAAAATGGGAAGGGGGAGTTAAGTCCCTTCTGGAGTCACAGGGAAAAATATCCACCCCCATTTTCTATTTTCTTCAGAAAAGTCTCATAGAAAAATTTTCTCCTTAAAGACACGTGAATATATAAAAGCTAAAAAATAAACAAATAAAATAAAAAAATAAAAACTAAATTTACAAATCATTCTTTTCTACCATAGTGTTAGACATCTGTAATTAAGGGACAATTCTCATGCTCATTGCCAAGGACAGATTTCTTACTAAGTTACACTGCTTAACAAGCATCCACTATCTCATTTCCTGGGCCTAACTATTCTTTGCAGAGAAATACGTGGAACTACAGGTGTGAGCAAGATGGACCCTCCGAGTTCAGAATGCAGTGGACACCCTCCTCCCCAAGGAATTGAAAATCTGCTCTTTCTAATGTCATTTAAACCTTTGAAAGGAATGTATGTTCTTGTCTTTATTCAAATCACTCTTCTGAGTCTCTAAGCAAGAATGCAGCTAGATTATTCATGTATGTACATGAGAGCTTTGTTCTTCAGGATTCGGAAGCACTGTGATGGTCTGAGTTGACAGTAAACATAAACTTTCTTTTCCCCATTCTAATAAATACCGCAATTTTCCCTCTAGGATTTTGGGTGTTAAGCACCTTTTGCTTCCATATGTCTAATGGGCACTCAGTCTCTGACAATAGTCTCTGACCTATTTTATCCAGGAAATTAACTGGAGGTTTCTCTTGATTCATCATCTCGGAAGAGGGGGTCTGAAAGTCACCTCATCCAGACGCAGATTCCAAAGAAGAGAAGACTGAGAGTGGAGTACTTTGGCCCAGACTTCCTGTGGGGTGTCACTTCTGAGATTCTGCTACACAGCGTCTTTCACCCAGAGTCCTGCAGTCCCCTTCTTAGTGGTTAGTAGTTCAGAGAAGGTGGAAAAACCGTTCTCCCATTCTGGACAGAACCAGGCTTCTCTAGCCAGGGCCAGAGGGTGATGGAAATAGTCTTGGCAGAATGAGGCTGACAACCCTCCCCCCCTCATGCTCCTGCAGAGGGGAGCTGCCAAATGGGTCACCTCTAATTGCTACCAGAACAGGAATTATCCACTTGGGCTGCAGTCTTGGCAGCTCCTGCTGCATTTCTCTCGCTTAGGCCTGTCCGTGTGTCTTGCCACATCCTTTTCTCTAATGTCCTCTCCCAGTGCCTGATCTCACCCGGGCTCCAATATGGCCCTGCGTGCCGTTCAACTCTTCATCCCCTTCTGCTTGTGTCTGACTCCTTGACTGGCCAAGGCATGGATTTAGAGCTCTGAATTCAGACAGTTCCAGAGCTGTGTTTTTAAAAACATTACTCTGAGCTTTAGCTCTTTCCTCTTTCTGTGTCTATTTTAAAGGGGTTGTTATGAGAATTGAAGTAGCATGACATGAGAGCACCTAGTATGACTTCCCCTTCAGGTCTTTTTGTAACAGAAAAGAGTATCTACCTACCTATCACCAACCCACCCATCCGTTCACCCATCCACCCGAACACATAGCGGTACATTAGCCTGCAGGTTGCACAGAAGACACTCAAAGTCAGATTCCTCACCCTGCTCTCCAGCCGTATATTACAGGCAGTCATCCATCCATTCCGTGTTAGCTCGGGGGAAAACGCCTCATTGCTCCTCAAAGGTTTTTCTTTTTCATTTTACTTATTACCATATTTTTACCCCTAACTTGCTTCTTACTTTTTCTGCTTGAATTCCTATCATCTTTTTATTTTTTAATATTGGGAGGGATTTTATTTAGGTTGTGGCCCATAAATAATTTCAGAGATCTTTGTTCCACGAAGTGTGGTCCAGACAGACCAGCAGCACTGACTGGGAACTTAGAGAAATGCAGACTCTTGAACGTCACCCCAGAACTACTGAGTTAGAAGCTGTATTTCACACTGTCCTTCTGGTGATCTGTTTACATGGTTGAGAAGTAGCTCTCTAACACCTGCAGGTTTCTGTCAATTGAGAGCAAATTTAGGGAGATGACGGTGAGAGAGTTAGTGACTGAACCTACAGGTGGTCTGAGTAACCTGACAAATAATAAGAAAACAATTACCACTCAAATCTCGAGCCATGATTATTATGACTCATTGTAAGGTGAAATTGAGGGTTACTATGAAGACTTAGAAAGTAATTGCTATAGTATGAATATTGAAATATTGATATTGATTTTGCAAAAAATCATGCAGATAGTCTGCTTGACGCAATTAATGGTTTCCTCTCTGATGCAAAAGTCTGCCCCTTTTAATAAAATGCTTGAAATCTGACTTTTTCATGAAAAAATTTTTAGAAAATGTCTCTGTCTCTGTGAGATTATTAAGTGTTAATTAAAGTGCTCATTTCTATAAAGGAAAAATTAAACTAGAGAGATAAACTGCATCCAAAACATTTATCACAGTTCTTAGACTTTTTAACAATAATTTAAAATATCTGAAGTCTTAGCTGTACAAAATGACATTTTCTGTGGAAAAAATGCATAAAGCATAGCAGATGACCTCAATTTCTGTATGGAACCTCAAGAAGAGGAGCCACAGAGTGCTAAATAACAATCTTCATTTTAAAAAAACCCTCAAAATTTTATTAAAATATTCTAAGAGTTTTAAGAAAGGGCAAATCGTAGCCCCAGAAGAGAAAGGAATCTGGGTCAATGCAAAGGCTCCACAAGCATGAGATAACCTGTGCTTATTTCTAGCTAGATATGGAGGGACTCTGAAAATGCAAAAGGAATGAAATAAACAGCAAATTATTCACCAAATTTTTAAAAAAAGTCTTTAGAGAAGGAGGTGGTGGGTGCCAGTGTAACTGTGACAGAACCCTCTTGATTCTATTTATCAGATATTTTGTACTGACCAGAAGGACCCCAGGGGGAAACTAAGGCAATTTACACAGGAAACTTCCAGGCTGCCTCACCAGTATTGGAACAACTTAAGACACAAATGAACACACCTGCTGGAACATTTCCAGCCTGGTCATCCCTGTTGGAGTTAGAACCTGTTTTATGTGCTATAATAATGGGTGCTGTAATAAACACAGTATATGAAGTCAAAGGAGAACACCTGTAGAGTCAGAGAATGATCAGGTCTTTCTACCCTCCCACCAGTGTGATGATGGACACTTGCGGTGCTGCGAGCATTCCAGGGTGGGCATGTACAAGTGGGCGCACCTGTGTTGGGATATGGGCATAAATGGGCGGCGTCATGAGGATGCCAGAACTGCCAGGACCGACCGATCAACCGACAGGACGAAGGAGCAGCAGCAGCAGCAGCAGCAGCAGAGAGGAAGAAAGCAGCCCAGAGGGTGAGATACGCTGGGGACTGGAGGCAGCCTCCCAGCACCCCGGCACCCATGCCTGCCACGTACCTGGCCACCTCTACTAAATAAAGCATGAAAAGCCACCGAGGGCTCCAAGACTCTCCTTCCTTGATCCATCTGCCCAGAACCATCCCAAACCTTTCTCCTGAGCCGCCCTTCCTGCCGCTACAACACCTCACCCTTTTCAATCCAATTTTGAATTTGTGAACTGAATTAATTTTTTGTTGGAAATGAAATTACAAAACAGCTAACTCTAACAAATCGAGCATCTCTTAGTTTTGGTTTCTTATGAAAAGCCTATGCTAGAAGAAAAGAATCAATTAGAATGAAACAAGGAATGTTATTTCTCTTTCCATCAATACCACTCTGCTAAAGAAATCACCTACTTACAGAATGTCAATCATTTCCAACAGGAAACTCTACAGAATAAGAAACTTTCTCAGTTAATTAGCTATAATCATCAATTGCCCAGAGCTTGTCTAATTCATCCCACTTTCTGAACTTATCTGCTTCCAGTCCTGATGATTTTTAAGAATCCTTCCACTGAAGTTCCAAGAAAATAGATTCTGTCCTCCATTGGCCTGTGCATTGGTCTAATTCTAGACACAGACCAATTCTGAAAAACCAAGACAGAGATAATAAAAAGTAACTGATGTAAGAAAAAATAGAGGGTGTGTCTAACATAGGACCAAACCCCGAAAAGTTCGTGTTTAATCCATGCTCACCCCAACGTCAATTCCAACTGTGGTCCTTAATTCATAATCCAGTCACATGACAGGTTACAACCAGTGACTTAATTTCTTTTCATTTGAGAATTTGAAGATATGCAGCAACAATAATTCAGTTGAAGAAAAATTCTTCTCATTTCTTAAAGTCATTTATTTCTACTTAGAAAGAAGAAAAGTTCATAGATAAAAAAACTGAATTTTCATGAAATCATAGATTTAATCTATATAGATTAAATTTATATAGACATAGAACATGTGACAAAATCTTTGTTGATGAAAATAGAGTGATGACAGAAGAAACTGGCTTTATATTTTTGACAGTGTCCTGGAACTGTCCCATGCAGTGTCCTTGATATTTGGAACTCATCAGTGACTAGAAAAATTTCATGAAAACCTTCCTGTTTGTCAACAAACCTTTTTCAACTGATCATTCAATTTTACTGTAGTTTCAGTGTCAAAACACTACTCTTAGAATTTTTTCTTCCTTCTTAAAGACAACAGCTAGCATGTGACACAGTTATCAGGTTATGACTAGTGTACTCATTTGTTTTTTGTAATGTTTAACTTAATATGATCTTAAGAAGTAGTATGAAGAGTTAGATCTTGTTGACCTCATGTTGCTGCTTTTATCTACTGCATAAAAACTTAAATTTGCAGCATACTTTTTCTATATAAAATATTTCTCTTAATCTTTGGTCACTAAATGGATCACTACAAGGAGGCTGAATGAATGGTTTATAAAACTTAGTTTTGGTGAAAACAGACCTGAGTTCAAATTTCATCTTCTTAGTTTCCTACCCACAAGCAAGATAATACAGACAAAAATACTAAGAAAGGTTGGCACATAAGAAATGCTCAGGGAATTGCAGCTACTATTACAGGATAGAATCCTCAAGAGGTATGTTATTAAGTGCTTATAACCCCTGAGACATGAAGGCTCTAAAATTACAGGATATGCGCTGGGTTGAGCAGCTGGTAGGCAGAACTCCAGGTCTAAAACACCTGAGGGTTGACTGCAAATCTCATGCCTTTTCAGGAAGGAAATTCTCCCTCCTGATTTCCATTGTAAGTTAAATGACTCCTTTACAGCTTCTTCACTCTTCTCTCTTCAGTCCTAGGTTATGACAGCTTTCCTGTCTCTATGGTTTGTACAAACTTGGTGGAGATGTGATCCCAGACTGTGTGAGTCTGTACTTCCGTGTTGCCATCTATAAACACTGCAAGGTGCTTCACTTATTCTAGCCTCCAACTCGAAAGAGGTTTGTTTGAGAATGTTGGCAGGCAAATGGCACCGAGCCTCACAATTTAAAATCTCCATGTCAATATTTATTTCCAGCCACTGGCAACAATAACTCAGGAGAATGTATTACTTTTGACAGAGCATGGGCATTTCTCCACAATTTGAAGATGTACTATGTCTATAAATAAAACTACTGTGTGCTTTTGCGATAAGGTTATTTGCAACTTTTGATTACTTGAAATGTTTATCAGCAGCTGGACTGATAATGCCAGAAAGAGCTGGCTGCTAGTTCTCTGTTTTGTTCCTTCATTTATGTCCATGGGATAATAAAGATGTGGAATATGTCCCAGGATGCACTTGATCAATTTGATACCATTTGGAAATACATATTTCATTTGACAGCATTTATAAATCACATATTTTCCTCTTAGAATAGCATGCAGTGTGGGAATGCAGCCATATGTTAGAGATGGGTCTCTCCATTTTGCTGTTGGGGGATGGAGAGAATAGTGTCAAGGTTTCATGCATGTTAATGACAAATATTGAGCAGGCACATGCACAGGGTTAACATGGAAACTCAAAGTTAACTAAGTAATTCTCTAGTATTTTCTGTATTGTTAAAATTAAAAAGGTGATTTTGACACAAAATGTCTTACTGATAAATCACTTCACAGAAACTATTAAGTCAATATAACTTTATATATGGAATTCAGATAAGTTTTGCTCATCCTCATCAGTAAATCAACACACTATTTGTAATTTCTTCATGAATTCCAAGGATACATACTGGATGGAGAAGATTGATGCAATTTCTACCACTTCCAAAACCCTTTGCCTTAAACTAATTCCTCTTTGTCATAGGTCTCTGAGCAAGCAGAAGAGGCTCCTTGCTTTCCTGTTTGCACAGGGACACCAAGTATTATTTCATAATGAACAAGACCTTGGAGGAACATGCAGGAAGGAAAGGATCCAAAGGTGCTCATAAGCCCAGAGACTTGGATCTCATAAAAACACACATACAATAATCTTTATCTACATCTTCATTTCTCTGCAGATAACTAAAGTTTAACACAGCCAGGCCTATAAAAACCAAGATCCCTCCTTGCTATAAATTATCTCTTTTATGGAAACAAAAATATTAATTCAAAAGAATACATGTACCCCCATCTTTATCACAGCATGATATATATTAGGTAAGACTTGGAATCAACCCAAATGTCCAAAAAAAGATGACTGGATCAAGAAGATGTGGTATATATACACAATGGAATACTATTCATCAATCAAGAAACATAAACTAATACCATTCACAGAAACATGGATGGAGCTTGAAGGGAGTATGCTCAGTGAAATAAATCAGAAGGAAAAAGAAAAATATTGGATGGTCTCACTTATAAGAGGAATATAGGGGGTCAAGGGAAAAAAATAATAACATCAACAACAACAACAAAACAAAAATAAACACAAAACTACAAATCCTACATTCTGCAGGGAAGAGGGAGGGATTGGGATCAAGGCAGGGACGGGAAGAGCACAAGGGACTATGGTGACGGTGCACGGGTGAATTGGTGTTAGAAATTCTATGGGGACTATACCTAGAAAAGAAAGCAAACATTGTAGGAAAAAAATATTTTAAAAATTATCTCTTTTATCATAACAAGAAAGAACTTCGTGCTAACTGTTAAATCACTTATTATAGAAGTCTGAAATATGGTTTTTCCATCTTATAGACTCCCACTCCAGAGAGACAATCAAGTTATTAAGCTGTAGTTTCTGGAGGTCTGGTAGGAGCTCAGGAATCTGCTAAGGAAAAGAAATTTGTGTCTTGTTAAGCTTGGATTGTTTTAAGAACCCGAAATCCATACTACTATGATAAAGAATACTTATAAATGTCTTCCTTCTATCTCCTGTCTTCCTACCAGCTCGATTCACAAATACACATTTTATCTTCTTTTGATACTACTTGATATTACTTTAGTTAGTATTAAAAGATACATTCAGTCTATTACCACTTCTTGTAAGTCTAGATCTTATTCCAATGATTCTTGCTTTCCCATTGCTATCTCCTGGGCTGAATTATATGATCACTGGGTAGAAAGAATGCAACTTCTTTCTAATGTAGATATAGCCTACAGTTTGAATCATGACTTTTGGATATTATGCTAGATTTGCCAAGATTTAATTAAAAAGCAATTCAGGTGTGACACTTACATTGCCTAAATGTTTAAAATGCCAACTTGAGTTAATGATTTAACATAATAGTTGAGTCAGCACTTTAGAGTCCTCAGTATAAATTTAAAAAGTGAATTATAATGACTATTATATAGTACCTTTTTAATTTGGAGCTTTGTTTATTTTGTCAAAAATCCAAACCATCTCTCCAAGGCCATTTGGTCTAGGACCAAAAATGGTACCTCACTATCTTCGTATATTTCATGCAGTGTAAGAAGTATGGATTGCACAATTATTTAAATTTAAATGAAGATTACTAGCCCAATAAGCAGGTCACTTTCTCTGAGCTGATGTGTTGCGCTGGTACTGTTCCAGTTTCCCATCTGTTTCTTTTGGAGTAAAATATACCCTTTTTGGAAGACATTTGGATGTGTCTGATAATTTATATAGAAATTAATTGGTAACTACCATAACAACGCATTTTAAGAGAACTGAACCATAAATTGAATCCAAGGGCCAGTCACCACTCAGTTCCTACAAAGGTGCTTAGCTGAGCATCTATTTTGTGCCTCCATAAGAAGTAATGAACTTGGGTTAAAATATAGGTTCTAGATTTAAGCTTTTTTGGATTAGTAGCTTGCTCAAAAATCCCAGCTCTGAAGTCATGATATTACCTACCTGATAGTATTTTGTAAATAAAATAACTAACACATGCAAAAAAAGTGTCTGGCATATGATAAACATCTCATAAATGTGATTTGTTTATAAGTGACATGTTAGCACTACAATGTGGCCCATGGTATTAATCCAGTTTATTACTCTTAAAGAGTTTATATAACATGGCTGAGGTGACAATATTGATATAAATGAAATAATTACGAGCAACTCATAGAGTTTTAGTTTTAAAAAGGAGCTATAGGTCGCCTAATGGAACTTGCCTTCTAAAGTGTCTAGAGCATCCTCAATAGATGATCTTGCTAAACACTGCATATTAGTATGGGTCAAGATGTATGCTGTTAGTCATTGGTACATGTATTTTCTGTGCACACTGGTATATGTGTTTTCTGTAAGTCAAAATCTTCACTCCATGGGATCAGCTGTTTGTTAGCCTCCTCAAATTGTGGGGATATACAGTGTGTGATACATTTTAATCATTTTTTTAAAGATTTATTTATGCATACAAGCACTGGGGTACAGGCCAGAGGTGTGGGGGGTGAGAGGATTCACCACAGAGAGTGGGGAGCAGAACAGGCAGACTGACTGAAACACACTGCTGAGGGGAGCAGCGGGCACAGCAGGAGAGGTCTGCTGCACCATGTGCATCCCCTCCCTGGCCGGCAGCAGGGATCAAACTCGTGCTGTAGTGGCTGAGGTTTGCTTCATAGTGTGTTGCTTAACCCACTGTGCCACCAGGGAGGCCCACATTTTAATCATTTTTTATGTATACCTTGAAGTGAAAAAAATGTGGGGAAGCACTGTTTCTAGAGGTCTTCTTCAGGAAGTACTCTTTCAAGGCTGATTCAAACATCAATTCTATGATCATGTAGTTGACTTAAGAAAATACCAGCAAAGACAACATGATTTGTATGAGAATATTATACTAAATCATATCACATTAGACAGTCTTTTCACCTACTAGAGAATATGGACCCGAGAGAGGTGTCCAACATTCTAATCAGGATACTCAGATCTCAGAAGCTTCTCATTAAAACTCCAGCTTCATACAAATGCTATCCATCTCAATGTCAGAAACATAACAAATTTCAGAAATGAATTTTCATGACTGAAGTTGGTAGCATTTAATACCCTGGGCTTTCCTAAAACGTGTTAGGTACATTTTATCATCTTCCATAAACTGAACAGAAGAATCTGAAAAGACCAATAATAGCCTGTACTCTTAGGTATAGTGCCCAAAGCTTGTAACTGAAAAGTCCAGTGTCCACTAATGGGCAGGGGAAATCGTGGTTACTGGCTGACTATAGAGAACACTACCTGTGGAATGTTGTTTCATTTGAACAAATCTTTCATGCAAGATTTAATCAGATAACCTGACAACCAGGAACCTTGGGATCATGTGAACTGTTTTATGCTTGTCTGTTAATAAATGTTTAATAAGTTACTGTCCATGGGAAAGAATTTTGCCTAAGACCCGAGTTCATTTTAATATGGTGATGAGGTTGTGAAGGAGTAACTTACCTACCTAACATTTTGGCAGCTATTACTATCTCCCCCACAAGACTCTAAAAGTTATACATGAACAAATAAGCTCGAGGTGGTTTGTAACATTAATCATCTCACTCATAGTCATAAGCCGGAAGAGTTTACCACGACCAACAAGACTTTACATAGCCTTCCCTTCCCTTCCCTCCCCCTTATCTCTAAATAATTTCCTAACACTCAAGCTAACTCATACATATTAACCTCCATTTGTCTCTCCAACACAGCAATTCTCAAACTGTGATCTCAAAGGAACAGCAATGGCATCACCTGGGAATGTATTAGAAATGAAAATTCTCAGCTCTCATCACCTACCAGTCCTTCTGAAAGTCAGGATGGAGCCTAGCAACTATGGTCTAATATGCCATCCAGGTGATTCTCCCAGTGAAGCCATAGTTTCAGATCATTGACCACGGAAACCATTTTAGTAATTATGCACTAATTCAAGTGAATCAAGAACAACATCAAAACAAATTTATGCAAAGTATGAATTCTAAAACTCACTCACCCTGAATTGTTTCCCCTCCCATGTTAGAAGACTCACTCCCTTCACTTCCTAAAGATTTTGCTCAAATTTCAACTTCCACAAGCACATTTTCTATTTTTCATACTTTGTTTTTCTCCTTAATCACTATTTTCTTTACCATCCTTTACTACATAGTACCATCCTACTACATTGTTTGCTTACTTCTTTATTTTCTGCCCTTCTCTCTCTCAGAAAATAACTTCCATCTGGAGAGGACTTTTTGTCAGCTTTAGTCACTAAAGCCTAGGTTTAAAAACATGACAGGCACTAAATATTTGTTGAATAGAATGAGTGAAGTGTTGTGTAAGTTCAAACAAGAGGAAATGAGTCTGATGAGTAAGATAAATAATTATGAAGTACTCTATTAAAGGTAAATATTCAAACTAGGATAAATCACGAATCAGTCATGACTTTAAAATAATAAAAACATTGAATTTTGAAGAAATTTAAGGGAAAACATTTATCCTAAAGTATGTTTTTAAAAATACCTGGAACTGCTACCTGCAAAAGAATGAAGCTAGACTACCATGCACAAAAATCAACTCAAAATGGAACAAAGAATTAGACATAAGATCTGAGACCATAAAATATATAGAAGAAAATATAGGCAAAACACTATATGACATACATCTCAGTAACATCAGACACATCATCTAAAGCAAAGAAAGTGAAGGAAAAGGTAAACAGCTGGGATTGCATCATATTAAAGAACTTCTGTACAGCAAAAAAGACATTACCCAAAACAAAGAGACACCCCATTGATTGGTAAAAAAAATGTTGCACTCCACAAAAATGATAAGGGACTGATCACAAAGATCTACAAAGAACTCGCATGGCTCAACAAAAACAAAGTAAACAATCCAGTCAAAAAATGGGCAGAAGAAGACACTTCTCCAAAGAGGAAGAACAAATGGCCAACGGGCATATGAAAAAATCCTCAACATCCCTCATAATCAGGGAAATGCAAATTAAAACCACAATGAGATACCACCTTACACCAGTAAGAATGGCACCTATTAAAACAACTAGCAACTACAAAGGCTGGTGAGGATGTGAGGGAATACAAAGGTTGCATTCCTTCCTACACTGCTGGTGGGAATGCAAACTGGTCCAACCTCTATAGCAAGCCATATGAAGGTTCCTCAGTCTACTAAAACTGGAGCTACCATGACCCAGCAATCCCACTCCTAGGGATTTACCCAAAGGACACAAAAACATTAATTCCAAAGAATACATGCCCCCCTATCTTTATCGCAGCACTATTTATAATAGGTAAGACTTGGAATCAACCCAAATGCCCCAAAATAAGTGACTGAATCGAGATGTGGTATATAAACACAATGGAATCGTATTCAGCAATCAAAAAAGATAAACTAATGCCATTCACAGAAATACGGATGAAGCTTGAAGGGGTTATTCTCAGTGAAATAAGTCAGGAGAGAAAGAAAATACCGGATCGTCTTACTTATAGGAGGAATATAGGGGATCAAGGCGAAAAATAATAACATCATCAACAACAATAAAAACACAAAAAGCAAAACAGAAATAAACAGACAACTACAAATCAGAGACATTCTGCAGGAAAGAGGGAGGGATTTGGATCAAGGCAGACACAGGAAAAGCATAAGGGACTATGGTGACGGTGCATGGGTGAATTGGCGGTGGAAATTCTATGGGTGGAAATTCTATGGGGACTACACCTAGAAAAGAAAGCAAACATTGTAAGAAAAAAAAAAGTAAAATAATTAATAAAAATACAGTATTACATACCAATAATACCTCAATAAACCCAGAAATATAAAAATACATATATATATATATAAATACCTGGAAAAAAAAAGAGGAATTGAGGTCAAACCTTTAGCTATAAGATGGTTTCTTTTTATTACACCTCATTTTATTCTGTGCTAATCTCATTGATTTGCTAATTTTTGGTTTACTATATTATTAATAGAGAAGTTCTAAGTTTTAGGGATAAAAAAGCAATAAAATACTACTAACCATCAAACTTCCCTGAGATAATGACTAACATGAAGGATTGATATTGCTCTATAGTCTGCCAACATTACCGGTTATGTTCTTGGGCACCTTTTATTTATTTATTTATTTGTTTATTTTTTGAGCAGCAAAAAGAACTCTCATTTGTTGGTGGTAATACACAATGGTGCAGCATTGTGACCCTTGGGGATTTCTTTTTTTTTTTTTATTTAATTAATTAATTTTACTTGACAGTATTTGTATTCCCCAGGGAGTACCCACCAGCATTCCACCCATGCACCATCACGTCAGTCCCTTGTGCTCTTTCTGCCCTCATTCCCATCTTTGCCCTCCCCTCCTTCCCCTCCCCACCAGGGACTCTGGTTTATCTTGGATATTTGGTCTTGTTTTTTGTTTGCTTTTGTTTATAACTGCCCAATTCCTTGAGCTTATTTTTCTTTGTTTTGTTGTTATTGCTCTTTCATATTCCTCCTAATAGTGAAGCCATCCGATATTTTTCTCTTGCCTTCTGACTTGTTTCACTGAGTATAATTCCTTCCAGTTCCATCCATGTTTCTATAAATGTCCCTAGTTTCTCATTTTTGGTTGCTGAATAATATTCCATTAGGTATATGTACCACATTTTAAAAATCACTGAAACATTCCAGTGTCTTCATCTGCTCAGTACAGTTGCCAATGGAGGCCTAAAGGAAACGGTAATATGAGGCCTCCCAGGCAATCTCAAGTCTTAAAAAATGAGGTATAATTTATATACAATAAAATACACAGATGAATTTCAACTAAGGAATGCATTCATATAACTCATGTAAGAAATACTACTCCCACTACCCTCAGATCTCCTTAATGTCCTATTCTCTTTCAACTCCAGGCAACAACTGTTCTGATTTTTATCACAATAGCCCAGTTTTGCCGGTCCTGGAAATTCATATTAATGGAATTATACATTTTATACTTTTTTTGTGCATGACTTTTTTTCACTCAAATAATGCTTTTCAGATTCATCTGTGTGGTTACATGTACCAGTAACCCATTCCTTTTTACTACTGAGTAGTATTCCAGTGTATAGATTTACTGCAGAACAGTTGTCTTTATAATAAAACAGTAATTATTTGTATGCATAAATAAATCCTTAAAAAAAACGAACAAATGTGATCACAGAAGCAATATTTTATTTATTTTTATTTAAGGCTTCTTTACTTATGCATACAAGAACTGGGGTACAGTCCAGAGGTGCAGGGGGTGAGAGGAACCACTAGAGACAGAATGGGGAACAGAACAAACAGATTGACTGAAATACACTGCTGAGGGGAGCTGCAGGTGAGGCAGGAGAGGTCTGCTGTACCATGTGGCCAGGATCAAACTCATGCTGCAGTGGCAGTGGCTATGGATGCTTCATAGTGCAGCTTTTAACCCCTTGAGCCACCAGGGAGGCCCCAGAAACCTAGATAAATGGATTTTAAATACCACAGAAAAAACTACAAGATAGTAACAAATCCGAGAGGAGCTTTGTGGACTTCTGGACTGGCAAAAACATCTGTACCATATAGTATAAACTCCAGAGTGCAAATCCCACAGCTTAGTTGACTGAGTTCAAACAACATAGGTAACATCTGGTACAGTGCTTAACACAGTCATTGTTCAGATAATTGCTGAATAATAAGTGGCTTTTATCTCTGTGGTCGGCCCCAAAGTATGTTTTTGTGGGTTACTAGGTGGAAGGAATTAAACACCTCGGAGTTAAGCATAAAGCACTTCAGCAGGTAACATGGAATACTGATGTGTTGAATCTGGTCGTGTCCTCTGAAAAGTTAAATGTCAGTTGATCATGGTGTATATGCTAACTAGAAGCTGGAACCTTAGACTGTCTGGGGGTAGACCAAAGCCACTAATGCATTGCTCCTCATGAATAAAGCCACAAGTAAACTTCACTCTCCTTCCTTAGACCTTTGCTGAACTTTGTCAAGGGTGCATAGCTTGGAGGAAAAATCAGTTTTAACCTCTAAGACAGGAACTGTCAAGCTGTTTGGCAGCATAGCCAACTGCCCAATGAAGACTGCTTGTGAAGTCAGGACTCTAGGGGACTTCTCGCAGCAGCCAATGGCCGTTTGGCTTACATTAGAATGCTTCACAACTTTATGGATTGTGGTTTACGTGGGCAGATATTTTGAGACTCAGCTAGGGAAGAATATGATTGTATTCAAAACATTCTGGGTAAAAGCTGTCTGGGAAAAGAGACCAGACTTCAAGTTTTATTAGTTTTTTTGGGAAATATGTTGCAATATTTCCAGGCTATTTGGATATGACCAGTAAGGAAGAAACCACTGAGATAGGCTGCTTTAAATTAATGCAACAGTAAGATACTATTTTCCACACATAAAATTGGGAAATGATTGTTTACGTCCAAGCATTACCAAGAATATTTCCCTACTCTGCTGTTTGAAAAATCATTTGGCTAAAGAAAAAAAATCTCAAAAACATGCATGTCTTTTGACTCCCAGTTCCACTTCTAAGTATGTATCCCTCAAAAACCTTATCTCTGCGATGCTTTATCTATTAGTTGTTTATAGTAGTGGAAGATCAGCAATAAATGAAATACCTAACAGCAGGGTTCTTCCTAAAGGAATTTTGTTACATTCATAAGAAGAAATAGTATGCCTCTATTAAAAATAGGCTTACAGATGAATATATAATGACATGAAAATTTGTTAAATAATCTTTGTTAAGTCAGAAGCCAATTTACAAAACACTATGTACAAATTAAGACTATTTTTCATTTAAAAATCAAGCAAAAGAATAGTTTATACATGTGCACAGAAGAGGCGGGAAGACTATAAATTAAATGTCAATAGCAACTATCTTTGGTTAGTAGGGTTACAGGTGACCCTCTTTCATGCTCTCCCCCCGCCTCCATCAAATATATCTATAATAAATATGACATCAACAATTGGGGTGGGAGGAGGTAGCTTTAAACATTTCAAACAAAATGAGCAGCAAACAAAAAAAAAACTTAGGAAAAATTAGGGTGGCCTTCCAATAGGGGAACACACGCGTGTGTACACACACACTCACACACATTGACACAACCTATTGGTTCTATCCTATTTTACAGTGCTATGATTAAACCCTGGTACATTCCTGAACTTTACATTCTTTGATTGTTAATTCAAAATAATTTAAACCCTGATGGAACAGAATGATCTCAAAAGCTTATGCTGTTTCCATTTAACATGAAGCATTTTTTTCCCCTACTATGCTGATCAAGCACAGAATGAAGTCACCTGATATAGCTCCAGGGACTGATGTAGGAGGTGGCATGATGCAATCACATGAATATTAGCACATAGATGCTGCTCTGAATTGGAGGTTTCAGCCCTTTAGCCAACATTCTCCATGCCACTGAAATCTAAAACTGTCTCTACAGAAAAATAAAGAGTTTTTAGCTAAAATCCACCCATAGGCATTAACCATCACAGGTTAATGAGGAGAAGAAGTTAGATACGTCTGGGTAAATCTTTACTCTCTGGGGAGTGATGACATCATTCGTGATAGCACACAGTCTTTCCCGCAAGTGTCCTTTGCTGTCCCTGACAGAATGGATGGGAGGGATCATTTTGTTTATTCATGTTGACCATCTGCTACTGATTGATGCAGCTGGCTGATTAGTGCCTATGAAATTTTAAAAGGCTGATGATGAAAGTGACTGCAAGGTAGATAGTTCAGTCTGAATGAGTGCCTGTCTTGTGAAATGTGACACTCTTCCCTGACCGTGCCCAACTGTTCCTGGACCATAAAAGGAAAAGAGCCAAGAATATATTTATTTTTTCTATAAATGAATGAGCCAGGGACCCAGACAAAATTAAATTTAAACTCTAAGTCCAAAAATGTTCATAAATTAGTGGTAGGACAGGACAGATAGTTCTAGCTAACTAAGCTACTCTCAGATTAATTAACCCTATAGTTCACCCTATAGGTGATCCAACCTTACCCAGATGGGTGTTTTGAATTACACAAAATCTCACACGGTCTAGAAAAATGACAGTGACTAGAAGTTCAAGCACAGAAGCTTCAGAATGACACCTTCAAGGAATATGCATTGTAATAATTTTCCAAATTCCTTTAAAAACCAGTAGTGAATTCGTGTACCCATTCGTAAGCCTAACTGTTAGGTCTATTGTCCAAATTTAAAAATAGAAGATTGCAAAGAATTTCACAGACAGAACTTCTCCAGTTCACCATTCTTCTGGGATTATAAATGGACAGAAAGTTACAGAATTTATCACCTATTACTGTCTCACTCACCTTGTTGTCGCTGATCCCCCGGAAGCATCAGTTTACAGGTGTGCAAATTGAATAGGTGGCGGCTGCTGTCTCTTTGTATAGTAGACATGGTACTAGCAGTCTAGCTGTGGCTCCAGAGTCACCAGGGCATTTCCTTCCCGTGGCCACTCACTTAAAATGGTCTTCACAGAACACCCAGAACCACAGAGGAACATGCAGGTTCTGTCCTTGAATGGAAAACATTTACTTCTCTAATAAACTTCCAAGTTTTTCCTAGCCATGGTTCTTGAAATAAATATTTACCGGTGTAACTTCTCCTACAGAGAAAGATGCCAATTCCTTCAGCTAAAAACACAACTCAGTTCTTCTTTCATTTCAAAATGCATTGAATCTTTCCCTCTTCTAGAGTAACATCCCACAAAGTAACTATTTCTAACAGATTACAGTTTGGCAATTCTTACTCCTGCTGACATGAAATCCAACACCTCAAGTAGAGAGGACTGCTAGAGTAATGCGTACACAAAGAAAAAAAGTGCTACTGACTTAAACTAAGTGATTTCTAAGTCTGAGTTCACTCAGACCAGTGAACAGTTCTTAAAGGCGCCTGAAAGGAGGAGGAGCCAAGTGGGTTAAGCTCATTAGCATAAAGAGGCCGGCGAGAAATAGCATTGCAGTTCCTTTGACGAGTGAGCAAAAGCAAAGATTCTAAAAGATGCCCGAATGTCACAGTAATCTCACATGTCACTTCTGCTACTTGTAATTAAAAAAAAAACTCAAAGCGTGGATGGGTATTCATTTGTACATGCCTAAATCTAAAGGGTAATGAGCTCATGCAAATGTACTGCTGGAACTTTCAATTTCTGTAAACACCTCTGAGTCTTTAGAAGAGTGTTATAGAGCAGCCTGCCTGCCAAGGCAACTATTTGGAATTCTGGAAGGAAAATAAACATACAAAACATTATATTTCCAGAGATCTACCTCTGTTTCCCTTAGATTCCCTATTGCTACTTTGAGGTCAAAAGACATGCCTGTTTGCTATGTTTTCTTGCGCTGAATTATCATATTTCATCGAAATATTGAAAATAGAACACTTTTCATTGACATGTTCTTTGAAATAACAGCATATTTCATTATTATTTAAAAACATTAATCACAAACACCTTTCATTAACTTGGGAGCCTGCTATACCTAAAGTTTTAATGTATGCTGGTAGAGTTTGCCCTTCAAAATTTACAACTTTGTAGAATCAGAGAGATAGAGGGCATGGACAATGAAGAAGGGCAGAACTTCATAGCCTCAAAGTCTGAGCCCACACCTCTCTGTGCATATTTGGAAATGGGTGCTAAAAGACACCCTAACTAGAAGGTGACCTTTTAGTCAGATCTGGGTCTGTGTCATTTTACTTTGAAGCAATTAACAATTCTCCATGCAAACTCATATGTATGAAAACTCATATTATGAAATGTATGATTGCTCTTTTATACTTCTATGATTTTTCCAAACTGCTTTTATTATTTTAATAGTCTATTTCTGTCTTAGGTCCCTCACAGTGTAACAGGTTGGAGAAGTGTGAAGTTACTTTAAGATTGAATTATTATTTTTTTTAAAGATTTTATTTATTTATGCATATACGAGCTGGAGTACAGGCCAGAGGCATAGAGGGTGAGAGGATTCACCAGAGACAGAGTGGGGGGCAGAAAAGGCAGATTGACTAAAATACACTGCTGAGGGGAGCAGCAGGCGAGGCAGGAGAGGTCTGCTGTGCCATGTGGGTCACCTTCCTGGCCAGAGATTGAACTCATGCTGCAGTGGTTGCAGATGCTCCATAGTGTGGTGCTTAACCCCTTGTGCTACCAGGGAGGACCCAAGAGAAATGATTTTTAAAAATGTTTTGTAATGGGAAATTTGAAAAGTAAGTGGAAAGTGCATAATAAGCATCCAGTGCTTGAATAATTAGTAACTGGTAGACAATCTTTTTCCCAAGCTTGTGTTTTATCACAGTTACTTCCCTCCACCACCACCCCAACACCACTACTGGATTTGAAGTGTCCCAGACACCATTACATTCATAAATATTTCAATATATATTCCTAAAATGCAAGGAATTTGAAAAATGTAACCGTAATAAAGTTATCAGACAGCATTCAATACTCATTCTGTGAATAAAAGGCCTGGGGAGGGAAGTCATATATGGCTTATTAAGATAAACATGATTCCTTAATGTAATTAAAAGTCCAGGTAAGTATTTCCCTTTTTTTTTTTTTTTTCACTTTTACATTTTGTTCAAATTAGAACCCAAATGCCCACATATTTTTTGGTTGCTGTCTCTTTAAGCTTTTTCAGAAAGACAAAATGTTGCTTGTGGATAAATATCTATGTTTACTCAAATTTGAGCCTAGCTTTTCAAGGAAAGCTTCCATATTTCAAGGATGTTTCCATATTGCTTACAGATGGATGTAAGCTACAACTCAAAGAGGAAAAAGAATAATCAGCTAATTATAGATGACAAAATATCCAGATTTTTTTCTTACTTTTTAAAATACTGTATTTTTTTTTTTAAGTTGAAGTAACATTGGCTTATAACACTGTAAATAATTTAGAGGTATAGGTTCAAACTTCTTCAGATGTGTTACCACATCATACCTACCACCAAAGCACCCATATCCTACCATAGTCCATTGGATGCCCTCCCCTCTTACATCCCACTTCCCTACCCTCTTCTCTAGTAGCCTCTATTCTATAGTAAGATTTCTAGAGTTTGTTTTGGTTTAGCGTTGTCTGTTCCTTAGTTGTGTTTCTTCATATTCAAGCAATTAGTGAAATAACTCAGTATTTATCTCTCTCTTGATTTATTTCACTTAGCATAACTCCCTTCAGTTCCATCTATATTGTCACAAATGACAAGATTATCCTTTCTTTTTCATAGATGAATAGTACTCCTATTTTTTAAAATCAATTTCATCATATATTTAAAAAAATATTTATTTTATTTATGCATCCAAGACTGATGTATAAGCCAAAGATGTGTGTGGAGGGGTGGGGGAGGGAGAGAGAGGATTCACCAGAGACAGAGTGGGGAGCAGAACAGGCAGATCTACTGAAATACACTGCTGAAGGGAGCAGCGGGTGAGACAGGAGAGGTCTGCTGTGCCATGTGGGTTATCTCCCTGACCAGGCATCGAACTCTTGTTGCAGAGACTGCCAACGGCTTCACTGTGCTGAGACTTAACCTCTTGTGCCACCAGGGAGGCCCAAATATATCATATCTTTTTAATACACTCATTTGTCATTGGGCACTTAGATTTTTTTCCCCCCATAGCTTGGTTTTTGTAAATAGTGTTGCAATAAACAAATATCCCTCCAAACTGGTTTTTGTTTTCAATTCTTTGGGTAGATACATAGGAGTGTAATTGCTAGATCATATGGTAGATTTATTTTTAATATTTTGAGAAAGCTCCATATTTGGAGGCCTTTCATAGGGACTGTACTAGTCTATATTCCCACCAACAGTGTATGAGTATTCCTTTTCTCTACAGCCTTGGCAATATTTGTTGTTTCTGATCTTTTCGATATTAGTCATTCTCACAGGTATGAACCTTGTACTCTCATGGGGGTGCTATGTGACCTTGAGTTAGGTACTTCATGTCTCTGGGTTTTTCTTCTTTTGACAAATGAAATAAAATATTTGGTAAACAATGTGAAAAAGCATTGAGAAAGTATTCAGCTAGAGGCTGAAGAGGAAGAAACAGAATTAAAACTAAAAGTTTGAGTAGGGCTTGGGGATATAATTGAAAATTTTGGCCTTCGATACTCAAACCTGGCCCAATACAGTAATTACCCTTCAGAATATTAAAGAGAATGATTCCTGAGCCTCAACTGTATCCTGAAGTGTGGGGTATAATCTGGAACAAAATAATATATATTTTTCATTCTTAACTTTACCTCATTTCATCAAGATAAAATTGTGGAGGTTTAATGTACTGATTTGGTACATTTATATGTTGTAAAATGATCACCACCACAGCATTAGCCATCACCTCATCTCATGACATGCGTAGCATTTCTTTTTTTTTTTTTTTTTTAAACTTATTTACTTATGTACACAAGAGCTGGGATACAGGCTAGAGGCGTGAGGGGTGAGAGGATTCACCAGAGACAGAGTGGGGAGCAGAACAGGCAGATCACTGAAGTACACTGCTTTAGGGGAGCAGCAGGTGAGGCAGGAGAGGTCTGCTGTGCCATGTGGGTCCCCTCCCTGGCTGGGGATCGAACTCGCGCTGCAGTGGCTGCAGAAGCCCCACAGTGCGGCACTCAACCCCTTGTGCCACAAGAGAAGGCCCATTTCTTTTTTTATGGTGAAAACTCAGATTTCCTTTCTTAGCTACCTTCAAATATATAATATGATATTATTACCTATAATTCCCATCCTACATATTAAATTCCCCAAATTGTTAATCTTATAAATTGAAATTAGTACCATTTGACTAGTAATTCCTCATTTCTCCCTGACAATCACCATTCTACTCTGTTTCTATGGCTTAGGCTTTTTTGGATAGAATATATTTTTCTTGGTAAGGTAAATAAACAGCATCTGCTTAAACAGAGCTGGTTTATTATATTTTTCCTGAGGACTGATGAAACCAAACATGCACTCTTTAAACATAGTAGTTTCCAGTGCCACAGTGTGAGGGGACAGGCATGATATTGCTGCCTAGTTTCTCTTATGTAACATGACTGGGCATCATTGAGTCAGCCTGGTAGTTGATTATCTGAGTTGGGAAAATTCCTGGCTCTTACACTGCATGTTGAATTATACATCTCCTTTCAGAGAAGTCTCTTGACTCATAAGTTTCCACAAGAAATAAGCCAGTGTAGTTGAAAGCAGTAAGTTATGGGAATATAGCAGATAACATCAGATGTATCAGTCATAGTATTAGCCATAGAAGCAAGCCCATCAACATTTTCAGAAATACCACCAATTTTGTAGTTCACAGTGGGCATAGTCTACTTTGTGATGTTGTTTTTAAATAAAATCAAAAAGTCAGAATGCAGAAAGTGAAGTATGAAGGAAGAGTTGAGTAATATTTGGCATTTTTACTTGCAATTTAAGTAAAATAAATTAGAGTTCTTGAAAGCCAAGCTTTCCCCTTATCAACTTTCTGGAACAGCAAAAAGATGCCATGGGTTGCCTTTATCTGGATTCTTCCCCTCTCCCAAATGTTCTTGGCTTAACCTGTGTCTTCATACTCCTAGAAGAGTAGAGTAGAATGATGTGGCATAAGTAAACAACTGATTTTATCAGCTGTTGCTTTTGGAGTGGATACTGAGAAAGGGATATTTTATGATTAAAATTCATAACTTGAAACATTTGGTATTAAACTATTAGGAGAGTTTTCTTTATCTGGTGAACCATATTTTAAATGCAGGAACACATTAATTGTATATTAGTCTATAAGTCAGTTGTCTGTTTATAACCTGTCTTTTTCAAAAGTATTATGATATCTACTCTATAAGAATATCTACTCTTTAGAAATACAAATGGTCAACAGGCATATGATAAAATGCTCAACATCTCTAGTAACCAGAGAAATGCAAATCAAAACTATGAGATACCACCTCACACCAGTGAGAATGGTGCATATCAAAAAAATTAGCAACAACAAATGTTGGTGAGGATGTGGAGAAAAAGGAACTCTCTTACACTGCTGGTGGGAATGCAAGCTGGTCCAACCATTATGGAAAGCAGTGCGGCCGTTCCTCAAACTACTAAAAAATGGAATTCCCATATGATCCAGCAATCCCACACCTAAGAATATACCTAAAAGACACAAAAACACAGATTCAAAAGTATACCTGCACCCCTATGTTTATTGAAGCACTATTTACAATAGGTAAGACCTGGAAACAACCTAAATGCCCAAAAACAGATGAGTGGATCAAGATGTGGTACATATGCATGATGGAATACTATTCAGCAATCAGAAAAGATAAACTAGAGTCATTCATAGAAACATGGATGGAACTAGAAGGGATTATGCTCAGCAAAATAAGTCAGAAGGCAAAAGGAAAATACCGGATGGTTTCACCCCTAGGAGGAATATAAGGGAACCCAATAAGTGACCAAGGAAAAAGAATAATAACAACAACAAATAATGATGATGATGATCAAAAACACAACAAAAATAAAAAGATAAGAACAAATCGGGGACACTTTGTGGTGGGGGTAGGGAATAAGTTGAGGGCAGAAAGAGCACAAGGGACTCAGGTGATGGTGCACTGGTGAAATGGTGGTGAGAAACCCATGAGGACCACAATTGATGTCAAAAAAATATAACTAAAGGGGAAAAAAAGAATATCTACTCTTTGATGGTCTTCGGTCTGCTTTAAGTGACAAGTACATAAATATGAATCAATAGTATTGAATTTGTCACTTTTATTATCAAAGAATAAGACAGAAGACTCCTAGTAGAATGTAAGTATGAAAGTTATGAGACTCTGACCCAGACTTCACTATGATCCCCTTCACTGCAGGAGTTATTAAGTAGTCTCTGTAACTCAAGACTGATAGACTAGTGTTAAGACAACTTTAAATTCAGTAGATTCAAAATAATAGAACTCTGCTCTTTTATCTTAACCAATGTTTGACATTTTTTCTAGGTTATTCTTCCTTCCACCAAAGGCACTGTGGATGAGAACTCTGAGTTTTAAGATCTTGCAATGGCTTATATAACATGTATATCATAAAGTATCATCAAAGCAGATTTTTGTGACTGTCTAGATTTTTTTTTCTCTAATTTACTGAATGAGTTTAGCTCAAAGAGTTTCCCAGGTAGCACAATTGACTGACTCTTCCTAACTGCAATTTGTAAAAACATAGGAGATGTTAGAGATTTTATTGTTCCTATTCATGGTTTCAAGAGATTACACTGGCACAGCACCAAATTGCTTATTTATCAAAGGTGTTCTGTTAAATTGCTCTCATAGATATTTAGTGAAATGAAGGTAAACATTTGGATCTTGGTTATCAGAACTATTGCCTCATTCCATAAACATTGTTTTGGCAGTTCAAATTAATTTTGGCTTATTCTCAAATGAGTTTCAGATTTGACTGCTGAAGAGCTCCCTCTGGAGTTCAACAGAGTCCAAGGTGAGTAACATAACCTTGGCATCTGCACAACATAAACTCACATTTTCTCATACAACACCCACAAGAATGGAGTCTTGTATTTTCTAATGATTATTGTACCTAAGGTTGAGGATATTACCTGGCTATTTTCTGATGTGTGAATTTGATCAATGCTCTGTATTGACATTTAATCTGTGTAGCTTAATATTTTCTATTGAAGGCTTTCAGTGGAGTGCAAATACGACAAAATAAAACCAAAGGTCAGAAAAGTTTTGTATTGTTTGTTGGTTTTAAGTGCCAAGGACCTTAAAGTAAGGTGGTTCTGGTTCCATAATATCCACCAATTGGTTTGGGTTAAATGATCATATAAGAGTTTGAATTCTGTGTGTGAAACACACAGGTATTATAGTCAATGTGTTTGCATCAGAACTGAATCCTTTGAAGGTAAAAACTCATTAATGGGATCCTCTCCACAAAAAGTAAATTAATTTGCATTATATCAAACTTTTGTTACTTCATTTGAATTTACATTTACAGGAAAAAAAATAATAACCAATCTTTTGTTCCTCCCTTTCTTTCTCCTTCCTCCCCTCCCTGTTTCTTTTTTTTTCTCTATTTTTTATTTTATTTATTATGTAAGTTAGGTGGGATATAACTTTGATAGACTAAAATTAAGTTATTTTTTATCTAGAAAAGTAAATTAGGAAGATTATAACTTTGAGACATTAAAATTTAAACTATTCTGGGGCCTCCCTGGTGGTGCAGTGGTTAAGCAACACACTATATAGCAAGCCACAGCCACTACAGCACAAGTTCGATTCCTGCCCCCAGTCAGGGGGTGACCCACATGGCTCAGCAGACCTCTCCTGCCTCGCCCGCTGCTCCCCTCAGCAGTGTGTTTCAGTCAGTCTGCCTGTTCTGCTCCCACCTCTGTCTCTGGTGAGTCCTCTTACCTCCCACACCTCTGGCCTGTACCCCAGTTCTTGTATGCATAAGTAAATAAATCTTAAAAAAAATAAAATAAAATTTAAACTATTCTTCATTTCTTTCAAAATAATTTGGGTAAGGAAACTATGGAGGTATATATGAAATAAGATTGGGCATAAGTTGATAATTTTTAAACCTGAGTGATATATATGACTGATGCTTTCCTGTCCATTATTATATACTGAAAGGTTTTTCACAATAAAATATATAAGTATATAATTATTTTTAATATGACTGAAAGGGTACAAGTGTGTGTACATGTACATATGTATGTGCGTGTGTGTGTGTGTGTGTGGCTCCCTATTAGTTGCAATTGGCATGTGAGCATGAGATACTGTAGTTCAGATATCAATCTTCAGCTTCAAATAATAGCAGCCCCTTGTGAACTACAGGTCCTTGAGTAGCACAGAGGTTCCCTAACAGTTACAAGAGTGGTAGGACAATGAAGTCACTAACTCATTGTTCACTGAGGACTCAGGAAGATTGGGCTTGAATATGTTAAGGTCAAATACAAAAATGTCTCTCATTGTCTCAGGGACCTACTTGGGTAACAATGTAAGAGTGGTAGATGATAAGAAAGAATCAACCTTCCACTTCTAACTCTTTAATTTGCTTCTCAACTAGTGGGAACTTAAAGCTCCCCCAGAAACTCTGAAACCTAGATTTATGTGTTATAGTAATAATTAAATAAAATTACTGTTTGTTTTTCTGCTCCCCATTTCCTGTATATTACATGTCAGGTACATCAGTAAGTACCTTCATTATTAGCTCCTCAATGTGAACCTGTATTGATAGTTAATTCTAAATAGAAACTTGAAGAAGACAATAAAGATAATTTAAAGTTACCTATAAAATTACTTATAGGAAAGAGTAACCAAAATAACAGGCTGAGCACACATTTTGAAGTTCATTCAAATGGTATGAAAATTTATACAAAGTAATAAACAATAAATGTAGATGACATATATTAAAAATTATCTTATGTTTCTACTATCTTGGATTGAAAATTATGAGGTTTTACAAGATAATAGAGATAGAATCAAAACAATAGAGCAGAATAAACCATGATAAGAGAAGACCGAGGTTAATAATCATGGATATATAGCTTATCATTACAATACCTATGTTTGGATGGGAGAGCTGTGGAGATATTAGCAGGGGAAGTAAATCTGCTCAGGAAGAAAAATGTTAAAGTCTTCCACAGCCAAAGTCAAGTTCTCCTTTGCTTTGCAGTAATAGTAGGATATGTTTAGGCAGCCTGATTGCTTAGATTCAGGAAATCATAAATCTAGAAGTGAAGGCTATCAACAAAATCAGCAGTACACAAGGCATGTGGTCAGCCCTTAGGAGAAATCTGCTAGGGGAAAAGATCCAAATAGCTGCAGAGGAAAATCACGCTACCTCCTCAACCAAATCTACCTTAATTTTACTCATAATAAGAATGGTCAAAGTGAGAGCATTGGCTGGTTGAGTAACACCAATAGAGAAGCGGGAAAAGACCAGAATAATCAAAACGATGAAAATGGAGAAAACAGAATGAATGTAGGAAGCCAAAGATAACTTTTAAAAATAACAAATAGTATCATAAAAGAAAGAAAAAAACACTGCACCCATGATATAATAACAGCCTGTCATTTAAAAATAAGGTATTGTGGCACTAGAAAAATTCTTGGAAATTAAAAATAACATCCAAAATTGAAAAAAAAAATCACTAAAATGTGAACTGAATAGTGAACATGATTAAAGACAGAATTAGTCATATAGAAAGTAAAATCAAGGAAATGACAAAGAATGCAAAGTAAAAAGGCAGACAAAACTGTGTGAAAAAATTGAAGCATGGAAGGTCAGTGTAGGAGATCCATTTACCCTTCCACTTAGTAGCTTAGTGCATAATACTAATATCCAAACATAAGTATGGGTTTCCTGTTTGTGAGTCCTTACATACATTAACTCATCTAATCCATATAGCTGTCCTCTATCTGCAGAGTATCTTTCCATTTGCCATGATCTACTACTCATTCATTTGAAAAGCTGGATGCTCTGTAGTACCTTCACCTGATAAATTAGTCTCTTTATAGATAAGTGACTCAGAGTCCATATCTTATCTTTCATCCTTCCTTTTAAAATTTGGTTGATATCTTTTCTCTGCACTGTGCAAATGCAGTTGACCCCTGAAACACAAGAATTTAAATTGTACAGATCCACTTATATGCAGACTTCCATCTCAATACTACTTTTAGAGTAGAGCCTGTGGGGAGTATCAGCCAAAACCCTGAGCTGTTTGCTCAAGCTCCACTCCAAATTTATCACTGCATACCCTATTCCTAAATTTAGTTCAGCACTTCAGCTTATTTGCCATTTAACTACATCAAATATGTGACTCATTCTTTTGATTTTATCTCCTGAGATTTTGACCCCTCAAGTCTTAGGTTTGATAGGTCTCTAATGCCTCCCAAATTGTATCTTGAGTTTCGTTGAATTTCCTGTACAATTTTGGTGAAGGGGTTATTCTGGAATAAATTAACCCACCACTACCAGAAGATTTAAATAGTTACAGAGTAAAAACTAATAAAACATGTTATCTCTGGATGTATAGTCACTTGCTATAATTTTAAAACGTGATTACTTAAAAAGTTGATTTGAAAATGGAGACCTGGATCTAAAAATACCATTAAAAATACAAGCTATAAGAGGAATGAGAATACTAACAGAAAATTAAGTTTCACAACTTAATTTGAAATGTCAGCTACAAAATGACAATTATTTGTGGGACCATAAATGCTCTCTGCAACACAGTCTTGCCCTAATTTATACCATGTCAAATGACTTTTATAATAAGCAACATGGTCCTATTAAAAATTGAACAGTATTATAATATATGTGAGAGATAAGTCATTCTACCAATATGGGGTAGCTTGATTCCATACCTACAGCTGACTCTTAACTTCATTCTAATGATGCTTAGAATAGCAGGCTACCTGTTTTTGGAACTGCACACATTTTGCCGATATCAATACAGTATTTGTTCAGCTTTACATCTCCACTCCTCTACCTAATATCGAATAGTCACTGGAATAGAAATCAATAGCCTTGGACTTTTCAATTCTCTGTGTTCCCTCCCTGGATTGCACTTTCTGTTTCTTATTCATTCATCAGTACATACATCAAGCAAGAGTCTTTGTGCAAGACTCTCTGGTACCACCCTCTTCAGGATATAGTTAATTATATCCTTTTCTGGGCTAGAATTATATTTTTAGCATGCTTCTATTACTGCACATTTTATATTTCCTGACAATTATCTATACACAAGTTCCTTCCCAACAAGATATGAATAGACTGAGCCTAATATATGGTGCTTCTTAAATTAGGAATGGAAGGAAAAAGCAGATATTAAGAAAAAAAAAAAAAAAAGATGGGCTGAAGGGAGCATGGGATTAAAAGAAAATGTTATGGTTTCTTTTTTCTTCTCAATGAGTCCTTGCTGAATAGGTGAACTTGTCACATGTTTAGCAGATTGTGACCCAAGCTGGAAAATTTCTGCTCCATCCATCATTAAGAAACCAAATGGAAAAAACTGTACCTCTTGTTTTTGAAAAATTGTTTGAGAAAGATCGATTAAATAAGTGGCTGACATCTGGAATAAATAGAATAATATGCTACCTCTTATGAGGCAAAGGTGGTGTTTAATATCATTAAAATGGGATCGGGATCATTGAGCTGGTAGGGCTTAAATTCAGGTAAACTTACTGGAATATGGACTTTACTCCTTGCTAGTGTACAAACTTCAGCTACTTACAGTCTTCCAATTTCACACTTCTGCACCACACATGAGTACAATAATACCTAGTTTTTAAAGATTAATATATAGTCTACATTGATGAGATAATTATATCTAACCAAATCTGTTGCTTCCAATCTATTTAGATATTAAGATATTAGTGTAACATAATGTATATCACTTAGGAAAAAAGTATATATGTCCTCCCACTAATATATATAATTAGTATATATACTTAGTGTATATTATCTACAAGTATAATATACAGTATGTGTACAAACATATACAAACTTACATATAATGCATTTATATACATCAATATGTGTGTGTATATTTATATAAACTTAGAACAAATATATATACACAGATATACACATGCCCACACACACACACACACACACAAAGTAGAAGGAAATCAATGACGGAATGGGAGAGTCCCTTCCCTGGCCAGTGGCAGGGATCAAATTTGTGCTGCAGTGGCTGCAGTTTGCTTCACGGTGCATTGCTTAACCCTCTGCGCCACCAGGGAGGCCTCACCAAAAGACACTTTATTTAACAATGTTCCATGGCATCAGAATAGTGCCTCTCCTAGACCTGGCCAAGTGGTGTCTGTGATATGGAGTGCCATTCTCAAAAATTTCTAATGCTCTTCCGGTACCTGTGACCCACTGAAAATGGCAATACCCTCTAAATGTGATGCCTGTGATGCCTGTTTCTCCTCTCTTCACCTTGCATGTGGGCTCAACCAGATCACTCCAGGTACTTCTAGACTCAGGGCTCTCATTTCACGAGGGTGGTCAAGTGAGTAGACTACTCTACTGTCCAGTACAATTTTCTTTCACATTAAAATGTGAAATTGGACTGCTAGAATGCTGCTGACATGCCAATTTTGGGTGACTCAAATTATTTAGATGGAGAGAGTTCTTGCAAAAAAATATTTGTCTGGGCATTGCTTACCCTTGGGATGGCTGGCCTCCAGGATATTGATTCTTAAGTTTCTTTGAAATGGAATTGTATGTTATCCTACATGGAAAAGAATACCACATAATAAACCTTATTTCTTGGGAAAAAATCCGAAAGGATTTATGACGCTAAATCAGCTAAAAGCAGTTGACCACATTTTCTAGAGGGATAACTTTGTTTAGCAGGCATTTCTGCTGAAGCATTTGCAAATGCATTGTGAGAAGCTTTCCAAGTGTCTAAAATGGACCCCTGAAAATGGAAATTGAAGGAGCTATTGCCATTCTTTTTCTCTGCCTTTTAAAGAACCTAGTTTTTAGGTGTTTTTAAATTCTTTTTTTAAAACCATTGAGGAACAAAGACTAATCTTCCTTGGGAAATTTATACTCAGTGATAGTTTTTAATATTGATAGATGTTGAATATTTGAATTAAATAATCTGTATTTTTACATTAAATATATAATATAGCCTTGAACTTTATACTCTAGAAATATAACTATACACCATCTTTATGCCATGACTATATATCATAATATTAAGTATATTATTGAAATTAATTTTACCTGCTTTATATGTATTTTTTTTTAATATGGCAACTAGAAACTATAAAATTACATATAATATTTGTATTCATGTCTTACATTTCCTTTGACAGCACTGAAAGTTATTAAAGGAATCCATGAACTTAAAAGTTCATAAACTGTAAGTGGAGACATGAAGCATCCTTAAAACTGGCAAGAAACTTCATTTTAGACTGTAAGAGTACAGCAATGGTCAGAAGGACGGGAGGAGTAGAGAAAACAACCTGAAGTCTAGGGAGAAATTTAGGGGCAGAAGGGCCATCTCAAAGGTTAGGAAAGTGCTTCGCAAACACCAAGAGAGAGGTTTTGGAGCAGGATCCAGAGAAGATGGAATATCCAAAAACGGAAAATGATATGAGTGCTGCACAGAGAGAAGATAAGAAAGTGCAGATGAGATGTGCACCCCACCAAATCTACCTTGGGCTGAAGAGGAGGTTCCTCATTCCTAAACCTAATCCCATAGACTTGATTAGAGTTGATGCTTAGGGTATGGTACAAAACTCTGGACAGAATTGTAATTAAGGAGGGATAATTGTTCAAAATTAGCTCATTATGGATTAGGCATGCAACTCACATGGCCATACCTTTTAACTAAAAGCTTATTATATGCAGTTTTGGGCTTTAGACTGCTACTATGGAAGAAATGTTGCTAAACAAATAGATGTGGAACACACCTTCCCAGTCACAGAAGCAATTAACAAGCTCTTCCACAAATGGAGATTCTTGGCCAAGTCTCAGTATAGAAGAAATACTGCTGGACAAATAGACTAGAGATACCTCCCCAGTCACAGGGTTTAGCCTAAGTGCAATTAACATACCAATGCAGGCACAGTTAACAAGTTAAATTCCTGGCCCATTCTCAGCACTCCTAAAAAGAGCTGCATTTCAAAGGCTCTGATAACAGGTCAGGCTGGTCTGTGTCCTTGGAAAACTATTTCCCTGCAAAACCCCCCTTTTCCCTAGGAATTAGCTGTCAAACATACAATTCTGTAGCAGATACAGAGATAGTGAAGTATAAAAGGAGCTCCCAAGGCCTCCCTGGTGGCGCAGTGGGTTAAGCAAAGCACTATGAAGCAAACCACAACCACTACAGCACAAGTTCGATCCCTGCACCAGCCAGGGAGGGGACCCACATGGTGTAGCAGACCTCTCCTGCCTCACCTGCTGCTCCCCTCAACAGTGTGCAGTGTGTTTCAGTCAGTCTGCCTGTTCTGCTCCCCACTCTTTCTCTGGTGGATCCTCTCTCACACACACCCCCCCACACCTCTGGCCTGTACCACAGCTCTTGTATGCATAAGTCAAGTATCTTCCATATATCCCACTTTAAGTGCTTTTGTTTTCCTGTTATTGTGACCTAACTCCTTACAGATGATGGGTGGCCTGAAAAGAGCTCCTCCAAGTGAGGATGCTATCTGGGGAGTGAGGAGTGCAATTTTAAAATGACACCTGGAATCCTGCCTTGTTGGACACTGTAGGTGTCCTCCCAACAAGAAGGACCCTATTTAGTTGCTCCTTCCATCAAAACAAAAAATAAAGAAGTATTTGATAGACAGTAATTCCTACAACCCTGATGTCCCCAGACAATGAAGCAGATTTTGCATTTCAAAGTACAATTTCCTAACCTTGTGTCTTTAATTAATTAATTTAGCTAGTTATTTAGTTACTTTTTTCCCCAACATCATCTCCCTGTATATCCCCTTGTCTCTTTCCTCTCCCTTCCCTCTTAACCTCAGAGTGATCAGGATATCTGTTGATAACCAGTAGTTTCTGAAGGCATTTTACATTGCTGCTTTGTCTGTTATATGAATAGCTAACATGTGTTTTTATTATGACTTGTTTTGCTCCACATAATTTTTTTCAAATTCCCTGTTTTGTTGAAAATGGCTGCATTTTATCCTTTCTTGTGGCTGGTATTCCATGATATGTAAGTACCACATCTTTTTAATTCATTTGTCCATTGGAGGAGCTATATAGACTGCTTCCATGGCCTAGCTATTGTAAATAATGCTACTGTGAATGTTGCACAACATTGTGATTAATAGAGTGATTTCTGAGAAAGACTAGGAAGATTTCCTAAAGAGATCTTGGAGCATTAAGAGATGAGAACCTTGTTTTTTCATACCCTCACACTTGAGAAAATGGAGCACTTGCCATGGTTCTTTCTCTATGAAGTGCCTACCCAGAGAATATCCTGTGAAACTCAAGGTATATAGAAAGATGCCCAGAGGAGTGGCAGAACTTCTTGGCATATCTAGGGTTGACAGGGCACAGAGAGACAACATCAGAGGGCTTTGGAAACAAGGAGAAGGCATCACAATTTAGCTCCCAGTTATCCATGGAACTATAGTGATGATATTAGGGAGTTCCAGTTTCTTGGAACCCAGAGATCCCAAAACACTGGAAGGACAGGATAGCTTGCAAAGCAAACCTCCATTCCTCAGATATACAAGAAACAAAGGGACAATACCAGTCTTAGTCTGGGGCAAGAGTGACCTTGGTCCTGGACCCCACACTTAAAGGGTACAGCATTGCCAACAAATACATTTGCTAAAATCATATTGTGCAGCTGCCACTCAGGATCTGAGATCAGAGCTGGCCCAGGCTAACTTACAAAGCTGAACATTTGCTCTTCAGCTGACATTATTCAGTCTCCAGGGAAAGCTTCTCTGCTCTTAGATCCTCAAAACAAGAAGCAATTGTATCTGAATCCCTAAAGGTTTGCCTGCCAGCTGTGCTTCTGCAGAAGCTGCTTGGGAGTATGAGGAAGATTTTAGCAGTGCATTCTATAAAATTGCATAGGTCAGAAAAAAGACAAATTAATTTGGAAATCCTTCCTATCCAATGGTGTGAATGCAGAAGCATTCTCATTGCATGCATTTTATAATGAAATATTACTTCCTGCATAGTGCTAAAAGTGCTTTTTCTTCTTTCACTTTGTGTTTTGGTTTTCAGATACTAAGCTTCTCATAAATTGGCCCACACTTTCTAACAGTTAATGTGGTGAGAAATAATTGCAATGTTGTTCATATAACCCTTAAATATATATAAAAGTACATATGTGTGGATCTAATTAGACTATGCATGAAGCATGACTCCTGTCCTTTACACTGGCAATTTCATGGATACTAGAATTTGATATAGTTTATTTTCACAAAATGCTTCATGAGATTTAAAGTTTTAAAAAAGAAAAATTTTCTGTTTTAATAAAATAATTTGGTTTAAAATGTGACTTAAAAGAATTGATATTATGATTTGTAGTTTGCCTTTTATGTTTAATGAATGAGTTAACATATTTTAGAAGAAATTTTATGTATTTAAAAATTTTGAAAACTCTTTTAGTTTTGTTTATACTTACTTCAAATGATCTTGAGAATACATTCAAAGTTTATATACTTGGATAAAATTACATCTTAATTTTAATCTATTTGATTATTAGTGATACATAAGAATATATGCTATATGTAAAAAATTAGCTATATCAACATAAATTGTGAATTGACTCAAAATAACCTAAAAATTTACATTATAGGAGAAATATGCACTAATATCTGAATTAGTATATATTCAAACATTGCTAGCCCATCAAGCAAAAGCCCAGGGATGTGCAATACAAATTCAATTCAATTTTCAGTTTGTATTTTGCTACTCTCAGCTTTATATATATATATTTCTAATCTGACCTCCCAAAGGTATATTTTTCAAAATAGGAGACAAGAACATATTTTATTCAGCAATTTTTAAATGAAGTATCACTCTTAAACATAAAGACTAGAGTCACATGGGCCTCCATTGGTCCCGGGCCTTATAAACTTGGCTGGGTGTGAAGGATCCCACCAGGAGAGGCTCAGGTAGACAACGTTCCCAGAGACAAAGCAGAAACTAATCAGATGCTTGAGCATACAATGAGCACTGGGCCAGCAGGCAGATCCCCATAACCAGCTGGCCTACTGGCACTGGCAGCTGGAATCAGCTCAGCAGCACCATAACCAGCCTCCTGCCTCATCGATGTGCATCAGACAGTTCACTCTGACGCATCTTTCCATCTCCCCACTGTCTTTGCAAAAGTTAAGCTTGAAATTCCTTTCCTGGAAATTCAAGAGTTGGGAATGAAGGCAGTATGGAGCAAGAATGTTGGACTGGATAGACTAAATTCGATAGGTGCTTACTTGAAAGCACTAACTTTTATTTCCCTGTTGTAGAACAAGAAAGGTTTATATTGATGGAAAATGGGCACCAATATAAAATAATTTGACATTTGATTGTGTTTCTCCAGTGCCTGCTTGTTACTGGTATCGCCTTACAGGGGAATAAGACACCTTTCAATGGGAAAGAATAGCAAAGGCAGAAGGAAGGGAATTATTTCTTGGATAAAAATAGTTAATTTGTAACCCTACCTGTATAATAGTTACCTAAGAATTTTAAAAATATTCCCATTTCCTGGCCAAACCTCAACTAATGATTCAGAATCTCTGGGTATAGAATTTAATACCTACACTTCTTTTTTTTTTTAAAGATTTAATTTATTTATGCATACAAGAACTGGGGTACAGGCCAGAAGTGTGAGGGGGCAGTGAAAGGATTCACCAGAAACAGAGTGGGGAGCAGAATAGGCAGATGGACTGAAACACATTGCTGAGGGGAGCAGCAGGTGCACCAGGAGAGGTCTGCTGCACCATATGGGTCCCCTCCCTGGCTGGCAGCAGGGATAGAACTCATGCTACGGTGGCTGTGTTTTGCTTCATAGTGCGTTGCTTAACCCACTGCGCCACCAGGGAGGCCCGAATACCTACACTTCTTAAGAGCAACTCAAGTGATTTTTTTTCTCTTTTTTTTATTTATATATATTTGACATCAATGGTGGTCCCCATGGATTTCCCACCACCATTTCACCCGTGCACCATCACCTCAGTCCCTTGTGCTCTTTCTGCATTCCCTCCCAGCTCCCACACCCAAGGTGTTACTGATTTGTCTTTGTCTTTTTGTTTTAGTTGTGCTGTGTTTTTTATTATTATTATTATTATTGTTATTATTATTATTCTTTTCCTTGGTCCCTTATTTGGTTCCCTTATACACAAGTAACCAGGATTATAACCTGCAGGGAACATGCGTCTAGTCAATTCTCTGCCAGTTTTGTGTCTGTCTTTTCAAATCCTAGCAAATCCAGCAGTTACTGTTTCATTCTTTCTCCAATCTCTGTGGTTATGGACCAAGATCCTGCCAAGAACCGATTAGGTCCTTTGCTTCAGGTGTTTCACGACAGCTTATTTACTGAGAGTTGTGTGACAGCCCCATCAGTGACCTGGGGAAATTAGCCTGTGTAAAGCCAATTAATCTAACTGTTTCCACCTTAATGAAGCAGGTCAATGAAGAAGAGGGCTGCACTGGAAATTTCCTGAATCTACAGACCAGTAGACCCAGGATATTACATAGTTAGGAGTTTCAAATTCATTCATTCATTCACTCATTTAACAACTACGTACTGGACACCAGAGATAAAATGATCAATAAAGAAATAATCCCAACTCAAAGAGCTCACATATATTTATAGATATTAATAGTTAAAATTTCTAACAGATACAGATTATTTAACAGTCACTAGCAATACTTTGATTAATTATGTATGCCAGATTTTGTCATCTCAGAAATTCAGTTATTTTTCAGCCGCTTGGAGTTCACATGTTCTTAGCTCCCATATTTACTATTCTTCTCCAGACCTTGAAATTTGATAGGTCCGTATTTTTGTTAGTTGGAAAGGTAACATGTTTTTATTTTGTAGGGTAAAAAGCAGAATAAATGAAAGTCTTTCAAGCACACAAAAAGTAACAAGTATAACAGTCAGTATAAAGAATTATCATCTTTTTAATGTTCAGCATCCCTCTTAATCAGGAAATGCAAATCAAGACCACAATGAGGTACCACCTTACACCAGTAAGAATGGCACACATCAAAAAAAAAACAACAAATGCTGGCGAGGATGTGAAGGAAAAGGAACCCTAGTACACTGCTGGTGGGAATGCAAGCTAATCCAACCATTATGGAAGATCGTATGGAGATTCCTCAGTCTACTAGAAATGGAAATACCATATGATCCAGCAATCTTAGGAATCTACCCAAAGGACACAAAACACCAATCCAAAAGAGCACCTGTACTCCTATGTTCATTGCAGCACTATTTGTAATTGGTAAGACCTGGAAACAATCCAAATGCCCAAAAGTAGATGACTGGATCAAGAAGATGTGGTACATATACCTAATGGAATATTATTCAGCAACCAAAAATGAGAAACTAGGGACATTTATAGAAACATGGATGGAACTAGAAGGAATTATACTCAGTGAAACAAGGCAGAAGGCAAGAGAAAAATATCGGATGGCTTCACTATTAGGAGGAATATGAAAGAGCAATAACAACAAAACAAAGAAAAATAAGCTCAAGGAATTGGGCAGTTATAAACAAAAGCAAACAAAAAACAAGACCAAATATCCAAGATAAACCAGAGTCCATGGGGAGGAGGGGAAGGAGGGGAGGGCAAAGATGGGAATGAGGGCAGAAAGAGCACAAGGGACTGAGGTGATGGTGCATGGGTGGAATGCTGGTGGGTACTCCCTGGGGAATACAAATAATGTCAAATATAATTAATTAATTAAATAAAAAATTTATGCAGAGAAAAAATAAAGTACAAGGGAGTAAATGAAAAAAAAAAAAACAAAAAAGAACTGTCATCTTTTTAAATTCTAGAAGCAAAGTCTAGGATAGCTTTTAGCTTTTGGTTAATTTGCATGGAAAAACCACAGTAAATCCATGAAAGAATCTACATTTTCAATTCTACTGGAAAGGATACTTTTAAAGTTCTTTTTTGTTTTTAATATATTTTTAATTAAATATTGTATTATTAACATTATAATAAGTTTTAGATGTATATTATAAATCAACATCTATATATAGTATAAAGTTATACATCTTAAAATATTATATTAATCTTAAAACATCTATATATAGCATAAAATGACACATCTTAAAATATTAAGTTCTTTACCACCTTAAAAAAAAATGTTTACACCTTAATGTCACCTGCTAAATTTTGATGGCCATTTGGTTTTTATTTGATATACATATATTTTTTGACAACTTAAGTACACTTCAGGTATTTTCCTTTCCTGGAAAAATAAGCACATTTTTGGCCTTTGTTTTATTTTAATAAGATTAATTGCAAAATGTATAATAGACCAGTTTTACTGTTATCAGCAAAGTATGTTGACTGGATGAACTATGAGAAACTCTAAGACATAGCATGAATTTTACAAAGCTTGAAGTAACCTCTGCTTGTAATGAGGCCATGCTCTTCCCCCCTTCTCGATACCAACCCAAACTAGGAAATACAGTGATGTATGAAAATTTTTTACATTAATTTTTAGTGCTAAGGAAGAAGGCCACCCCAATGGTGTCTTCAGGCCTTAAAAATATGTTGACCTGAGAAAGTCAACTGGCCCATTGCAAAGGACTATGGGTGCTTTTGGTGGGTGGTGTGGTGATATCACTGAGGAGGTGGCAACCCACCCTCTAAATCGTATACTGTGTTGTAAAGCGATGTCAGCTCAATTTTTTAAAAAAATGCACTACATTTTTTCTTTAAAAGAATATGCTGACCAAATATATTCTCATTTCATTTGAAAAGGTTTCCTCACACCTTCTCAAAGAAAAAGAAAAAATTCAACCTAGGAGGGGTAACAATTGTTAAAGATGAAGTATTATTTTCCTTATTCACTTTACTGAAGTACAATTGATAAACAAAATTGTGAACTAAAATTCTAAAAATATTTAAAGTGTACAGCATATATACACATACACATTTATATAATTTACTTATATAATTTACTTATATAATTTACTTAGATATCACAATTCAGTTTTTATCAAGTAAGCGTGTTTATACCAGAATTTTTAAAAATAAAGCTTATCAGAAGACTGTGGTCTTCTATTTTTCCAGCTGTCCCTCTCCAAACTTAGTGCCTGTTGCTTAGAACAACATTTTCCTTCCTGCCTGTGAAATCCTGATATGGTATTTGTTTATATATTCCTTTATTCAAAACATCAGAGCTACATCTTTGGGCAATTAAAAAATGTTGAGGAGGCAGCAGTGAGAAGAACAAAGTCCTTGCTCTTTGAAACTATGCTGGATGAGGAGTGTGAAGTGAAAGTATAAATAATAAAGCAGAGGCTAGGAAGTGGTCCTATGCGCTGGTTTCCTACTGTGGGGAGCCATGTGACATGAAAGAATCCAGGTCTCTTAGGTACCTGGCAGATAAGCTGAGTGAGCTGGACTTGGACTGGTGTCCTCACTTCCTCGTTGTTTTCTTATCAGGAGGTAAAACGAAAACATGAACAACCTGGGCTTCTACTCTCATACATTAGGGAGATTCTCTTTAATATTGTTTCAACCTCCTTTCTTTCTACCAGCCCTTGCATAGTATTGGGAGAAAAATCCCTTTTATCCTTCACTCCCCTCTTCATTTCATTTCATTGAATATTTTAATGATTTTTGAGCATAATAGTCATATGAAAAAGACCTTTTAGAGTCCTGTGTTTTGAAATAAAAAGAGCTAAAATTAATAAACAGTGACAGCAACCTCTCTACAAAAGTCCTTTAGGGAGTAAGAATTTCAGGCACTTTAGGAAGTCTTCATCTTCCTCCTCACCCAATTTCCATTAACATTACTTCCTGTAGGCTCCCTTCCCCTAAGCTGGGCCACTTAGAGAAACCTGTGGATGGAGTTATCTGTTCTCCACTTTAGAAAGTGAGCAGTTGAGACAATGGGTGGACAGGATTTAAGGAGTTCCAGACATGCTTCTCCCCAAAGTCATGTTTTATTGGTCAGTGAGACTAAACCTCACTAGGCTGGGGTCTGAGAATGTACATTATTACTGTTGCTGTTCTTGTAGATACTTGTAGAAGCTCTTCCAACAGCTCCCAGGTCCCTACCTAGGGGACAGAGTTCACAGACTATGGTAACAAAGAATGTTTTGCAAAATCAGATTCCAAATGAGCTGTCTCAGAATCAAATGGTGTGTTTCCTTAAAATGCCAATTTTCCAGGCCTCACGTCATAATATTCAAGATCTCTGGAGTTGGGTCCTGAAACTCTATTTTAATATCTCCTCCTGCATTTCTGTTATACACTCAAGTTTGAGATCCATATTGGTGCCACATACAGTTAAAATATTTTTGTAGGTATATACTAAGCTTTTTAGAATTGTGTTGGTTTCTCTGACTAGATGATATCAGAGGAACTAAATTAAAAGGGTGTCCCTTTCTGAAAACCACTCTCTAAGGAATTAGGATTGTGAGACTTCATGTTTCTGGAATGTGAATGATGCATGTCATCCGTAACTAAGTGAAATATTCTTTATACTTCATCCTGAATTTGGACTGTGTCATTTTACTTCTACTTGATTCTATTGAACAATCATTCATGTATTTATTCAGCAATCAACTATTGAGGTTCCTTTCTCGGTCAGATACTATCCTGGAAATGGGGATGCCTTTAATTATCTTACAGATTTAGAAACTAGAGTACTGGAGTCATGTAGGTAGCACGTCACTGAGCACAATAAAGCAAGTATCAAGATGAGAAGGGCACAATACACCAGCAAAATAAACTACAGAAGAGAGCTATGTCCTAATCTCCTGACTCCTTCTGCAGCTGTAGAGCAGCTCAGTCGTGGGCAAGATCTGGTCTGTGGTTTTCCACTACCAGGGGAATGCTCAACTCAGTATCTTTACTGGTAAGGCTTCAGAAAAAAAGAATGTTTACACTGATATAGAAGGAAGAACTTTAAACATGATTGTAACTAGAATAATATAGCCCCAACCTTAAGGGACTTTTTCTGAACAAGGGAAGAATGTTTCTACTGCTCTCTTACTCTTAAAAAAGTGGGAGGCATAGTAATTGGGAGGCATAAGGGTATGCTAAAGAAAGAGCTGGGAAATTTCAAAATGTCTGCAGATTGTTTAGATTGCTAGAGGCGGAGACTTGGGAGTAAAAAGCCCGTTGTTGAGCAAGAACTCCTTAAGTGATGTCTGGATTTGCAGGTTTATGCCCTGACCCTTGTTGAGCTGGGATGAGTTGGGGTTTAATCAGGGATGCTTAAGGTCCATACTACTGGTATTTTAGGTTAAATAATTCTTTGTTATGGGAGGCTGCACTGTACACTGGGGGATGTTTAAAAGCATCCCTGGCTTCTACCCACTGGATGCAGCAGCACCGCCCTTCTCAATTATGATAATCAAAAATATTCCCAGACATAGACTCTAAGAAGTCCTGAAGAAATAAACAGTTTATCCTCCTTTAGTCCAAAATATTCAGTTTACTTCTCACTTTATGGGATACTCCTTGAAAATCACCACTGTGGACTGATCAATGGTTTTAACAGTTAATTAAAGGATGAGGAAACTGAACTATGTATGTGGCAAGGGAGAAGTTGGTATAGAATTACACGAAGGGGAAACATGCTAAGATAAAGACTATGCCAGCTACCTTTAACACCAGGTATAGAAGACTTTGATTGATAAACATGAGTATTTTGGTTTAACTGGTAGTCACGCCCTCTGGGGATGGACAGGGACATACAAAGCCCTTCTAGTTCGATACAATTATCACTACAATTATTCAGCATGCAGCCTTCTGGCTATGATTTGGCTTTACATATAGCTTTGTCTGCAAAAAAAAAAGCAATAATCTTTTCAGAGAACTTGATAATTTCTGTTCACATATTATTAGGCTCTAGCATGAGAATAATCTTTTCAGAGAACTTGATAATTTCTGTTCACATATTATTAGGCTCTAGCATGAGTCTCTGGTGAGGTTCATCAGCTAAGTCAGTCCAGGTCATCCTGACCACTTGAGAAACTCTGGAAAAAAATTGTCTTTGTACCTGAAAGTTCAGGACTGTTAAAATTTTGGTGATTCTTCCTAGGTGCTCACACCTCCTTTTCAAAGGCTTGACCCTAATCAACTCCTTTAAAAATAGTACCTCTTCACTCCTTACTCAACCATGACCAAATGACAAAGGCAAGTTCTGGAAAAAAGAGATCTTAAAACAAAGAACAAGAGCAAATCTCATTGCTTAAACCTGTGCTTCTCAAACTGGTAAGTGTAGACAAATGGCAGTGAACAAAGAGGTATGCCAAACCCCATTACAAACATGGCAGATTTTCCTGGAGTATCATTTTTTCAATCTAAAAATTACTTTCATATAGTTACAAACATGGATATGCTTTGGCATAGAATTAAAAGTTCCTTTGAATGTCTAAGACAAAATGTGTATCACCAAAAAAGTTTTATGTTTGTAGAAAGTCACTTTGGACTTTGCCTTGAAGATTGCCCCGGGAAGGCAGAGGTGGCAAGATCGTCATTATCACTGACCTTAATGGATAAGAGCGGGGGCCATGACTACAGGGAAAGAGAGGAAAGCTAACATTGCCAGGCACCTCGAACGGTACCAATATTTCAGGTAAAAATGACCACACACGTGGGTATTGCATCTTTTTTATAAATGCAAATGTAGTGGCAATGGCAGAGACAGAATTTGGTCCAGATCTTCCATTCCTGTGTTCCTGCCATTCTATCCCAAGTGTTTCTTACAGTGAACTGCAACCTTTTAGGGTGGTTTGCAAGCTGTTTTGGCAAATATTTCAGGCTTTGTGGCCATACAGTCTCTGTGACAGTTACTCAAATCAGTCCTTGCAGCACAAAAGCAGCCCTCGACAATATACAAACAAATGGGTGATTGGGTTCCAAGAAAAAAATGTATGACACTGAAACTTGAATTTCTTAATTGTTGCAAATCACAGAATAGTCTCTTTCTTGTCTTTCATAAGTATTTGGAAATGTAAAAATCATTCTTAGCTTATGGGTCATACAAAAATATGACCATAGTTGCCAACTTCTCTATTGAATTGCAAAACTGAGTTTAGTAAGTGACTTCTAACAAAAATGTCCACTGCTCCCCTAGCAGTGTATTTCAGATTTTAGTCTATCTGTCTGCTCTGTTCCCCACACTCTGTCTCCTGTGAATCCTCTCACCCCGCTCCCCGCACCTCTGGCCTGTACTCCAGTTCTTGTATGCATAAATAAACAAATTTTTAAGAAATAAACAAATATAAAACAGAACAGAGAAAATGTCACAATAGATCACAGTGGCAATTGTAACATGAAACATTTGTTATCACCTGTTATCAAATCTGAAACCATTAATTATGAAATGTATCATTAATTTATGTACCTCTGTGAAAGAAAAAAGAGGGCTGACAGTTAAAGTGCAAGATGCCATCAATTGTACTATGATTTCCAATTTCAGAAATGCTAAAAATTGAAAAATTGTGTGCCTTACAGTGAAATACAGTGTACATACATGACTGTGAGGGTCACAAACACTATATATACTGATATAAAATAATTTTTTAACATGAATCATAGTTTAAAAAAAGTTAAAAGTTACTACCCATGCTTTGATGCTTTTTGAAATAAGTGAAGAAATGAAAATAAAAAACTTTACATAATTCAGATCCTAATACTGTAAGATACATTCATTTTCCATATTTCTTTCCTTTTCTTGCCAAAGTATATGCCTAATTATAACTTAGTTGTAATCATAGCAGAAACAATTTTTTATATGTTTCTAGGCACTACACAATTCTTATAAATATCACTTTTAATGACTGCATCACATCTAATGAAATTGATAATTTCTGAAGCGTAATTTACCAAGTCATTCTCCTCTTGATAAATTGTTAGATTGATTTCTATTTTTCCATAGAACTACAATGAACACCTCTAGGTCCTAGCCTATTCTTATAATTTTTATTTTATGTCAAATGATACAAATGTTTTCATGACTCTTTAGATGCATTGGCAAATAGCTTCTTAAATGGAAAGTAATAATTTACATGGTGAATACCCTTCAGCTATGTTTTAAATTTTGAAAATAAATGCCCAAAGGAATAAAGATTGATGCTTTCCTCATCAAAAAAACATAACACGTTTTACATCTGCAACTTTGAGAAGAAGGATTTTTGTCAAAGAAAAAAATTCTGGGAATTAAAATTTAGCTCAGCTGTGAAAGAAGTGGAAAAGTAGGAGCATGCCCTCTCTCTTGATTTCACAGTACCGAGGACAGGACAAGTTACAGGCACTCTGACAAAAAGGTCAAGGTCCTTCTGGTGAAGATAATGGTCAGAGCTGAACCATTCATTCTTTTGGGGCCACCGTCAGACTCAGTGTGAGTCACTGCAAGTTGATCAATCTGGTCTGACACCCCTCTATTTGTGAGGATGTTTTGTTTCTCTGGATGTGTGTATATATAGGTACATATATATATGCATCTACCCTCTTTTGTCCCTCCTCTCTCTCTATTATCTATAGATATCTGTCATAGATAATACATCATAGATAACAGTATATATCTATATATTTATATTTATTTGTTATAGATAAAATGTTACCTCTATATATCTCTATTATTTATATATTATCTACAACATACAAATAAATACGTTATAGATAATCTAAAAAAGAACTCTATACAATATGTAAAACATAACATATATATTATAGAGAGCGGGAGGAGAAAGAGAGGGACAGACAGACAAAGGAAGAGGGATTTATTTTAAGGAATTGGGCGCTGGCTAGCACAAATTCTAAAGGGCAGGCTGGCAGGCTGGAGACCCAAGGGAGAATTGCTGTTGTACTCAGAAGTCTGGAGGTAGAATTCCTTTTTCTTAGGGAAACAGTGTCTTTTTTTCTTAAGACCTTAAGATTGAATGAAGTCCATTCACATTATGGAGGATAATCTACTTTATTCAGCATCTACTATTAACCAGTATCTAAATACCTTCACAGTAACATCTCGACTAGTGCTTAGCCAGTTATCTGGGTACCACAGCCTAGTCAAGTTGACACATGAAGTTAACCATCCATCATATCTTCTTACTAATAAACCACATTTGTTTCCTTTTATAGGCCTCCACACACAGGAGGGGCTGGCTGGCTTCCTAGTATCTTTTTCTACTTCTACCAGTCAAATTAAGATTTTCCCAAAAAGGAAATAAAGCAGTTAGAAAAATTCTTTGAAATTAAGACTTTTTTTTTTGAAAAGAGATTGGAAATAATCAGTGTAAAATCATAGCTTAAAATATTTCATACTGTAATTGCAATCATTCTGTGTTTGTAGGTTGCATTAAAATAGTTGGGAAATCTTTTCTTCTGCTTAAAATGCTCAGAACTTCTGGCACTAAGGAAAAGTTAAAAGAGAAAATAAGGTTTTTTGCATGCACATAGATTTTTAGAGATAACTTCATCCAATTCCTTAACTTGTAGGTAGAGAAATTTCTTTAGGTAAACCTGGTGTTTTGTGGGATTACAACCATGAAGAATATAGTAACCATCTGTCCTGTGGCAAGAGAGAGTACAGGTGTGTGGGATGAAGGGACAGTCATTGCATCTGGTAATGACTCAGGACAACATATGGGGTCTGCTCTTTTTCCTTCATTGTGTTCTCACGAGCCCTTCCACTTCCATTCCATCATGACTGTCAAGAACAAAGAAACAAGATTATCAGTGGTTAGGCTCAGTTGTGACCTTGCCAGCTGTTGGACAAAATTGATAGGAACAAACCAAAAGATCTGATTTGTGGCCTTTGCCATCAGGATATGTTAGATGGTTGTGGAGGATATGAAACTACTCTTTTTGGAGAAGTGAGAGTTTGTGAAGCCTTCAGTGTCGTGGAAGAAGGTGGGCACCAGATCCACCCAACTCAAGTTAGAGGAACCTAGAGAACGCACCCAGGGAGTCTAGAAGATAGGATTGTTCTGGAAGATAGAATTGGTGTGTAGTTCTCATCTGCAACTTGATGCAGACGCACAACATGTGCATGATGTAGAAAAGAGTCTCTGTGTTGCCAGTACAGGTAAGAAACAGGAGAAAAATGTCTGTGGGTAGCCCAAGTTCCAACTGTAGTGTGGCAAGGGTGTGTGATCTCCAGGGGTTTAGGAGGGGTTCTGGGTTCAGAGGATGTCTGACTGCCCAGACCTATATGACCTGGAGAAGGATCTTAGTCAGGGGAAGACTAGAGGGGGGTCCCTGGGGTGAAAGGAAGCAAGTATATTCCTATGGGAGTGTCCATGACCAAAGCATCAAGTGCATCACTCCTTAGAGGGCACAAAAGATCAGGACACCAGCAGCTGGAGACAGTGATGGAGTAATCATGACATAGTGCAGAGTCTTCCATCACCAGCATTCAGCCAGGTGTCCTGAGGTCTCTCTCTTAGGTCCTTTCTGAGGCTGAGTGTGCCAGGAACAGTCAGGATGAGTATAAGATTCAGACATGAAGAAGGGGTGAGCTGAAGCATGGAGATGCATGAAAAATGACAATAATAATAATAGTAATAACAATTATCCTTGGATTTGACTAAACACATACCAAAGAGAGATTAAGTTAAAAGAGGCTAATATATATATAATTATAATTATATATATAATTGTTCTGAGTTTTCAAAAATACCCTGATTTTAGTTTTCTTGATTCTAGGAAGTTATAGGGGCTAGTCCAAGCAATATTCACACGGGTTTAAAAATAGAGTGAGATTCATAGCTGCATCCTTCAAAGGTTATGTGTAAACATAGTAAGTGTTTCCATGTCTGTTTATTCCACATTGTTCTATATGAGTTCATTTAAGTCTGCTTGAATTTAAACTTGCTTTACTGATTTAGATAATACCAGTGGAAAAGGAGTTGAGGTGGCAGGAGATGGTTTAGGGAAAAGAGAAGAGGAGGGAAATGGTCATTAGTAATGTTATCTTAACACTATTGACTTTTGTTTCTTATAGGGAAAATTTGACCAAGGCTGTATTTGGGCACTTTATTTTTTCACAGGAGCTTCAAAGTACCCTGCACGCAGTTGGTGCGGGAAATGGCAATGACCTCTGTTCCTTGAGGATGCAGAGTTTCTCCTTGCACTGTGACTGCAATGAAGTGACACAATGGACTTGATACCTGGGTTTCTATAAAACGTTGGGCAGCAGAGTGGGTGGGAGACTTCTGGTGTGCAGAACCTTGCTCTGGGTATCTGGGTAGATACCTAGTGCTGCTGACTCACCATCTGTGCCAGGGTGTCCAGTCGTACTGCCTACATGTTGTCTCTGGCCAGCAGGCCCATCCTTCCTCTGCCCAACCTTCTTTTTATATAGTAGTCATCATCACACAACATACAATGTAATATACTTTAATTCATTAATTGTTTATTATTTCTCTCCCTCTGTCAACACTCGGGGATCAAGCATTTTTGCATCCAAGTACCTGGAACAGTTCCTGATATATTATAGGCAGGGGATAAATATTTGTTGACTAATGGCAGAACAGGGTTAGACAGTCTGAGCTCAGGTTCTGCTGGGACTAAGCTGAGCAACTTTGGGCAAAGCATTTAAACTCTGGTTCCCAGTTTCCTCTTGGGATACGTATATATCTCTAAAAATAATTGTATGGTTTTAAAATTCAGTTGGGTGCTAGTTGTTTGCTTCTTAATAATCAACCAAATAATTTCAAACTAGCACCAATACAAATAAAAGGGCTATACCAGCCATGCCTTTTGCTCTTTGTGTAGTTCAGTTGTAACCTGAGCCTTTTCACACCCACATTCTTTGTTGTTCTGAGCACTATTTATTATTGGAAACACACTATCGAGAGATAAATCTATTGCCAGCGCGTGTTTACCACACTTCCTCTATGAACCTTCATGCTGGGGATTTTCCACTGCTAGGTTACTGCTTAGGGGAAAATTTTAGAGCAGGAGGGAAAAACATTGATGGTGTGTTCCTGTTACAGTGTAATTCATCTTGATTGACCTCTCTAAGCACAGTAGGGATATATCAGCTAGTACTGTTTGATTTTTTTTTAAATCCACACAAATTTTCTGTTTTGCTATTTTTTCAGATACTCTTTGAAGGACTCACATGAAACATGGAGGAAGCATATTATATGTGCTATATGAAAGTACATAGATTTGAAATAACCATAACTAACATATACACTGAATTTAATATAACACATATACAACAAGCTGAGGTTATATTTTCCCCTAGGATAGAAAAATCACAAGAAATAGAAATAAAAGGCAAAATAATTTCAAAACAGGTAGAAGGAAATCTATTCTACAGTTAAGAGCAGAAATTAACAAAAAATGAACACAGAAAAACAACAGAGAAAATAAATGAGCAAAAAAAGTGGTGCCCTGAAAAAGTCAATAAAATTAGCAAACTCTAGCAAGACTGACAAAGGAAAAGAAATAATAACCAATATAAAAAAATGAAGTGGGAGTATTACTACAGGTCCTGCAGATGACAAAAGGATAGAGAATACCTCGAACAACTCCATCCCATCTCAATTTCACAACTTTGGTGAAATGTACCTTGAAAAGCCTAATTACCACAACTCACTCAACAGGAAAGATAATTTAAATAGGGTTATATTAACTAAGAAAATTGAAGTCATAATCCCAAACTCAAAAAAAAAAAAAAAAAAAAGAAAAAGAAAAAACCCTCCAGAACCACCCAGATGTTTTCATTGGAAAATTCTACCAAATGTTTAACATCCAATTATCATCAAACCATAACCAATTTATTCCAGAACACAGAAGGGGTATAATACTTACTAACATAAAGAGCTAATAAAATCATGAGATTAGTTAATATTGGGATTATTTAGATGCTCATATTCTATCTTAGAAACTGATAAATGTTTTCTATTACCCACATAGTTGGTACATGCTAAATATCTATTGAGTGAATATCCCTAGCACTTTGCCCATTTAAACATGATTACAGAATGGCTCAATCATTCTCAAGCATTGTTTTGTTGCTGTCATGTGAGATGTAGGAAAAAAACCCAAACTAATATTTTTAAAAAGATAGCTTAATTGACCTCTCAGCTAGGACTCTGTACATGAAGATTCTTCTACCTATCTAGAATGTTCCAAGTGTGGTTCACAGTGACATCAGTTATCACTTTTTGTAAAACAAAACTCCCCACAATATTGATTGCTGGTTGGATGAACAGTTTTCTCATCTTGTCTTGGACTAGTAAATGTATTAGGCTACAGTCAGGCTGGGATGTCAACTGTGATGACTTCATTCTCCTCCACATTCTCACAATATAATGGTCTGAAGGCAGCAGCATGCCAAGATAGCTTTACCCTGTGCCTGGAATTTTGGATGTGATCACTTGTGGTTTCTCCAGCAAAGCAGCTGAACTTCATGACACAGTAACTCAAAATTCTAATAAAGAAAAGACTGTGAATTTTGAAAGTCTACCCTATACCCTAGACTAGACTAGCATTACTTCTGCCTCATTATATTGGACAAAGTAACTCACAATGCCAGCCTGTGTTAAAGGGGAGGAAAGTAAACTCCATTCTCTTAACAGAAGGAAAAAGTAGAATTTGTAGCTATCTTTAATAACCTCTAGATTATTAATATCCCTTCACATGCAAAATATACTATCCCTTCCCCAAATCTACAAAAGTCTTATTCAATGATGGCATAAAGATGTTTGAATTAAAAAGAGAAGTTATTTGCTTCCCCAAAATACTCAACACACAAAGGTGAGACAAGGAAACAATAACATTCAAAAAGGGAGGAGAGGAAAACAAATAGCTGTCTCTGAGCCATATTAATTTTGAAATCCACCTTAGCACAGGTCATGAGTGTCTCCTGTTGTAAAAGAAAAGCAAACACATGCTGTATTTTGAGGGGTAGCTAGAATTTAAGGCAATCTTAATCCACCAGAATGAAGTGACTTCAAGATAATATAAGATCCTTCCATGTTTCTTGATTCTTGCTTTCTATGGACAGCACACATTCTACCTTCACAGAAGACGTTGACAGCAAAGAAGGGAAAAGAATAATTTTTGTATATATCCAAGCACCTTGAATGGAGTCTGCCACACAATTATGAAGTGATTTCTGAATAAATATTGGCTGAATGAGATCTTCAGTCTCACTTTTGTAAATGTATGTATTACTGTATTCTAATTCCACATAGAATGGATTTTCATTCGTGGTAAACTTGTGAACACTCATTAAGATATCTGACTAACCAATGCAGAGTATTCCCTTAACTGTGGACTTGGCAGCAATTTTGGCTATAAATGATATTTCCTTTAGTAAATGGAGGTTCTCATAAATAGAATTTTTCTTAGGACAGCGGTTCTTTTTTTCTTTTTTAAAGATTAAATTTCTAGCATTTCAAAAAAAAGATTTATTTATGCATAGTAGAACTGGTATACAGGTCAGAAGTGTGGGGGTTGAGAGGATTCACCAGAGACAGAGTGGGGAACAGAACAGGCAGATTGACTAAAGTACACTGCTGAGTGGAGCAGCGGGAGAGGCAGGAGATATCTGCTTCTTCACCATGTCGGTCACCTCCCTGGCCAGGGATTGACTCATGCTGCAGAAGCTGTAGCTACTTCATAGTATGGTGCTTAACCCCTTGGGCTACCAGGGAAGCCCTTGGACAGCAATTCTTCTTCTTTTTTTTTTAAGATTTATTTATTTATGCATACAAGCACTAGGGTACAGGCCAGAGGCGTGGGGGGTTGAGAGGATTCACCACAGAGAGCAGAACAGGCAGATTGACTAAAGTACACTGCTGAGGGGAGCAGCAGGCACAGCAGGAGAGGTCTGCTGCACCATGTGGGTCCCCCGCCTGGCTGGCAGCAGGGATTGAATTCATGCTGCAGTGGCTGCGATTTGCTTCACAGTGTGTTACTTAACCCACTGAGCCACCAGGGAGGCCCATGGACAGCAATTCTTAACACTTATTTCATGAGAGAATCATTTGGGGTGCTTTTAAAAATGTCATGCATACAAGAAAAAACAGGCAGTATGTTCCTTGGTCTTAGAGAAGTCTTTTGGGGACTTAATATCAACAAGAAGAGAAACAAGCAAAAATCTTGTTTTTTCAAATCTTCACAGAAAAAGAAACTTGTATCCTAATGAATGGGAGAAAAAAAATGCAAACCATAGATCTGACAAGAGGTTAAAATAAAAAATAAACAGAAAATTAAAAAAACAACAAAAAACCAAACAACTTGACTAAAAGGTGGGCAGATGTTATGAATAGACCATTCTCCAAAGAAGACATACAATGGCCACCAGGTATATGGAAAGAGGTTTATGACCTCTTTTTATTATAGAAATGCAAATCAAAATAAGATATTATCTTATATCTGTCAGAATGATTGTTATCCTAAAGACAAAAAACAACAAGTGTTGGGAAAATGTGAAGAGAAGTGAACTCTTGTATGCTGTTTGTGGCAATAAAAATTGTTTACAGCATTATGGAAAGCAGTATAGAGATTCCTAAAAAATTTAAAAATAAAATTTCCTCCCAATTTGGTTATGTCACTTCTGAGTATTAACTCCCAAAATACAAAACTAATTCAAAGAGATATAGGACCCACATGTTTATTGCAGCACTATTTACAATAGCTAAAATTGGAAATAAATAACCTAAATGCCTATCAACTAAAGAGGATGTGAATTGAGTAATATTCAACTTCTATTTAAAAAAAGATGAAATGCTTCTTTTTGACTCCCCACTAATGACAGGTTTAGTGAAATAACTTTTAGACTATAAAACCAAATTAGCGATAACCAGAAAGGAAGAGGAAAGAGGGTATAGCTAAATTGGGTAAATTTACCCATACAACACACACACACACGCAAACATATATGTATATATGTACAGTAAATCTGATATACAGATAAATAGATCTATATTTCTATGTATCTATAATATAGCTTGTAAAAAGGACTGGATGCTAAGATAAAGGGTTTTTTTTGGCATATGCTTCTTTATTATATGTCAAATTGCTTTTTTTTTGAACTAAGATAAAATTTTAGAACATTAGGATACTGTGATAACCTAGGACTCTGTCCTTATGAAACAGAACAAATAATCTTTAAATATTTTTCTTGGCATGAGCAACTTTGAGGCTGTGATGGTTTAGTAAGAGGCAGAATCTGCCTTCCAACACCTCCAGGGTGTTTCTCTGTTTGTGCAAAGTCTTCAGACTGCATCACAGATCTGAAGTTCATTGGTCATCCTCTCTATTTACCCAAAGGTTTCAGAGGGCTGAGTGGCTGTGTAAACAGATCGAGAGCCTTTCCTTGCCTCCACATGGTGTGTGCTTTGTGGGGCTTAATGCCTAGTTAGACTCCAAAGCTTACTTTTCAAAGGGAGAGAAACCAACTCATTTTCCTTGAATTCTGCAGAACTAATTCTTGTGGGGAAATTTTGCACAATAGAGAAGGGTAAGAATTGCTATGGAGAAAGTTTTCAAAAGCATTCTTTTTCTAAGGGCTAAAAACAATGTTTTTAATAATCTAAGGGTCAAGGTCAGAATGTTTTACTATCAAAGGGTCAGATATGATTATTTACCATCCTTGTAGCCCAGACAGATATATTTTGAAGGAAAACCTCTACCATTTAGCAATCCAGGTTCTTCGGGAATAAAAGCATACTAACACTGTTCATGTGGCATTTCTTTGTAAGGATCCTATAAAGCAAGTAATGGACTCACCCACATTTCCTTTCCTCCCAATCACTCCTCAATCTCTTGCCATCTGGGTCATGTTTATATAACCCAGTGCCACTCAAATGTTGCTAAATCTATGAGGTTATGTTCCCAGTCAGCTGAACTTCTCAGCTGTGAACAACCAGGTATCTGTTCTCTAAATTCTTTACTTCTTTGGCTTTTTCTACAACATACTCTACTGGTTCTCTTTGACCATCCATTTTCTACCCCTTTAATGAGTTCTCAGTTTTCTCTCTCCTGACCTTACACATTTGGGATACTCAAGTGTTCTTACTTGGACCTTGCTTTTCTCATTACATTTTTCAGCCAATTCATTCATGCTTTGTATTAACCATTAACCAATGGTGATTCCTCAATCTCTAGGAACTCAGATGTTACACATCCTTGTACTCAAGAATAATTTCTTGACAATAGACAAATACTTTCCAGAACACAGCTACTGTGTCAGTGAAGACTGGTCTGAAGAGGATTCTAGCAAAATCCACATGCTGTGCTGTAACCCTTCACTGCAGTTATTTATGATGACTTCCACCCATCACTCCAAATACTCCCTTAACTTAAATGACATCATTATAGGAGCATGGAGATCTCTACATACCCTTTGCTCCTTTCCCTTTGAACTACAATCAGACATCATTACAAAATCTCAGTATGAAATCTAGAAACGCGTACCATGAAAGGAGAAAGATTTACAGTAAGTTGACCAGTCTACACTTTCTGGCTAAATAGAGCTGCTCTACAGGGTATCCTCCCACTGTCTCTTAGTATTAACATCCACATTTTGATTTTCCATTTCTTCATACAAAAAGGTGTTTTAGGAAGACACCTTTTCTTTTCATTCTATCCTTCTGTTTTTATACTCTCACATATTCTCTACATCATTTCCAGTAACCATAATCTTACTTATTGAGGGAATTTAACCTTTCATCATGGTCTTTGATTAAACTGTTGGTAGTTTTTTTTGTTGTTGTTGTTCCTAGTTAAACTAGGGTGCTTGAAGACAGAGCAATAAAGTACATTACAAATCTTGGACTTTAGTACACAACTGTTTCATACAGTGATTCATGTCTCTTACAGAATCCAGTTATAGAAATATTTTACCTCTTACACAGACCTAAATGACATTTTAGGGCACTCTTGAGATGTTCAAATTGCGATAAACCACACTCATACATTCTGTATCTTTTCTGTTTTAGACATGGAGCTAAAGGTTTATCTTAACAGCTCACTGGAGATATTTCTGACTCTTACCTATGAAAATTGCTTGGGGCCTCCCTGGTGGCGTGAGGGGTTAAGGTGCAGCACTATGAAGCTGTCCACAGCCACTGCAGCACAAGTTTGATCCCCTGCTAGTGAGGTGATCCACATGGTGCAGCAGACCTCTCCTGTCTTACCTGCTGCTCCCCTCAGCAGTGTATTTCAGTTGGTCTGCCTGTTCTGCTCCCCACGCTATCTCTGGTGAATCCTCTCACCCCTGCACCTCTAGCCTGTACCCCAGCTCTTGTATGCATAAATAAAATCGTTAAAAAAACAAAACTATCCTTAACCTTGATTATATTGCTGTAATAAACATTTAGGGTGGCAGGGTGGCACTCTGTAATGTCTGCTTTAATTACTGCTCTATCTGTAGTATATCTATATAGCTAGTATATAGTAAGTGCTCACTAAAGGGCTGTAAAAAAACTGAATAAGTAAATCCTTAGATGTCTTGGTTAATAACCCAGAGCCCTCTTGCTCATATTGATTGAGGCAATTTGCCACATTTTTTAGGCCATCAGGAGTGGGTTTAAGGATTCATCTTTTTTTTAAAAATTTTTTTCTTACTGTTTGCTTTCTTTTCTAGATGTAGTTCCCATAGAATTTCCACCACCAATTCACCTATGCACCATCACCACATCCCTATGTGCTCTTCCTGCCCCTTCCTTGATGCCTATAGAACGTCTCTGATTTATAGTTGTTGCTTATTTTTGTTTTGCTTTGTTGTGGTTTTTTGTTTTTGTTGTTGATGTTATTGTTACTATTTTTTCCCTTGACCCACTATATTCCTCCTATAAGTAAGACCATCTGGTATTTTCTTTCTCTCCTGACTTATTTCACTGAGAATAACCCCTTCAAGCTTCATCCGTATTTCTGTGAATGGCATTAGTTTATCTTTTTTGATTGCTGAATACGATTCCATTGTGTTTATATACCACATCTCGATTCAGTCACTTATTTTGGGGCATTTGGGTTGATTCCAAGTCTTACCTATTATAAATAGTGCTGCGATAAAGATAGGGGGGCATGTATTCTTTGGAATTAATGTTTTTGTGTCCTTTGGGTAAATCCCTAGGAGTGGGATTGCTGGGTCATGGTAGCTCCAGTTTTAGTAGACTGAGGAACCTTCATATGGCTTGCTATAGAGGTTGGACCAGTTTGCATTCCCACCAGCAGTGTAGGAAGGAATGCAACCTTTGTATTCCCTCACATCCTCACCAGCCTTTGTAGTTGCTAGTTGTTTTAATAGGTGCCATTCTTACTGGTGTAAGGTGGTATCTCATTGTGGTTTTAATTTGCATTTCCCTGATTATGAGGGATGTTGAGGATTTTTTCATATGCCCGTTGGCCATTTGTTCTTCCTCTTTGGAGAAGTGTCTTCTTCTGCCCATTTTTTGACTGGATTGTTTACTTTGTTTTTGTTGAGCCATGCGAGTTCTTTGTAGATCTTTGTGATCAGTCTCTTATCAGTTTCGTGGATTGCAAAATTTTTTATCAATCAGTGGGGTGTCACTTTGTTTTGGGTAATGTCTTTTTTGCTGTACAGAAGTTCTTTAATTTGATTTACTCCCAGCCATTTACCTTTTCCTTTCCTTTCTTTGTTTTAGTTGAAGATGTTTCTGAGATGTATGTCATGTAGTGTTATGCCTATATTTTTTTCTACACGTTTTATGCTTTCAGGTCTTATGTCTAATTCTTTGTCCCATTTTGGGTTGTTTTTTGTGCATGTTGAGAGGTAGTAGTCTAGCTTCATTCTTTTGCAGGTAGCAGTCCAGTGTTCCCTTCACCATTTATTGAACAAACTGTCTTTGTTCCATTGCCTATTTTTTGCTCCTTTGTCAAATATTTTTGTCTTTAAATCATTGAGTTTACTTCTGGGTTTTCTATTCAATTCCATTGGTCTATGTGTCTATTATTGTTCCAGTACCATGCAGTTTTAATTATTATGGTTTTGTAGTATATTTTGAAGTCCAGGATTGTGAGACTTCCATTCTCCTTTTTAGTCAGGAGAGCTTTGGCTATTCGAGGTTGTTTGTGTCTTAATATGAATATAATATTTGAAAATTCAAAGTCAATACAAAAAAATCCATGATGGAAAAATTGTTATAATTTTAAATATGGATGGTATCCATAAGGCAAAGCCAGGAATGGGCTTCATAGATCTGGCCCTTCCTCAGCTGTGCAAATTATAGTTTTACATTGGTAGTTTTAACAGTTCTGCCGAGTAATCCCAATTGCACTAGGGATGAGAAGAATTGGACTGGAAAATGTCTGTCTGACTGGCCTAATAGATTAAATGAAATCAAGTCGCTAAGAATAGACAATTACATTCCTCCAGTTACATGTTATCTGTAATTTGACAGTAATACTCTTTCTGTTTAGAGTAGTTTAAGTTAGTTTAGGGCAGTATTACACCAGGGTAGGATCATGTGGAATGACAAAGCAGAATTTATTGAGTTCCTACTTTCTCCTAAGCATCATTCTAGGTTCTTCACATTAAATTTAATTCCTCCCACCTTCAGGAGGTGACTACGTCTACTCAAGAGATGAGGAACTAGTGACTTTAGCTAGGAAGGTCATTCATGAAAACTTTCAACTAGCTCCATAAAGCAGATAAATCTAATAAACTATTGAACCTGCTCATTTTACAGTCCCTCCATAATTGCCCACGTGCACACCCTTAGCCATGAACATTTTAGTGCCACTGACATGCAATGTTCTATTTAAATAATTGGAGAGTCCTATTTCTTCCAGCAGTTTGAAGATAACTGGAACAGAGTTTGGGAGAACAGAATTTGAACTCTGGACAGAGAGTAATCTGGCTCTAGTCTAGAACATCCCTCTGAGATGGTTGTCAGTTTTTCCCTCTACTCCCTCCCCTTTCATTTCTCCACAGTTACCAGGCTTTGAGCCTAACTCTGTGCTAAGCCTTTATATATTATTTTTAATTTTCATTATACCCCTGGGTGGTAGGAATCATTATTGATGAAGAAACTGTCACTCCGTGATGTGAAGTAATTATCTGGCTCTCACAAGTTGGTAGAGCACAGAGTTAGGATTCAAAGTTAGGTGTTCTTACTCCAGAGCCTGCACTCTGAAGTCTATCCTGCATCCTCATCCTCCTCCAACCAGGAGCAGCTATCTGATAAGTGAAGTTTCCCAGAGCGTGGTGGAGTGAATATTACTGAAAACCCAATGGCTTTCAATTTGTAAGTGACCTAAAATTTCCACCATCTGGGTATTTTCCATTTAAGGAGATGGCATATTTTACTTGAATCAAGTGGTAGTTTACTCACAGCCCAAGGAAATGTTGGAAATTAAGAACTCTCTATAGTAGCTTCTGACCTCAGCCCATAATTATGTCAGCTTACTTCTGAGCATACCAGTAACTTTCCACTTCAGTCTACAATGGAAATACCTCCCACCTCCCCAAACCTAGTGTGTATTATTCTTGCAGCATCAGTCAAATGATGCAAAATGATGGCAATTTCAGTTTCAGAGCTTTTTCTTCTTTCGTATTCAATCTAAACAGACACTTTGTCTTCCTGGCCCATTTCCTCAAAAAATTTGAGGCTGAGAGAAAATTTGAGGCTTGAGGCCAAGGTCTGTATTTTACCCAACTATTTGTCTCTAGCATCTAATCCAACGTTTAACTCAATGTAGTCATCTCATAAGTATTTGGTGAATGAAGCATATATTAGGAACATGAAGCAGGTGCTACAACACCACTGTTGGACATAAGCAAAAACATTTTTTCTAGACATGCAATGGATTTTCAATAAGCCACCATTTATGGCATCATTGGCCTTGCTTCTCCTGGATTTTCTAGACTGTTTCCTTGCACTGAATTTACAGACAAGTCCTTATTGCAGTCCTAGGATTAATTGCTCCATTAAATGCAGAGTTAAACTGGGGACAGGAAATGCATCGGTTACTATTATCTCCACCATTCATATGGCTTTAAGATTTGAACAAGGTTCCCAAGTAGGAATCTGGGTGCTCAGCTATGTCTGGTGGGCTCCTCTCAACCCTTCAGTCTCCTAAGCAGTTCTAATTCCCACGCCCATCCAGGAAGATCGATAGTGTGCCTGTTAGCACTGGGTTTGCTGGCATAAAACAGCACCTAAACACAGTCGATTAACCAAACAAGAGTTATTTTTCTCATATGATAAGAAGCCAAGGGCTAGTCCTGTGGCTCCCAGTGCCAACTGGGTCTTAGTCTTTATTTAATTTTCAAGCTCACCAAATTTAACTTGTGACTTTGAGGTCACTAAATGTTTTTCACTAGATGTCTTTCAGCATCCTGTCTTGAGTTTCAGGCAAAAAAATAAAAAGGGGGGTGGGAGCAAAGAGGAAGGTAAAGGGGAAGAGCAGATATAAGATTTCTGCTTATATCTTCCACCTGGGACTCTGTGGTGTTAGTGTTTTTAATCAATTTCCACAGGCAAAAAAATAAAAAGGGGGGTGGGAGCAAAGAGGAAGGTAAAGGGGAAGAGCAGATATAAGATTTCTGCTTATATCTTCCACCTGGGACTCTGTGGTGTTAGTGTTTTTAATCAATTATATTGTTTCTGAAACAAATTGGGATTGTCTTCATAAAACTAAAGGGAAAGTGGCATTTAACATTGTTTTGCACAGTGAGGAAGCATTCTAAGCTCCAGGAAAGAGCTCTGGCTCTGGTGGATTTGAGCTCAGGAGTATTTCTTCCCGACCCTTTCTGGAATCATGTCCACCTTTCTGGATCTCAGTTTCTCACAGGTGAAGCCTGGTTAACTTTTCTCAGACCCTACACATGTAAACTGTTGTGCTTCAACCTAGTTCACAACATCAGGTTTTTGTCTTGCTCCCTTTTCCTCACTTAGCCTCCTGCATAACCCATCTCTCTCCTGAACTAGAGCCTGCCTAAACCCTGGTCATTCCCCAAATCCTTCTCTGGCTTCCCCATCTGCCTCTCTCAACATTAGAGGGGTCCTTTTGTCTGTAGAGCTGATCCAGTATTGGTCACTGGGCTGCCTGGCTTCTTATTTTAATCAATGAGTGCCACCCCTGAGGGCCCAGGGTCCCTCAGCTATCAAGATGGATCTACTTGAAATTGTGGCTGTCAGGTTCATCTCTGAACTTATCCAGGGTGACCTAGAACCTGTCCCAATAGTCAAGTTTAGTTTCAGTGCCAAAGAGTTGGAGGAAAAAATATAATTTCCTGTGGTAACAAAGTTGCAGAATGTCTGCATTTGGTGTCTCTCCAGATAGGATACACCACACTCAGAGCTGAAGAGAGGCTACCCTCCTCTCCTGCTCCCTCTTGCATCTCCTGACTACCTGAAGGGCACTTGGGGAAGCGGTCCCCCAGCATGCAAAGACAACAGTTCTAGGGCATCATCACAGGAGGTGGGGGCTTAAGGGAGCTAGAAGGGAGGCATGTAGTTATTATGTTGTAGTGCCAGGAAGGGGCACAACGGGCAGGTTCTCGATGGTTCTAGCAGACGGGGTAAAGGAATGAGTGTTGGAGGCCTTTATGCTTTTATTTAGAGGTGACCAGGTACACGGCAGGCAGGGGTGCCAGGGAGCCAGGAGGCTAGCAGGCCTCCCAGCCCCCGGTGCATATCACCCTCTCAGCTGCTTTGATGCTTCTGCTGTTTTTCCGCTGCTGCTTTTGCTGGTACTGGCGTCCTCATGACACTGCCCATATATGCCCGTGTCCAATCCCAGGTGTGCCCACTTGTGCATGCCCACCTAGGCATGCATGCAGCATCGCAGGTGTCCATCATCATACCAGTGGTGGGAGGGCGGAAAAGCCTGGTTAACTTTTCTCAGACCCTACACATGTAAATTGTTGTGCTTCACCTGTGAGAAACTGAGATCCAGAAAGGTGGATGTGATTCTTCCAAAGGAGCCACACAGCTCCTGGGAAATATGGAGGGTTGAGCCTGGAGACTGAGATCAGCTGTGGGTGCTTCCCAGAGCTGTCTCCCAACCTCCTTCCCCTATAAGCAAGCCAACAAGGTGTTGAGAAGGCAGAGGGGGGAGGACATGAAGTGGCTACAGGGACATTTCTCTGTTCTAAACCAGGTTTATTTGGTAGAGATCTGGGAAGACAGGAGCTTGAGAGGAGTTGAGTGCTAAGTGAGTGAATGGAAAGAATTTCATATAGTAATAGTTTCAGGCACAAATGGCACAGGTCTGGAGCAATAATGGAAATTGTTCAAGGGTTGTTACAGGGAAGTGTAATGAGAGCTAACATTCATTGAACATCTATTATTAACTAGGTACTATTCTTAGACCTTTGTTGAATCAGCTTATTTCTGCCTTACTGCAACCCTGTGAGTTTGCTATCAAAGGTCCTTTAAACACTGTTACCTCATTCTGAAGGGGAGGAGGAGGGAGAAGGACCTAGGTGGGTGGGGAGAGCACAAGGGACTATGGTGGTGGTGCATGCGTGAATTGGTGGTGGGAATTTCATGGAGAAATCGTGCATTGACCAAATATGAAGGAACAAATATTGAACAAATATTACAAATATTTATGTAATAAATATATTAAGTATATATTTATTATAGTAATAATAAATATACAAAATATATTAAATATACAAAATATATTAAAATACATAAATAAAAATTAAACAGTCTCCCTTTTTGCTTCCTAATAGAACCTGAAGGTCATTCAGGTATTGAGCCAAAGCTGTTAAACCTTCCAATAAGGAATTCAACAATGCCCTAAGGACCTAAGCTCTTCCCAGCCTTTTCCCCCCACCAGTCTTTCATCCTACTACACATAGCACAAGGCCACTAGATGGCGGTCCTCCCTACGTGCCACTCACATGCCAGAGATGTGTTTCAAAGATATGGAGCGAGTAGAAGGGTCAGGTTTTCTGTTCTCAATGCTTTGTCTTTATATTCAGAAAGGGAAGACTCCCCACCACCCGACCACCTAACTATCATCTCTGACTACCTCCTCTAGGTACTGTTGGATCCCCAGGACATTCTACCATCTCTCAGGTACCAATGTCCCTTATGGTACAGTGCCTACATTTACCAAATAAAAAATACATGACACTCACTTAAATTTGAATCATATAAACAAGTAACTTTTAGTCTAAATAAGGCTCAAATGTTGCATGAGATAAACTCAAAGTTATTTGTTGTTTCTCTGAAAGAGACATTGAATTGGGCACCCTGCATTTGATCTAGCAGCCCCTCTTTTTGGGCACTGCCACAATTTCCACAAGTCCCACTGTCTCCCTAAGGAACTGCCCCAAATGGCCTTGAGTTCTCAACATGCCTTAGTGCTGGAATGTTAAGCAAGAAGTTTGATCCATATGAGTCTTTTCATTTTTCTGTTTTGTGTTGTTTTAGACACTATTAATGGAATCCTAAAGAAAGCCACTAGTGTCCCACAGTCTTAATTAAACATTTTTCAATAAAACAACTCCTTCCTTACTCTTCCCTAAGACAATCTTGAGTTTTGAAAGTGGAGGTGGCAGAAGACCAGCATGCATGGTGGACACGACACTGCTCCTTCCTTCTGAAGCCAGAGGCCTAACCACGCACATCTGTCTGCCTCAACTCAAACCTGAACACAGCTTTATGAGGAGCCTCCAGCCCTGTTGTTTTGAGCCACATCTTTTTACTTCGTGCAAAAAGACTTACCTGTCTACACAGACAAGTCAGAATCCTAAAAGTAGACACAGGCTAGTCTCACCAGCTGTGTGCTTGCTATTCAGAGGAGAAACAAATGCAAGCTTCACGACTTATACTGTCTTCATGGAAATTAGGACTAGACTTGGTTCTTCACAGAAGGATGTTAACAGGTCAGAAGACAAGAAGAGGGTATGAGTGGGAGATGTGAGGGGTGGTGCTTTCAGGAGACTAGAGGAAGACAAAGAGTGAATAAAGCCAGGGTTGCTTCCTGTAAAGTTGGGGAAGTAAAGTCAAATAAACTCAAACTCAGGACACTGAGCAAATAAGGGTATAAAAACTGAGCCTTTTTTGAGATTCTTGATCAGGATAAGTGAACAGGTAAAAGCTATATTTTGTAAACTGCTGCTTGATTCAGTTATACAAAGAGGAAATACAAAACTGAAGGTAGAAATTGTTGTCAAGTTATTTAACTTATTAGTCCAAAAGAAATGTGATCATTTGACCTAGACTTGTTTTTACATTTTCCTTCATCATTCCCTGGTGTAAAATTAAGTCATTTAAAGAGAAACAGCACATTTTTTTTTTGAAGATATGCTCTCTTCTGCCAGTAAGAAGTCTAAGACATTAGGAAATAAAGAAGACATTAGACATATTTTAAAAAAAAGAAAAACTAGTTAGCTAATTTTTTTAAATCTGGACTAAAGATTAAGATCATCTACCATTGCAGAAAAACATACATTATGTTCTTTGATATTCAGTTAATGCCAACTTCCTTTCAGGCACTAGGAAGCTCCAGGAAAACTTTTTTTAAAAAAAGATTTTATTTATTTATGCATACAAGATCTGGGGTACAGGCCAATTGCGCGGGAGGTAAGAGGATTCACCAGAAACAGAGTGGGGAGCAGAACAGGCTGAATACACTGAAACCAACTGAAATACACTGCTGAGGGGAACAGCAGGTGAGACAGGAGAGGTCTGCTGCACCATGTGGGTCTCCTCCCTGGCTGGGGATCGAACTCATGCTGCAGTGGCTGCAGAAGCCCCACAGTGGAGCACTCAACCCCTTGTGCCACAAGGGAGGCCCTCCAGAGCAACTTTGATCATTACTAAATCTCTCCAACCACTTCCTTCCTGATAGACCAGGAGTTTGCTGACAGGAGATGTCCAGGGCTTGTACAACATTCCTGCACTGCATTGTCCACATGCCAATCAACACAGCACCCCTTTTACCCAACTATTCATGCCCTGCACTTCCCAAATGCACAGGTTATTCTGGCCTTATTGACCATCCTGTTCTCACCCTGTTCTTTAGTTCTCAGAACTTGAGAACAGTACAATTGATCTGACCCCAGGTAAATCCCCTGACCTTTTCGTACTTTGTCCCTCTTCACCCCCACTCCAGTCCTGGTGGCTTGTGTTCCTACATCCTGCTTTAAACTTAGCCCTGGAAAGGATCTGATAAACTAACTCACATAAATGCTTGGAGAGGTTCCTGTGGGGAGGGAGTAGAGAATCTGGAAAATTAACAAGCACAAGAATATAACGCAATGCTTTCCTAAGACCTTTTCTGTTTAAAAATTAAAAATCAGGGGGTGTGGATTCCTTGTTGTTACATCTGTTATCCTTGGAATTTTTCCACTGTGAGATTTACTTGTTTGCTAAGGTGGAAATGGTTACCAAAGCTTAATATGTGATGGTTCCTAGAAAAACAGGAAGGAAACCATCTCTAAAATAAACGAAGCTCAAATTACAGGGATTTGGGCATCAGCTACTCTGTGGCGGCTCTTTCTCAGGGCAGCCTTTCCTGAATAATGAGGAAGAGGCCTTGAGAAGGGCCAGGGTACTGCTTGATGGGCCTTCTGCTCTGAACCTTTCACTTGAGTCCTCAGAAGCATATTTCTAGTTTAGGGTTTCAGTTGTTTTGCCTTGTATTTATTGATTTACAAACAATTCATGTACATGGCACAAATTTCAAAACACGCAACAGATGACTGTATGAAAAACCCTTCACCTTCCTGTCTGCCCCCAGCCACTCTGCCCTCCCTGAAGGTGACCAGTTTTTTCAAAGTCCTCCCTCCAGAGATAGTCTACACACTTTTCAAAATACAGTTCGTTATTTAAAGATCTTGTAGAGGGTATTTGCTTCTTTTTCAAAAATATCTCATTTTCCTGGGTCAAAAAATACAAATATAAAAGAACATTAGAGAACAGGCTCCACCCTTGTTCCTGCCTGTCCCAGGTATCAACTCTACCCCACTTCTCCCCACACCCGGTAATTGCTTTTGTTATATTCCTATTAGAGGCACATACAAGCAAATCCAGGACCTATTCTTCCCCTCAAGGAATTCTTTAACTTGGGACTCCATAAAGACAACTAAAAGGATTATTTGAAAAAGCAAGATATGATTCCATGGAATGAACTGTGTACAGTAGTCAACTTAAGTATAAATATATACACCACAAACTACAAATAATGGACAGATTAAACTGTATGGGGTCCCTTTATTTTAGGACACTGTGACCCCTTAAAAGAAAGCTTTTTAAATCAGACTCTCCTAGTGTGCCTGGCATACAGTACAGGTGTGTTCTGCTGATTATCTGCCTGTTTGTCCTGGGTCAGTCTATGTGATCTTGGAGTCCAGAGTTACTTATATCTAGGTCAGCTCTGCGATGGGGTTCATACATCACTGTGACTCTTGATGAGATGAGGACACTTCTGCTCAGAGCCCTCCCACTCTGAGGACACATTTATTTTGGTTTGTAGGTCCACCTGAACTCTAGCAACCTGGAATTTTACTGTAGAGTCACTGCATTTTCTCTCGTGGATGGGCTATGCCAGCACCCCATAATAGCTTTGTGGGTTACTGTTTCATTTATGTACTCAGAAGGCCAACCCATGAAGGTCGGATGTCCTCATGATGGGCTCAAGAACTTCTGTAGCCCAGCTGCATTTGTTCCTGCTCTTCCTTCTCCTTGGAATGCTCTCCTCATGCAACCCTAATTTTTAAAATTCCATTCATCCTTTAAGATCCAATTCAAGTATTCCCTAAAACAACACAGACCTCCTGTTGAGTGCATTTCTTCTCCTTGGCTTTGTTGTTTTTTCATCACACTATCTTATTCTGCTTGCTACTATAATCCCAGTTGTAATTATAAATCTGATTTTCCCTACCACAGACTATCAATTTTGTGACCTGAGCTACTTATCTCTGCAGTCTCCATAGCATAGCCTAACATGGTATCTAGCAAGTAGGAGAATACTGATAAAAACTTTTTAAACAGAAGTGAGTTGTTTGCTTTGACAGTCACTCATAGCCCAGCAGTGTGATAGGGAATGAGGAAGAAGAGGGGTGCAAGAAAGCAGAATGACTAAGAATTGGTCTCTGATCTTGACATGAGTTGTCAATTCAATCTGGACTCTTAAAAGACAAATTGCTTGACGTCAGACAAATTACTTGATCTTTCCCATCTGTTCTCCCCAAGTGTAAAACAAGGATGAAAATAATGGCAGTTACCTTATAAAGCATTTAGCACAGTGGCTTTCAGACACAATTTGAAAAAATTCAATTACACTATTCATGACAGCTTTTATTTGGGTGATTCACTTTTACCCATTTCTGGTCAGAAAGCTTTGGCGGTAGCTGCTGAAGTCAGGGGCACTTTGAACTGAGATTCAGATCTCTTCCTCTCTCAAGCTGCTGTCTGCTTGGAAGGAGGGAAATGAAAATAAAGCCACTAATGAACCTCAATCAGCTTTCATTTCTCACTGGGGAAGCAGGCTGAATACCAACTATGCATGTTTTGTAAGTCTGTTCATTGGTTCAAAACTAAACATTTTCTAAAGTTCTAACTGACACCAAAATTGAGGACACATTTTTAAATCAAAATTAAAATTTTCTGTGTAGTTTGATTCATTCATGTTTTGAAAATACTGTTGGTTTTTTTTGTTTTTGTTTTTTCAAAAATCTGTCCGATTATCTTATTAGTCTCCACAACAAATGGACAATTGAACTTAAAGGCTAGGAAGTTTTCCAATCCAGCGTGAAGCAAATAGTAAGAGTACTCACCTGACAAAAGGACATGGAAAATTTACAATATCTAAAGCAGCATTTAAAGGTAGAGTGTAAACACCATAAAACCTTGCAGAAGTTCAGGAAGTAGAGAGTTAATGACTAGAAACCGTTGTGCTGGAAATTTCCACTGCTTGTTTTGTTAACTGTGGAAGGGGTTATACATGACAAGACCTGTGTGTGTGCATGTGAGTGTGAGTGTGTGTGTTTGTGTGTGTTTTCTCTTCACAAGCCCTTAGCAATGCTATGTCATGCTCTGTTTCCTTCCAGAATTCCAGGGGAAGGGCTTATTGGGAGTCACTAGACAGCCCTCTCCTGGCTTTTTTTATTGTATGACCAATGTCCAGTTCTAGAGGATCTTGGCCTTACTATTTGACCGATCAATATTTCTACTGCAGACAGTCTTCATTACACATTAATAAAATAGCTATTTAGAATAATTCAGTAAAATATATATTGGCCTGTGTAAAAAAAAAGGAGATATTAATCCAAATCATTTGAGAGTTTATGAAGAATGACAGGTCAATCCCTTAGACAGACAGGAACCTAACAGAGTGCTTGAGTTAACGCCTGTCTATCATTATATAGATGATGAGACTGAGGCACAGAGAAAATCAGCAATATTCCCACAGTCATGAAGATAATTGGGGACAAAGTGTGACTTGGGAACTAACAATATATGATCGACTCTGAGAAGGCTAGAAACAGAGAAGTTTCTACAGCAATCATGAGTTGAAAATTAAGAACCAGTTTAGCTCCTTTGCTTTGAGTCTTCTTCATATTTGGGTAACAAAAATACCAATAAGGCACATATTTAAATTCTATGGGAAACAGCAACACCAAGCAAACTTGCAGAACATAAATAACAAAGTAAGTGTGGATGAGAAGAAATGATGCCTCCCAAAGAGTCTAGCTTTGTTTCAAGAGCCTGCAGATAGGGGAGAGTTGCAGCTAAAGCACAAGTATTTGGAGTACCCACAGATGGAAACACTGAACATGCAAGGGGCTATTGAGAGCAGACTTAATGCCCCAGGCCAGTGTGAAATGATGAAATTCCAATAAAAAGTGAAGAGCAACAAAGTGGCAGGAAGACATGGTTTGTTCTGCTGGTACTCCTGTCTTCATCTTTGGGAGAGTCTTGAAGTGCCTAGAGAGTGTCTGCTGGTCTTATTACAGTTGTAGATAATTATATAATTACCTAATTATAGACTATATAATTACCTATTGTAACATATAATTACCTATTTGTAGAAGAGCTAATTAATGTCATTTTCCCCTGATAAATTGTTAAAAAAAAAAGCCAACTTATTAATAAAAGCCAAAAGTCAAGTCAATATACGAAAAGGTGCTAAATTGAAATACCTAGGCCTGGAACTCCAGGGTGAAGGGCTGTTTTTCTCTGTTACATAAAAAAAAATAGGCTAAGTCTGTTCATTCTTCAGCATTTTAGTCGATATGGGTTTTGAGTAGGATATGGCTACAGTGATTGTACTATTTAAACTTCTCTTTATCATGAAGTCTTAGACATATAGAAAAATACATGAAACTAATGCACAAAAACTAAATGATCATAAAGTGAATGTAGGGTAAATGGAAGTTATCAGGTTTTTTCCGCCCTCCCGCCATTAACATCAATGACAGACCCCTGCAGTCCCACACGCATGCCCGATGGCGGCACCTGGAGTAGGGTGTGGGCATGCGTACGTGGGCGCATGGGGCAAAAGGATCAATAAAAGCCTGAAAAAGTCACTGAAGGCTCCAGAACACTTCCTTTCCCTGTCGGCCCACAGCATACAGAACATCTGCTCTGTGCCAGCTGCTCTGTGCCTTCCTGGCACTACAGTGACACTCATTAGTCCATCCGGGCCAAGAAATAGTGGTAGGGGCTGGGGAGGAAGGGCAGAGCCCCAAACCTAGCATGGGGATCTTCACATACACAGCACAGGCTGCATATGCACACTGCATGACTAATCACCTCTTTTCTTTTTTTTAAGATTTATTTATTTGTACATACAAATGAACTGGGATACAGGCCAGAGATGCAGGGGGTGAGAGGTTTCACCAGAGGCAGAGTGGGAAACAGAACAAGCAGATCGACTGAAACACACTGCTGAGGGGAGCAGCGGGCAAGGTAGGAGAGGTCTGCAGCACCATGTGGGTCCCCGCCCTGGCCTGCAGCTGGGATCGAACTCATACTGCAGTGGCTGTAGTCTACTTCATAGTGTGTTGTTTAACCCACTGTGCCACCAGGGAGGCCCCTCGCCTCTTTTCTTTAAACTAAAACTCCTGCTTTGAACTGAGATTCCTGTCCTGATGATGCCTGAACAAGTGCTGGACATTGACACCATCAGATGTACCAGGGTCAAGATGGTCAGAAGGCTGAAAACACATTGTAGAAGCTGAAGCAAGTTCCAGGGGTTGAATGAGATAAATACCAGAAACATCAACTGGACAGGTTGTTCTGATGGGCTGTTTGCTTATGACTGTCTTCATCTAACTATTATAAAAAGGCCTGTTTGAGATAAGATGGCAGAACAGTCTCTTCAGAGTATTATGCCCACCCTTCTCTCAGAACAATGGCCAGAGATCTGAAAAATAAAAGTGCTTATAGATTCAATTTCTGTCTCTGTGTAGTGGCAGGAAAGGGCGGCACTCTGGGCAGGTTCGGGATGGTTCTTAGCAGAAGGAGGTAAAGGAAAGGAGTCTTGGAGCCCCCGATGGCTTTTCATGCTTTTATTGATCTCTTCATCAGAGGTGACATCAGGTACTTGGCAGGCATGGGTACCGGGGGGCCAGGAGGCTGGCACCCTCCCGGCCCCCAGCGCATCTCACCCTCTCGGCTGCTTTGCTGCTCTCACTGCTGCTCGTTGGTGCTCTCGCTGTTGGTCGGTCCTGTTGGTCCTGTTGGTCCTCATGACAGCGCCCATTTAAGCCTGTGTCCAACTCAGGTGCACTCACCTGCACATGCCCACCCTGGAATGGTCGCAGCACTACAGGTGTCCATCATCACAGTGGTGGGAGGGTGGAAAGACCTGATTTCTCTAACCCTACACTCTGCTTACTGGATTTTTGGTTGGGTGGTGCCAGGTAGGGGCACAGAGCAGGTTCTGGATGATTCTAGCAGACAGAGTAAAGGAAGAGTCCTGGAACCCTCAGTGACTTTTTCAGTTTTTATTACACCATTATCTCAGAGGTGGCCAGGCACATGGCAGGCATGGGTGCTGGTGGAGGGGTGGGGGGCTACTTTGCTGCTTCTTTCTTCTTGTCTGCTGCTTCTGCTTTTCTTGTTCTATGTTCTTGTTCTGCTGGTGTCCTGTTCCACTGGCGTCCTCATGACACTGCCCTTATATGCCCACCAAACACAAGTGCGCCCACCTAGACATGCCTGCCGAACCACAGGTGTCCATTCTTATACCAACGGGAGGGCAGAAAAGCCTGATACTTTTCTCTGACCACAGGCAGCCAAACTCAGGCCTAATCCACCACCATAACTAATCAACACTCCATTTCTCCCCCAAAAAGTAATCATTGGCTTGACTGAGCAATGAAATTTTGTTTTGCCTATTTTTGAACTTTTTATAAGTATAATCATATATTTTCTCAAGATAACTAATTTTAAGAGCATACATTTGGAACTCATGAATGCCACTAGGTCAAAAAGATGACACATTTGAAATACGGATGACCTCAGAATCCACAACACATGGTCAATGTGACTTTGTCTCATTTACATTTTGATAAAAGGACATTTTGATAATATGGACATTTTGATATCATTTGAATCATTGATACACAAGTTTTTTTCTTCTCATAAAACTGGATCTTAACATAGTGACGAGAAAATGTCTTCCTTTTCTGACTCCTTCACTCCTTTTCCTACATCCATTAAGAAAATCAATAAAATTAAATAAAGTGTGGTGCATAAGTGTGTTTAATTCTTTAAAAATGTCATTGGAAAGCCATAAAATTTGTTCTTGATTTTTAGGTCAGGTGATTTACAAGTTAGACATAAGACTATTCCAGAAAGGGCAAATAATTAGGGACAATAATACAGACTGGGGTCATTTTCTAAAAAAGAGTAATCAGAAATTATATAATAAAAATCAGGAGGAGTCAAAAGAACTTCCCCAAAATTCAGTGTACATAATCAGACTCTATCCATTTGCGACAGATCGTACATATAAGAATATCCACTGAATAACAAAGGACCGTATGTGAGCTGCCCCTCAGTCCTATGAGAGTGTGACTCCTCTAGGAAATGCATTTTACTAAATGCATTATGTTTCCAATAGTCTGTCTTCTAGAAGAGTTTGAAGAAATCTAAGGGTTCTATTTAGATGAAAGGAAGAACCATAGCCTAATCCCTTCTTCGTATAAGAAGCCTCTGCCTAACGCGAGATTTTTCAGTGTCTTCTGTTTTATAGTCCCACTCTTTATGAACTCCTCTGTGAGGACATAAATTACCCGTCTTCAACCGAAAGTCAACTGTGCTATATTCTTAGAAACTTCCCAATGCCAGATCCTTGCTGACAATATAAATTCTGTAATCATACTGAAAAGACAAGAAAACAATTCTCTGTCTCTTCAGATTTTTTTTTTTGCCATAAGATTTCTTAATTTAGATAATACTTTCTTAGTCCTTGCAGAATTTGTTTCCTTGAAGATAATGCTTCTCTTTGAAATCAGCATTTTTTCCCCCCTAATTTTAAATGACAGCCTGTGAATGATCTACCTTAGAAGCCGAGTCAAGAGACTTATTTGTTTGGGGAGATGACAACAGCTGGACGTCAGCCTTGAGAAAAGCAAGTCTGACACCTTCTGGAAAGCATGTAACTACTACACTCACAGTTATCTCTGTCCAGTGTCAGAAGGTTGGATACCTGTGAGGAACAGTGAGAACTTCACTGAGGAGTCCTGACCTGGACAGCATTCAGAGGTACCTGAAATTGGATCAGGAAAATCTTACAACTCTATTTCATCAATTGCTATTTAAAATTTAGCATTTTTTCAATTGTAAGTACAGACAACTAATGAGTGTTATTAGTGATGTTATTAATAGTAGAGTATAGGCATTTCCTTTCACATTCTAGTTATTGCAGATAGTTCCAAATATTTTTTATACTAGTTATCATTTTGAAATCAAATACAACAGACCTGCCATCAGATCTCATTATTTAATATTAGTGAATAACTACATATATTAATATTTTACACAATTGCTGTTTTAAAACATTTTGATTTTGAGTATTTCAATATCATTAGCTTCCTTTGAAATTCCATGCATTTATTATATACTTTTATAGGCTATTTTGAGAAAGTATTTAAAATTTTCATCAGACAGCCAATGGCTTATGACACAAAAGGGACGAAGAATTTAGATGCATTTTGGAGCCGATACAGGACAAAAGAAAATTCAAAACAATTCGTTCATTAAAGTGTAAGTTAAACATATAAGTTGATGTTTTTAATAAAAGGATATTTTGATATTACATGAATCACTGATACACAAGTCTTATCTTTTTCTTCTCTTGAAACTGGATCTTAACAATGATGCAAAAACTTCCTCTTCTGACTCTCTCACTCCTTTTTTTCCATCCATTAAAAAAAGCAACAAAAACAAAACAAAATGTGGCATATAAGTGTGTTTAATTCTCTAAAAATGTTCTTGAAAACCACAAAATTTTCTCCTGATTATTAGATCAGGTGATTTTTTTCTAACACTGAACTGTAACCCAAAAGGGAGTAAGAGCTGACTGTAGCAAATGATCAGTTGTTTGTTACATGCTCCCAGGTTTGGCACATTAGGAGCAAGTCTGAGCTCCCTGGTGTTTTCAGTGGAGGAAAGGAACCATGAGCACACAGTCAGGGGTTACTCATCTGAACACTATGCACTAGAGACCTGGCAGCCAAGCCCGAGTGTCCTCTAGTTAAGTGGCGAACCCTCCTCGGGAGTACAAGATCCAGTGAAAAGTGAAAAAGTTCAAGAAGGATGAACTTTCTCAATATTTCACAGCGTTCATTCTGTCTGTATGTCAGAGAGTCAACCTACAGAGGGTGGTGAGCAACTTCAAGGAGGCATGGGTTTTCCCCAAGCAGTGACATTAAGAACCACTCATTTGAGCAGAGAGAGTACAGGGGATGGAGGTGATGGTGCACTGGTGAAATGGTGGTGGGAAACCCATGGGGGCCACAATTGATGTCAGATATATATAAATAAAGAAAAAAAAGTTGCTGAATGAGCCCCACCCCTGGTGGTTTACAGACTCCGTCCCCACCTCATGCCAAAGAGCTCTCAAAGAGGCCAAGGATTACAATTCTCCTCATGCCATGAATCTGCCATGATTTATGACTTCCTGAAGGGGGTGTTGCTGGGAACTGAGGGTGGAGTGAAGCGGCCATGCTTGTAAAACAGAACAAATATGGGCTTGCTCACTCAGCTTTTCCTGTTCAGTGTATGTTAGGGCCCAGCTCTGATAGCTTTACCAATAGGACACGTTGGCCGATTAATCTCCCTCCTCTCTTTGTTCTCCCTCTTCTTATTCACCTTGTAAATAAAACTTTCATTAACTTTAAAAGAAAAAAAAAAAGTTGCTGAGAGGATAAAATATTAAAAAAAAAAAAAGGACCATTTATTTTCCTTCCTCGGCTTCTGGCCTACTGAGGCATATGCCATTTTTGTGTACACACTTAGGTGGCTCCATGTATAACATTATCCAGTTTTAATGAAACTAATCCTCACACACTGGAGTTCCATGTGGGCCCTAGTGGAAGAATATATTTGCAGTGTGAACTCATAAGCTTACAAAAACACAAAGGGAGAGGTCCAGTTATTCCTAATATAACCCTTTTGGCAACATCACAGGGAAGAATTAACTATCTCATTACATCAGATAAGGCATAGGCTCCCCAAATTGAGATTACTGAGATGATTTAATGTGATGGTTAATGTATCAACTTGATTGGACTAAGAGAAATTGAGCTTGTTGGTAAAACATTATTTCTGGACCGTTGTGCTTCTAGAAGAGATTAGCATTTGAATCAGCAGAGAAGTAGAGAAGATTGTCCTGAGTAGAGAAGATTGCCCTCACCGATGTGGTAGGCATCATCCAATTTTATGAGGGTTTGAATAGAACAAAAGTGTGAAAGATGAGAGAATGTACTGTCTTTCTTTGAGCTGGGACATTCATTTTGCCCTGCCCACGAACATCAGTGCTCCTGGTTCTCAGACCTTTGGACTTGGATAAGTGATCTCCTTCCTAAATGAGATAAAAGAGCCTGTATTCTGAACTCAAACCAATACATTGAATTGGTATTTTGCTGAAAACATCAGCATTTTGGAGAAGGAACTCAGGGTTAAGGAGATAAGAAAAATCAGAGTGATATTAGAATATCCTAGGGTGAGAAAGGATGAGTTAAAACGTTGGGTTAAGTTTTTCTAGTTTTGATTTCCTACAGAGCTGTTGGTATCAGAAGCCAGAAAAATTTCCAATAGGATAGGTAAATTCCCAGAATCCTAGTTTACTGGGAAGAGGGTTTAACTGTCTCTTGCTTATCATCCTTAGCAATAAGGTACAAAACTGTAGATTATGTCTTGGTGCCCTAGAATTTCTTCATTCTAATAATCCTTTGGAGGGTTTTGCATTAAGAAATTCAGATTTATGAAGCAGCAAGTTATTTATGAAAAATCCTTTATTTTAGAGAGTCACCACAGGAATCTTCATAAGTGCTTTGGAAAAATATGATTCCAAGTACAAAACTCTGACTGACCCACAGTTTTTCAAGAACACATCTCCTGCATTTACCAGAAACACTGCTGAAAAGTCGATAAGGCCCAGACATTTACAGCAGCTGAGCCACCTATCTGGGAAATAATTCCGGAACCCCTTCAGACAAATTTGCCATGGCAGGGTGACCCAGCTGTCACTGAGTCCCTGCCAGCTCGTTTGTGGCCAGTATTTTTCACTGATGCTCCCTGGTGAGTAGCAATTTCCGGATATTTTTCAAATAATTTTCATCCTGCCAGCTGGGCACAGTTCAGGGAGTGCAGCTTGGAGAACTCAACCGGATGAGCCAATCAAAGACGGCTTGCAGCCTCATTTGGATTAAACTGGGGTATTTGAGCATTGCCTCCTTCCTCCCTGTTGATTCCATCCTCCCCTTTCAATTCCATAATCTCCTTTGCCCCTGTTATGAGCTCACTATGCACCATCTTATCCTCTCGAAACTCTTTCTTCTCAGCTAAAACCATTAATAGGCAGTAATTGGATGGAGTGAGAACAATATTCTAGAAATAGGAATGTATTAATTTAAATCTAGTTTCAGTTATTTCAATAGCTAGCTACATGGCCTTGGTCAAGTTGCTTAACTTCCATGGGCCTCAATTTCCATTCTGGTAAAATGAGAAGGTCCATAACGAGTCTCAGATATGGTCTTTACCAAATCATGGAAGTCATTAAGTTACATATGCGGTGATGGCCAATGACTCCACATCCCAACTACATTTTCATCAGAAATATGAGTATTTTAGGACACACAGGATTTTAGAGGAAGAGGTACATTTGTTACATCAGCCTGCTTCAGTGACAAGAGGAGGGCTAAATATTACATTCAGAAAGAGACATAATAATTCATTATTAACGCTGCATAGGTCAAGAAGAGGCTGGAAGAAATGCAGCAGCTATGAAATCAATGGTGAAATTGAATTTACACCTCCATGTGTGTCTGACCTCTCAGAGCCGTTCCTCCAGGGGCCAGGATCCTGAATAATCAAAGTTGCTCTCTATGACCTTAGGGTATACAGACTAGAAGGATGATAAAAGGATAAAAGAGGAAAATTGTGCAAAAATAACTATTATTTCACTCTAAACCTAAAAAATACTTCCTCAGATTATAAGTTAATACAGAAATTTGGAGACTACTGAAAAAATCCAATCTACCCATGAGGATCAGTTTCTTGCTGCCTTCTCTCTAAGCCCTTCTACAAACCCCTACCCCACAGGAGTCTGCCATATCCCAGGCTCCTTTCGTACTTATAGCTAATTAACATTACTCATCTTGCTGATGACTTACACTACTTTGCATTGTCTCTTGGCTATTTCTAACATCTCTCATGACTCTCTAATGTATCTTTAGTCCATTAGAAATAAAACCCACATAAATATAGTCAACCAATTTTTGAAAAAGGAGTAAAGGCAATACAATAATGAAGAGATAATCTTTTCAACAAATGGAGCTGGAATAAGTGTGCATTCAAATGGAAAAAAAAATCGAATCTAGACAAAGACCTTATATTCTTTACAAAAGTTACCTTAAAATGGACTATAAATCTATATGTAAAATTTTGTGAAGCTACAGACCTAAAATATAACATATAGGAGAAAATAGAGTATCTTGAGTATGGTGACTACTTTGTAGATGTAGCACCAAAAGGGCACAATCCATGAAATAGTTGGCAAGTTGGTCTTTGAAATTAGAAGAAATTTTATCTACAAAAGACACCATCAAGAAAATGAAAAAAGAAGCCACAAACTGGAAGAAAGTATTAGCAAAAGACCTCTCTGATGAAGGACTGTTAGTCAAAATATACAAGCTCTTAAAACTCAATAATAAGAAAATGAACAACCCAATTAAAAAAAAATAAGCAAAAGGCCGAATAGGCGCCTCATGAAAAAAAAAATAAAGACGGTAAATAAACATAATAAAGTTGCCCTATATCATATTATTAGGGAATAGCAATTAAAATAAAATAACAATGAAATAACATTATATACCACTATTAACGTGACCAGAATCCAAAGCAATGGCAACTCGAAATGCTGGCAAGAATGTGGAGAAACAGGGACTTTCACTCTTCACTGGTGGAAATGAAAACTGTTACAGCCATTTTGGAAAAGAGTTTGGCTTTTACAAAATTAAATATACTCTTATCAGACATTCCAGTCACTCTCCATGGCATTTATTGAAAGTAGTTGAAAATGAATGTCCACATACAAACCTTCACATGGATGTTCAATTTATTCCTAATTACCAAAACTTGAAAGCAATCAAGATGCCCTTTGGTAAGTGAATGGATAAAGTGGTCCATCCAGACAGTGGAATATTAGTGCTAAACAGAGATAAAGAGACAAAGCCATGAAAAGAAATGGAAGAACCTGAAATTCATATTACTACATCAAAGAAGCCAATTAGAAAAAGTTGCATATTGTATGATCTGACTATATAATGAGTCTATTATAGAAATAGTAAAAGGATCAGATTGGCTGGGGTTAGAGGACATAGAGGGATAAATAGGCAAAGATAGAGGATTATTGGCTGAGTAAAACTATTCTGCATGATATACTATAATGGTGACTACATGTTATTATGGATCTGTCCAAACTACAGAATGTACAACACCACGAGTGAAACCAATTATAAGCTATGGATATGGGGAGATAAGAAAGTAGCTTTATCTATTATAACAATTGTGCCCCTCTATTGTGGAATGCTGTGCACATATGGGGAAAAGCGATGTAAGGGAGACTGTCATAGCGTCTGCTCAATTTTTTGAGGCTCTAAAACTTAATTAAAATGTGAAATGTTTTTTAAATATATGGAGTAAAAAGTTTTAAAAACCACTAACTGTTGATCTCAAGACATTTTTAAGGTTCTTATATATAGGAAAAGCAGCTGTATTCCCTGTAATCTAACAAGAATGTTATATTTCCTTCCTGAAGGTGGCGTTTGTGCACTGTTGTCAAAGAATGCTTTCCTCATTGGTTCAGAAAAGAAGAAAAAGAACATTACTAGACAGTAAAACAACTCATAAAACTGTCACGAGTAATTCCAGCAGCTGGGCTGAAATGGTAGGCCCCCTGGTTGTTCATGACAGGAGTGAGCCTTGATAGATTAAGATTATAGACTTACCTGTGAACATTGGGGCTCATAACTCAATTTACAGGTGCCCCTGAGCTGAAAGAATATTTGCAGAGCTGACTTTCTGGGATTTGTTAAAGGCACCAGGTACTCCATGAGCTATGGAAGACCATTAGGTCTGACTGTGATAGTCCAACAGGAATGAGAGTTCTCACAACTGCATAGAACCTGTGACCAATTTACTCACAGCCACAAAAAAAAAAAAAAAAAAAAAAATGCATTGTGGGAACTATTTGCACTTGAGGGGGAAATTCCAAGCAAAATGTTCCCAAACATAGTGTCTCTATAAGAATTCCCCAGCATATGTTAAACACACAGATTACTGAACTTCAAGAGCATCAGAGGAGTATACATTTAAGAAGTTCCCTAGAATGGACAATTGATCAGCTATTCAAATAGGAGAAATTACTGATAGAAGTAACAACATGGATGAAACCTCAACAATATTTTAAGCAAAAGTCAGACAGAAGAGAATATACACAGTATGAATATGATTTTAATATTATATGAAGTTCAAACTATCTAGTGGTAGAAATCAAAACAGAGCATAGAGAAGGGGAATAGGTGAATCAACTGCAAAAGGAGCATGCGGAACTTTTCAGTAAGATGGTAATTAATGTTCTATATCCTCATTGGAGTAGTGGTTACATGAGTTTGTCAAACTCATTTACCTAAACATTTTAAATTGTGTATACTAATTGTATATAAATTATACCTCAATGAAGTTCACTTAGTAAGCTATGTTGTAGGTGATCCAAATGTCCATCTAGCTTTGAAAACAATTGATTCTAACATAGAATGACCAGATCTTAAATGCACTTGAACCACCCAGGATCTTCTTTTGGGAGCATTTATACTTCCACTGAGAGAATCGCTGAGTCCCAGGGTACATTTGGATCAAGTTGTCTGACTTGTGGATTTTCTGTGCAAAAACTGCAGTTCAGAAAGCTTGAGAAATAGTTGCAAGATCACACAGTAAGACATCAATAGATACTGGATAAGAATCCCCGTTCTCATGCTTTCCTTTTCTCTCACTAACATTCTGTGCTCAAAGCAGTAAAAATGCAAAGTTTCTAACAGATATGAAGTATCTTGCTATAATTTAGCTTCTTTCTTATTGCTATCTGCAGGCCCGAACTATTTGAGTTCTACCTACTGAGCCAAAGGAATAGAACAGAAATGGTTGGAACACTTTGGTTTCAGTTTTGTTCTCAATTTGAGTGCTTGGTTCTATACACAAGAAATTTAGTAGTGAATAAAACAGACAAGATCCCTGCCCTTAAAGGGCTTATATTATAGTCAACAGTGAAAAAATAAATAAATGAGCAAGATAATCTCAGACTGTGAAAAAGACTTAAATAGCAAACAAGGTAAACTTCATAGAGTGACTGAAAAGGAGGCTCTATTGTAGTTGAACTTGTCAGGGTAGGTAAAGATATGAGGAACATAAGATGAAGTTAAAATTGTTGATTCTGAGGTGAAGTGGAACCACTAAGATAGCAGACAGAAGTTGCATCAAGGTTATTTTAAAGGAAAAATTTCAAACCCAATAGTAAAAAACTATTTAATTGAAGGTATACTATGTCTAGCTTTCTTACTTGTAACAAATTCTTATGAAAAACGCTGAGTGGTAGGTTAGACAATGTCCAATGGAAGGAGTGATTTCCTCCTCCAAGAGATATGTACACTCAAATGGAAAATGTTGGGGATCGTGAAGAGATCCTTCTCTGAGTGCTAGAGAATTCCTAAGATCTCTCTTAGCTCTAAGCTAGACTAAGTCTCGCTTGAATGATATATGTTCAGCAAATAAATATATCTATGGATTTTAAAGGTTTAGTTGTGCTGAGTAGTATCTAGACCTTCAGAACCCTATGATCTTTCAAACTGTCACAACCTGGTCTAATTAGTGGACCCAATTCCAGGTGCCCAATCTGTGTACACTGAAATGAAATGAGCTCCTTTGCTAAGGGAGGCAAGCAAATTTGGGTCCCTTAACCTTCTGACTCTTGACCCTTGTAGGTACTGCCCTAATTACATCATGGATACCATTATAAAAAGCAAAAAAGACATATTCCAGATTCCAGTCCAGTAATGGAAAGTTACTAAAAGTTTTTCAGCAATGATAGGATGTCTCCAGTTTAACTAAACTTTAAACATAAATTCTTTTTTTAATTAAAATATTTTAAAATTTACATATACTTGCCATCAATTGTAATCCCCATGTATTCCCCATCACCATCTCACCAGTGCACCATCACCTCA
>JAGFMF010011791.1:13905439-13974863 GCA_019455555.1 Galemys pyrenaicus
CCATGAATGAGTCTAGTTTTTCATTTCTGATTGCTGAGTAGTATTCCATCGTGTATATGTACCACAGCTTCCCGATCCACTCATCTGTTTTTGGGCATAAACATAAATTCTCAGGAAAGCCTTTTACTGAATATTCTCCCTGAAGAATGTAGCAGAATGACATTCAAATGCTTCTTTCAGTGAGAAATCAGAGTAGGGCCAAGAACTATTCTTGAGGATAGAAATCAGCATGAGTGGAAAGAGCAGTGAACTTCCCATGACTAAAAATTTGACCTGACTCCCATCTTGTCATTAAGAGAAAATGTGCTTAACTTGTTGCAGGAATGTAAGTTGCATATGAGGAATAAGTAACCTTTATTGGCCTCTTACAAACATATCTCTCCAGGGAGGTAGGTTAGTATCTACCACCAGAAGCCTTGTGTGGAAAAGGGATGGCATGGATAGCTTAGATCTTTGGGCATTAACTGAAGACTGGTACAAGGAGTAAATTAGTTGAGCTCAAGCTTCCTTTCATTCTATGAGTCATAGCTTTGTCAAAATAACCCTCTTGGCTCCATATGGAAGGCAAAGTTCAGGCTAAAGTACAGATAATAACAAGATCCAAGTACACTGTGTACAACACAAAATTCTCACAAACCAGACTCATTCCCATTGTTTGCGGGTCCCCCACCATCACGTGTTCTTTCATTCTATCCTAAATTAATGTCCTGTGGTACCGTAAACTCCTCAAGTGTCCTATCTGCCTTGTTTCAGTGTGATTCTAGCACAGGGCTCGGAAGAGAGAAAAGGCATTCGATAAGTACATGCTGAATGAATGAAGTTTCATGGTCCTGCCTCATCACAGTGAACACTAGCTGAGCACTCTATGTTCTGGATGCAGCGCTAAAACTTTAGAAGTTTACCTCATTTGACCCTTAAAATCACCTTATAAAGCAGGTACTATTATCATTTTCATTATTTTAATTGTCACTATTTTCCTATGAAGAAACAAAACGTGGAAGAACCATTATGTTATATGCAGATTGACTTCAACCATGCCGGTGTTGTAAGAACAGGGGCCAAGACGAGGAGAGAAAAACTTGGGATTGCTTTGTTGCAAACCAGAATCCAGGTGCTAACTTGTACACCTGCCAGTTTCCTACCAATCTGGGCACCACTTAGAAGGAGCTGGTACTTTTAAATAGGAAGACAAAAGGCAAAGGGTAGGATGACATTTCTCACTCCCATTTTTTCTTGTGCTCTTTTGCTTTCTCATGTTGTCAAGGGGTGTTTAGACTGAAGCCTTCAAATCTCAGTGAATACTTAACTTGTCATGTCCAGTGTTGGGGGTGGGGGATTAGGGTGGCTGTGCTATCCTACTTCAAAAGATCTTTCACTTCTAACTTAATAGTAGACGTGAAGATTTTGAGGACTTTACATATGAATCCTACATCTCAATATACTTTAAAAAGAAGGGATCATTTACTGGGAGTTCACTATATGCTGGACACTGGGCCAAGCCCCTGAGGTTCATTATCCCAATTAAAAGCCAGGACAGCAAACATCCCTATGATTTATATTGTTTTCCTTTCGCTTCAATGAAATGTATTAGTTAGTGGAAGGTGAGCAGATAGTTGTGACATCCAAGAAGTGTACGTTCATCTACAGAAAGGATGAATAAATAAAAAAAGTTTTAGCAGGTGATTTTATATCAAATAAGTCAAAAAGAGCTGCCTCCTTGAAACCTGCTGTGTCTGTCTTGGTCAACACCCAAAGAACCAAGACACTCACAGACCTTCAGAGACCCAGGCAGCTATATGAACATACCTCATGTGGCCCAGTGAGGAAGCAAGTCTTTTATCTCAAACAGATTGTGAGCCAAGAAGATGAGTGGTCTATTTTATGGCAGGAAAAGCAGATCTGGATTTACATTTCATCTTAAAGAACTAGCATCACTCGTCTTCCATTCTCTATTAGACAGGGCTTGAGTTAGAAAAAGGCACTCCCTATGGGCAAACTTGGTGACTTTGGGACAGTCATGGTGAACAGATGGCATCTTTGTGTCCTTTCCTTCAGAACAGCAGCTCTGTGCCAGGCCCTGAGCTTAGTGAGAATGGCACTGGGCTGGACTTCAGGCTCCCTTTACTACAGGCAGGTGTCCCAGAACCACCTGCCTTACTGTACACACAGAAACACCATGAGGGACAATGTGGGTGTCACAAAGTGACAGTCCATGGACCCCAGCCTGCTCACCTGTGGTTTTCTTGTTCTAACCATATCTGAAAATTTAAATGGCTTGTCAAAATGGAAATATCATATAAGAACAAGTTTCCCATCTTTTGTTGAAAAATTGGAAGATCTAGGAATACCGTTATGCATTCCTGCAAAATGGGTGGGAGCTAATTATGTATGTGATTGATTGAAACTATTTCCCTCATGTAACAGTTCCTGTTCTCTTTAAATCACCTGGAATTGGTTTCTGTTGCCTGCAACTAAAATGCTGAGTGACACAAAGCTTAACCTCCTGGAATGAATACAATGACTTAGAAGTTATTTTCCAATGAGAGATTTTTTGGAAAGTCAATTATCACGGTGGTTTGAGGGAAAGGTTAAGAATGATAAAATTGCACAACTTAATATAAGCATAATACTGTACTTCCTGTTAGCATCTTTGGAAACCCGGAAAAATAACAGCAGGGGTGAAGTTAAATAATGTGATATGTTTGGGGCAGTTCTTACACTGTTCAAATAACATTTATTTAAGCTTCATTAGTCACTTGGAATTTGTCAATGAAACAATATGTACAAGGCATACACACATTTTTTGAGTCCTGACTGTGAGGTCAGAAGGCCTACTAAACACTGGGGCAAATTCACAGAAGAAAGAGATAGATAGCCACTCCATTTGAGAGAGGCAAAATATTTCAACTGAACATCTCAAGTGCTACACGAGAGCCATGGGGAAGAATAGTTGTGTCAAAGAAAAAAGTGAACTATCATCTGGATTGAGTTTTTTTTTTTCTCACAAGTCCAAAGAGCTGTCAGGCTGTGTTTTTGAGTCTATGAGGTTTCAAAGGCAAAAAGTAGTGGAAAATGCAGCTTTACCTGTATAATTCTGAAAAGTCACTGGAACTTCTGTGCAGAGCTTGCTTAGTGTTCCCTAAGTTTTCCTATTTCAAAGAAACTAACGAATCTTGCTGAGTTTCTAGCAAGTGTAAATTAAATTATAGCTGATGTTACCTCTCTCCCCTGAGAGTCAGCATGAGTTCTACCAACCTAAATTTTCAACCTGCTCTTTCATTGGGCATCATTGCTTGCAAAGAGATCCCAGAATGAGCTGGAAAACAGGTGTTGGGGCAGGCCTCATGAGAGCATTTGGCCGGAGTCTACAGAGGATACTGAGGACACAGACGCTGTCTTGCAATGTACCCTTCTACTAGGGTGTGCCAAGCTTGGGGACTTAGGGCTGAAGGGTTCTTCAGGGGAGAGCAAAGGCAGTTCATGGATCAGCTCTGTCATCAGGGTGCTATAAAGTAGGAGGCAGGCATGTGCAATAACAAGGTGCGATATGTACAGTCTTTTTTTCTGACTGTAACCACACTGCAAGCTTTTCCTGGTAGATAAGCAGAAAACCTCTTTGGCCTCAGTCCTCATGCTCATTTCCCACATAGAATATTCTGTCGGTTTTTAAGAAACTATTTTACTTCACTATAAATACAAAATACAAGAAAATAAAAGAAGCTCTTGTGAACAAAACCTGAAACAAAAGATTCTGCTGCTAAGAAAGTTTAAAACAAAAATACAACTGTTCTGCAAGTTTGATTTAAAATCAGTGTTTGGAATGGAGAGCACATTTTTTCACAGCAGACTTGTTATAAATGGTGATTGGCTTCCCAGATGAGCCCACAGAGGACTACTTCACTCACAATATTCCCGTAATATTAATCAAGTTGTCTTGGCTCTGTATAATATTTCTATATCATTTACTACTCTTTTTTTAACTATGTACATTAATTTGTAACATACAACCTTATTGGAGGAAGCTTTAAAAAGGAGAAAATATAAAGAAAAAAGAAAACTCTCCAAATTTACCACCTAGATATACCATATTTATCTCTCCCTGCCTCCAAAATTGTCTTGTGTCATTTTGCAATCCCTTTCTCTGCCCCCACTCCCAGGCAAACACCAGTCTTCCCTCTGTCATTATAGATCATGTAGTGTTTTCCTTATGTGAGAGATCCATATAGTTTGTACTCTCTTGTCATTTCAGTCAGTGTAATAATTTTAGGATTCATCATCATTGTAGCCTACATTAATAGTTCATTATTTTCTGTTGCTGAATAGTATTCTGTTGACTGCTTATACAATAATTTATCTGTTCTTCTATCAATAGACATTGGGTTTGTGATCTTTTCTAACACCAAGAAACAATTCTCCAACTATCAGTTGTGTGTTGAACGATTTAACCCAATTCTGACCTTAAGTACCCAGGGGAGTTACCATAGACCCACGGGTTAAGGACTGGGTTCCACAAAACTGTTTCAACTTCAGACACCAGTGAAAAGTGGGGTTCCTAGGCAACTCATTCTTTTGCCCAACTGATTACAAGTTCAGGGCTTCTCGGAGCCCCTCTCTTGATTTCTAGAATTAACTACAATCACTCACAGAACTCAGGAAAGCAGTTTACTTATGATTACAAGTTTGTTAAACAGGATATAGCTCAGAAATAATCCAATAGAAGAGTTGCCTATGACAAGGTATAGGAAGCAGGGGACAGGGAAAAAGGTATGGAATTTTCAACTGCTTTCCAGCTGTGCCAACCTCCTAGAATATCCATGATTTTGTCGACAAGAAACTCTTCAAATTCCATTTTTTAGAGGGTTTTTGGAGGTTGCATTATATTGGTACGATTAATCAAATCATTGGTCATTGGCAACTGAAATCAATCTTCAGTCCCTCTCCCCTCCAGGAGGGGATCAAGGAGTGGGGTTGAAAGTTCCAGTTTTTGAAACATGTGTTTGGTCTTTCTGGGAACAGCACTTCTCTTGAAACTCTCTCGCGGCTCACCAGGAGACACCCCATTAGTGAAAACTGAAATATGGTCTAAACAGTGTTATTATAAATGATGAAAGATCACCATTTAGTTCTGTGCCCAGCACTAAGAACAAAACCAAATATCTATTTTTTAATATGCCATAAATTGTTTCCTGTTTGGGACTGTTATAAGTAAAATAGCTATGAATATTCATCACAAATATTTGTAGAGATGGATGCTTTCATTTCTCTTGGGTAAATACCTAGGAGTGGGATGGCTACATCATATGGTAGCTGTATGCTTAACTTAATAAATTTCCACATTTGTTTTCAATTTTACATTGCCACCAGCAGTGTATGAGCATTTCAATTGCTCTAAATCCTCACCAAATTTTAGTCTAATGAATATGTAGTACAATCTCAAAGTGATTTAACTTGTATTTCCCTAATAATCAGTGATAAAGAGTATCTTTTCATGTGTTCACTTGGCATTTGTATTATCTTTTTTGGTGAAATGTATGTTGAAAATTTTGGCTCATTTTTAAATCGGATTGTTTCCTTGTGATTGTGTTTGGAGCATTCTTTATATATTCTGAATGCAGATAGGTAATTTGCAACATTTTCTTCCACCCTGTACAGGGTAAATTTTCCTATAGCAAACCACCTACCAGCTTCTTCTGCCATGTGGCTCTTAAGCTTTCTGCACTGACTTTTTGAGATATGCTTTCCACACGACAGTCCCTCATTTGTATCTTGTATCTCCTGTCAAGTGGGCTAGAAGTAGTTCCATATTTAACAGTAATTGCTAAATGTCTACCTTTGAGATGTTAGCCATATTTGTATGTTGGGGGGTGGGGAGAGAAAGAAAGACACATACAGAGAGAAAGAGAGAGAGAGAGAACTGCTGTTACCTCACATTCAAACCCTCCCTTCTTTACCCTGCACCCCTGCACGCTGCTTTGTCCTCGGGCTGTTTGGACTCTACCGGGAGCACTGACAAGATGCCATGCTGGAGCAGGTAGGAGGCACTTACCCCTTGCCTGTGCCTCATATTGGCTTTCTATGGTTTCATGGCTCTGTCAGTTGCTCCCTAGTAACACTTCCCTGGTCCATTAGCACCAGCAAGCAGGGTCACCTCCTCAGAAATCTACTGATCCAGCTTCTATGTTTTAGTAATTCCAGCCTCTTCCCTTTCTCCTCAAGCCTAAGGAGAGTAGTTACCTCCCATGGTGGCTACTCTGTGATAGCTTCATGTTCTCTTTTTGCCTTTTCAGTTCTTCAGCCTTACCAACAATTATTTATATTAAATTAACTCCTGGTTTCAATCTTCTATCAGCATTCTGGGTGATACACAGGGGACTGAAGAAGTAAGGCCAGGAAACCATCGAAGTCCCTTTAATAATTAAGTTCCATGTCCTTAGATTAGGTCCATGAATGGGCAAAGAGCTGGGGTCCCTAAGTTATGGAAGAGACTTACAGGAATCTGATCCTAAAGCCCAGGGGATACTGGAAATGCTCCCCAGCTCTGACTTCTGTCTAGATTTTCAATTGCCCAGTATCTATTCCAAGTCAACCCAGTGCAATCCTGCCAAGGGTGAGGAATGTTTGCAAATGGGGCCCCTATGTCACCTTTCACAGGACCCTACCCTGTTTCCTTAGCTACGGAAAAATGTCTGTCTCTAATGAATGGATTGGGTTTCTTCATTTGAAGAGGACATATTCATGTCAAGGCATAAGGAAAGCCCCTCACTCAGGGAGAGTACAGTATCTAACTTAAAACCACCTGGGAACAAAACAGGAATGACTTTCTCACACGAATCCAGCTCATCCACCTCCCAGAAGCTGATGTGGCATAGTTAAGAGTATGGCTCTTTGTGCCAGATTGTCCAGATTCAAATCCTACCACAACCTCTTACTAATGGGGGCCTCAGCAATTTTTCAACCTATTAATGCTTTAATTTCTTCATCTGTATAATGGGAATAATAAAATAACTCATAGGGTTTTATAAGGGCTTAATGAATTATTTAAAGCATTTAGAATGTGAAAAAATGAAAAAAATCTCATGAAAAGTAACAATTATTATGATGATTGTGACCTGTATCATAAGCTAAGCAGGGAGAGATGGTATGAATGGAGGAAATATTTTAGGCTAAAAAGTCTACTTTCAAGTCACTTTAAGTTGAAAGACAAAAGAGACAAGATTCATTATCTCAAAAATAAGAAACTCACAGTAAGACAGAGTCAGCAACTCAAGCATGTCATCAAGGACTCAAATTGTTTTCATATTTCTTTTCTGCTATTTTCAGCAGAATGACTTTTTCCTGAGGCTTGTTCTCTCATGTTTTCAAGATGGCTGTAGCAATTCTCAACATTACAGCCTCCAGACAAATACAGGGACACTGGGAAGGGCTTTCATTCCCAGTGCATCTTTTACAGGTAGAGGATAAGTTCTCCTGAATCACCCTCCCAGAGCCCTTCATTCTCATAAGAGAGATTGGTTTCAAATGCCCATGTGTAAACCAATCACTGCCGTGGGGAAGGGACACTTGAGATTAGTTAGACCAATCATGATTCACAACTAGGGAATGAAGACAGAGTCCCCCCTACCCAACCCCTTCCAACCCCCCCAGCCTGTGGGAGCAGAGGGCTGAGTAAGAGGGTACACACAAAGTGAGTCTAGTTAGAAAGGAGGAAGAGGGAAATTTTCAATGGGCAGGCAACCAAGTACGACTACCATAGTGACCTCCCAGCAACCCTGGGAGCACAGCACTTGGCCCATGCATAAACTTGACCCTCTGTCCAGACCGGCCACACTGACATCCAGGGGAATTTATAGGGAAGAGAGATCTGTTTCTCCCCACCTCGTCAGGATATGGAGACAAAGACAGATTTTATTCACCTAGACCCCAACTATATACACATGCACATGTGCACACACACACACAGATTTGGGGGAGTGTTTGTCAGGAGGAGTGTGAGGAATGGAAAACAGTGAGGAGGAAGGGGTAGGCCAGTGCTGAATAAATTGGCATGTCAACAAAGGATGGGGAAGAGAACATTAGCAAGAAAGAAAAAGGATGGGAGCTGGAGAGCCCCCAAGTACAGAAGCTGGGGAAATGAAGGAACAAATTCAGGAAGGAGTGGTATTTAAACAGTGTGCACATCTGAGGAACAGAAAGACCAAAGGAGCCGCACAAAAGGCTGAACTGAGGGGGGAGCCTGGGAGTAAGAGTTGCAAGGAGGCCTCTTTCAGAGTAAGTGTAAACGGAGTGATCTTTTGGCTAGCAATGACCCACAGCCAATTGTTGTCTCTTAACATGAAATCTCTGTGATTTTGAAATTACAAGACTAAACAACTACATTTCCATGAGGCAGGAGAAGGCGTGGAAAGGACTCAGACCCAGCAGATGTTGGAAGCTGAGACGGAGGAGTGGCAGCCACTGGCCAGAGACACACAGACACCCACATGAACAGTTCCTGATGGGGAGGGAGGGCAGGAGCTCTGTTTCTGGGAGATCTGTTTGCTTTTTTCATGCCCAGACCTTAAGGAACCTTTTTTTGGGTAATGTGTCCTAGAGCCCATATCTCACTCAGCGCCAAGGCTGAGGGCAGGAGATTTTGAAATATCTGGAACACTTTTTGCCTGAAAGTTAGTAACTGTAATTTCTGATGAACATTTTTTATCATTGTATTCAATGAGGGACAATTAAACCCTTCTGCATACCGCTACTGTAAGAATCAGAGTAATAAGAAAGCATGGTAATAATTTAGAGGAAACACTGTAATAAGTCCCGTAAGGTGGAAGGTATGACCCCAAATCCATCTTCAACTCACAGATTATGCCCTACAAACTGCTATGCAGAAATAGGGGAGTGATTTTATGGCTTTGATGGGAGATAGAGAAGTTGAAATCCTCAGCATGCCAAAAATCCCTGTATATGTCAGTGAGAAGTTACCTATGAGGCTTTTTTCAACACATTTTAGTTTATCTTGTCCTTCTGTTACAGGGCAACCCTAATATAAAATGGGTTTCCCTTACTGGGTCCTCACCCCCGCACGCTCAGAAGACTTTTATAATAAGCCTCAACTTCAGGCACATGAGACAAAAGTTACTAAAGAGTTTTATTTTACAAAAGAAGGAGAATAAAGCAGAAATAACACCAAGGGAAGAGAGGGACACAAATCCGTAAATATCCTACCAGATCTTCCGAGCTGGAATGCAATGGCGCGTTGAGAGTTGGCTCGGAGTCAAGTGAGATGGCTCCAAAGGAAGAGAGAGCCCAAGGCTCACCTCTCTGGCTTTATATCCAGCCTGGCTGCTTAACTCCACCCTCAGGTCCCAGTGATCCACTCTCCGATAATCATCTTATCGGATTTGTGGTTCTGGAACACTGGTGGTCTGGAGTGGGGGTTGGAGTCCATAAACCTATCTATGTAGTACATTCAGGACTACCTTTCCCCCTAACACTTCTAGATATCTTCCATAGTGGAATCTCCCATAGACATCTTAGGTCTCTAGCTATTACTAGCACATAAACTCATGCACAAGGACTCTGTGTTCATTCTGTATAGTAGGCAGAAGGAGGTGAGGTGTTACAGCCTACTCATGTAGCCCACCTATCACCCCCAACTGTTTCATAAAGGTCTACAAAAATTCAAAGAATGTTTGGCAGAAGGGCTTTTTTCCCCTAGAACCTGAATTTTGCTCCTGAGATGAAGTAGGTAGTCACCTGTACACCTGTACACTTCAGTCGACCTCTACAATCACTTGGGCAAAACAATGTCTCAGCATTTGAGCAGGTGGGGTCTGAGAAACTATCATTCAATTAAAAACAAAACTGTCAGGCAGAAGGGAAAATCCCCGGCCTCTCTGGGTTCTTTGCAGGCTGAATGAATAATAAAAACAGCACTGGACAAGTTAGCAAAGAACAAATCAACTTAATAACATATGTATGAAGAATTTATATGGTTGTAAATTCTAAAGTAAACTTGATCAGAAGAGACATATGTATCCTGAGGTTAGGGACTTGGGATATCAAAGAGAGATAAAGAGGGAGACTCCATATGACAAGGAGATGATGTGCTCATTCTTTTACTCTTGGAGAAAAAGATGAGTTTTTCAGATAAGAAGTACCATTCACTGACAAACCAATACCAATATGCTTCCCCCCTTCCACATTCTTCTTGGCGATAAAAAGGAGAGTTGTGACTGCTTCTTGGATTAGGGAAAGGGTAAAAGTTTAGGGAGTGAAAATTTCTTCTTAGATACAGAAAGATGAAGGATTCGGACAAAGACAAAATATTTTCCTCAGCTTCTAGTGTTTCATTGCCCTTAAGTCAAAATAATCTGCATTTTTTAAGTAATGGCAATAGACAAGCTGAGATTCACAGTCAGTTGACCTTTCATATCACGGTGACATTCATTGGAAAATGCCTCCTCTGGGCATACTGAAAAAAGTCTAACTCTTTCCCTCACAATGGGAATTTAAGTTCTTTCTTTGTAGTGGACACGTTTGATAGTACATAGGACTAATACAAACTATGGGAAAGGCACAGCCTTCAAGGAATTCTCATTCTAATTTGGGCAAAGGGATCACAATGTCAGATCTTGACTAAGATAACAACAGATATCAGAAGATAAGGAGAACAACAGAGGTGAAAGAGTGTTACTGATCTCACCGGGTCATATCACTCATGCCCAGAAACCCAGATTCTGAAACCACAAAGGGAGCCCTTTATTAATGTGTGGGGCCACCACCGAACAGCAGTTAGTACTCTAAAGAACCATCTCTCTGAGTGGCTAGTGAAGGAAGATTAGCTAGAAAAGGAAGGAATGCAAAGGCATGAGGGACATGGGGGGGAATTCTTCATTCTCAGGTCCAGGAAGGCATTAATGGTGTAGGAGCAGTCATAGGAGTATCGATGCCTCTGGAATACTTGCCCTCTTCCATGTTATCAGTTTAAAACAGTCTGCGGGTGTCCATCAAGCACTGATGTTATCAGCATCCTTGGCTCAAACCACAATAGTGAGAGTTTTTAAAGGGGGTTGGCTTGGAAGCAGAGAGGCACGACCTAGCCAGGAAGGTGAGAAGGGGAACACCTGTGCCGGGGGCGGGGGGAGGGGGGGTTAACAGGTTAACAGAGACAATGACAGGAACCAGGGATAAGTGTGGCAGCTACATGGGCAGATATATGGGTCTGACTGGCATGAAAGTGGGCAGTCTCTTTATCGAATGTCAAGGGAAGAAAAGCGACTATTAGGGCCAAACCAATCTGCAATAACTCAGAGGGAGGACTCCTCATAGAAGCAAAGGAGATCACAAACAAGAAGGGGTGAATTTTCAGAACAAGAGGGTTGAGAGGCGTTCCTTCTGTGATCTATAACACTGTGTGACCCTAGACAGCAGCTGCTATGGTCCCCAAGGGTCACTTCAGAGAGCAGAAATGTGGTTTTCAAAAACACGTTATTTCACCAAAATACAAAAGTTGGTGAGATTTAAGTCTGGACCAAAAAGGAAAGTTCCCCCAAGCAGCCCCTGGGGGTGCCTGTCCCTGCATCAAGCTTGCAGCCTGTTGCTATTCAGCCTCTGCCTGGGGACAAGGAAATTACAGATTCTAGTCTCACATGAGGAATTAAGCTCAGAACAATACAGTATTTTACAATCCAGTACAAGCTGCATTTATCCAGAGCTTTTCATGCATGGCATCTTAAAGCTCTTTATGACCCTTTTAAAAAAGGGGGGAAGAAAAAAAATGTAAAAGAGAAAACCTTCTAGAAACCCAAGCCCCACTGAACTAAATGAGCCATTGAGAGTGAATAGGACTTAACAGTAGCCTTCAGAATGGGAACAGAAGTCCCACTCGGATGGAACAAGAACAACAGAATCAAAGGAAATCACTGCTCAGAGAGGGCTGCACGGGGCCTGAAATGTAGCCCTGGGCACTTGGCCACTGGCGGGCAGTGCGGTTAGTGACGGGCACAGTGGGCCGTGGGCAGGCTCAGGCAGTGGGGCTCTGGCTCCCATGTGAGTGCAGACAGGGCCAGAAGGCCACCTGAAGGTGATCAGCAGCAAGCTCAATATTTGCTCTACCCCTTGAAGAAACTACCCACCCCCCCATCCAATGGCCACTGCACGGGTGGTTCTGCTACATGCCTTTGAACCCCACCTTTATCATAGCCACCCTTCCCAAGCTCCAGGGACTCACACTGGGTCACCTTAGAGCCCAGTCATGCCTGCTGTTCCTGGAAGTCCTGCATGCTTTGACTGTCCTCCCCACACATCCTCTTGCTCCCTTTCATGCTGCCTCCCAAGCTCCCACCTCCTCCGGCTCTTCCCCAGGGACTGTCTCTTGTAGTCACTTCTCTGCTGGCCTTTTCTGATGAAGTCATTCCTTTAGATATCACAGGATGACAATCACTGAACATGATGCTTACACGGACCAAAAGAAAAAAATTCTACATTTTTCACGGTGGGAAAATGTCTACCTCTGCCCTGCCAGTACCTTCTAGACCTCGATTGGCGTCAGTAGGCAATGTTCACTGTTAAAAACTGTGGCAAGAAATAAAGGGAACACAGGAAAAGCTCACAGGACGAGGTCCTGTCATATTTTGAAATAACCTAGAATCCTTTTATCTTCCCAAACACAGTAAATTCTGACTCAGTTAGCTATGTAAGATCAAGGGATTGCTTTGAAGTTATAAACTTGATCATTTAATTAAACCTGTTAGAAACCAACCTCCTCAAATTAACTGAAAAATGATAGAAAGTTGACTATATGTCTTCTTTCTTTGGTTAAAAAGTTATAATTATGTATTCTTTCTGTGCCCAGTACTTACCTTTACAACTATGTCTGAGGCCCAAGGAAGGAGACTAGTCTCAGAATAATCTGACAGTGGTTTCCCTGGTCTAATTCCTCCTTTTGGCTCTCAATGACTTCTTTAATAAATTTCTCTTTTATTGAACTTTGAATTTACTTCATGGTGGTGATTATTTCAGTGGGTACTAATCTCAAAAAAAAAAAAAATATATGTCCTAAGGAGATCTCTGAGTTGTACCCTGAAGATGGACCTAGAAATTCCATGGAGCTGGAGGATGTTCTCATTAAATCTCACCCACTACAGCTATTCAAATTAGACGCTGCCTCGTGCACTAGCAGCCAGCAGAAGAATGTCTTCATGAACAGGAAAAGTGTGAGTGGCTCACCTCCCCAAGATGAGTAAAACTACTGGCCTGTGAGTCAGCCCCTGAATGACTCAGTGACTTTACATTGATAAAATCAAATTTTTAAAAAATTTCTGGCTACTGAGTTGGAATGCAGTTCCTGAACAAGATGAGATCAATTATATAAAAATACATATTAGAAAACAATGTTTTGGTAAATGTTGCAGTGTACAGATTTTGGCTGCACTATGACACTTGCCTTACAGAGATTTTGTGAAGACTGACAAGCTGCCTATAGTTCTAGACTACAGTATTCGGCACATAGTAGGTATTCACTAACTGGTGATTTCCAAGCCCATCTCATTGTCCCCTCTCTTCCCTTTCTTCCACTTCAATCCTTTACTCTCATTCTGTGCTGGTCGCATGTTTAACAAGTTGTCCAAATGATTTCTGAGGGACATTCTCCAGAGCTCCTGGGACTGGGTATAGTAAGCAGCAGTGTGATTGGGAAGGAGGGGAGAGGGAGGTCTGTTACCGTATGCATCCCCGTGGCTGGGAGAGGAGCCTCACAGTGACTGCAGGAAGGGGTACCATTTTCCCCACCCTCACTTCCCTGCAGCCAACCTCTCCCATACCTGGGATCACAACTCTTAGCATGCCATGAGCTGGATTTCCTGAATGGGGCTGTGAGGAAGGAGGAAAGAGAAAGCAGATATACACTGTTATAGAATGGAGAGGAAGGAGAGACACTAGGGAAGCTGCTCCTGGTGCCTGACCTTGGTGACTTTAGTGCTCTAGCATCAGACTCTTCAGAGACAATGGCAGTTGTTATCTTAGCCCAGTGGTGGATTAAGCTTCTATGGTGCTTTTTGACCCTCCTCTGTCCCAGCTTTCTGGGGCCTGCCTTACATGTGGTTCCATGCCTAGAGGGGCCTTGAACTTGTTGTCTGTAGGGAGTAAGTGATTTCAGAGTTTGATTTACAGTCCTGTTATTTGAAATCCTCTCTCTCTCTCCCCCTCCCCTTCCCCTTTAAATTCTCACCCATTAAAAATCATTGAGCACTAGGAATATGCTTTCTTTGCCTTTATGCACATGGGTGGCATAAACCCTTAGAACAGGCCCCTTAACAGTTTGGGGTCCTTGTGCACCCCTCAGTTTCAGTTCCCTGACTGGGAAAGAGGCTCCTGATAATAGGTGCAGTGGTTCATCTTGTCCTCTAACCAGCGGTGTAACCTTGAATAAATCACTTTTCTGCTCCTTATTTTCCTGGTCTGAAACACAAGCTCATTGAATAAGATCATCTCTAAAGCCCTTCATGGGTGTGCTATGCCAGCACAATAGTATCATAAAATGTTTGACCCCTCTGGACTAGGACATCACTGTTTTTGAAACTTCCCAACCACTTCCATTTTAAACACAAGCATTGTCTCCTAAATCCTATGAGATTTAGAAATGAAGGCCAAAAGAATCACAGGCAACTGGAATGCGCTGCACAATTAGATGTGACTTGCTGAAATGCATACCCACTTCGGCCATACTACTAATGTCATAGTAACTGGACAGTAGAGGTGACTTGTTCTACAGCTGCAGTCTTTGGAACCTACTGTTATCCTTGCTATTATTCCAGTGACCCTCAGTATTCTCCTGACCTCTAATCACACAGAGGAAACAGAGGCAATGGAGATGCTGCAAATGCCATCTACCATGTCTGTGCCTTGAACTACCAGTGCACGCTTTTGACTGGGGGAGGATCCTTTCACCCCCAGAGCTCCCTGTGCCTGGACTCGCAGCAGGCAGGAAGTGAGGACACCCTTTGGAGTAGTTCATTGCCACTGCCTGATGGGAATTGATAAATACTTGCTTAACACCTTCATCTTTTGTGGGTAGACCTCACTGTCTCCCCATGCTCCTAGCAGGCTTTCGCTCTAATTGCCCACAGTGGTCATCACTAAACAAGACCCCCTTTATTGGCAGCTTCCTCTTGCCTGCTCCATTTCCTCTTTCTCTTGTTGGTATTTCCTTCCCAAAGGAGCTATTTTCACTCAAATCACAATCAACTCTTGACTGGGGGGAAGTCGTGGTGGGGGAGGGGAATGGAGTCCAAACTAAGACAAATGGTTCAGCTCCTAAAGGCATAGATTTGTTCTAGGATTGATCTAAGGTTTCATTTAGTTTCTCATTTATTCATTCAACAAATATTTGTTGTGCACCTACAAATCAGGCGTGGAGCCCAGTGCTGAAAACAAACATACTCGTTCTGCGGAAGACAGAAGATGGGTACAGGCCAGAGTCCAGGGAGGTGAGAGGATTCACCAGAGGCAGTGGTGAACAGAACAGGCAGATCGACCAAAATATACTGTGGAGGGGAGCAGCGGGCGAGGCAGGAGAGGTCTCTGCGCCGCGTGGGTCCCCTCCCTGACTGGGGATTGAACTCACGCTGCTGTGCCACGGATGCTTCACGGTGCGGCACTCAACCTGCTGTGCCACCAGGAAGGCCCAGAAGATGGTTATTTGGCTGAGAATCTCATGTGACAGTTAGCTGTGACAGGGCAAGGAATGAAGGGAACACCTGTGCCAACCCCTGCCGGACAGAGCGAGGTGTAGGCATGCTGACTGGGTAGCTAAAGATGAAAGACCCAGCTCTGAGAAGCCTCTAATCCAACATGCGCTGCATTCCCCACCCCCAATACACAAAAGCCTCTTTATGTAATGAGGCCTGAGAAGGTAGTTCTGCTCAGGGGAATGTGCAGCAGGAATAAAGAGCCATGCTGCATCCTTGTGTTTGTCCAGGTGTCTGTTCACATCAGAGAAACTTTTGGGGGCTGACCTGCCACAGGGGCTCATCCGGACCTTTGAAGCCTGCAGCCCTTTGGCCAGTCCTCCTACCCAGCAGCCCGGGAAATGGATGCTGCACCACAGTGGACCCCTGAGCATGTCAGGAGGGCAGTGTGGTCAGGAGGGCAGTGTGCTCCGGAGGGACAAAGGGAAGCATGCAGACCTCCCTGGGCCATTTGCGGTCCCAGGGAGAACTCAACATTTTAAAAGCAAACATCAAATAAAAGTGACAAGGTTTCAGAGCTGAGAATCTGAGGTCTGCGGCAGCTGAGTAAATGTCCTTTACACAACTGCCTTCCGGGGGGCCCTCTGGGGTTACTGCAATGAGGATGTTGGGCCCTAGAGATTCTCATCTTGCCTTAGTCAGAGGTGCAAGAGGAGCCATCTTTCCTCTCTTCGGTGCCACAGATGCTAACTGAGAGCCAATTCATAGTATTTGCCCTAACCCAGATCTGCAGTTTCTCCTTTAGATTTACACATGCCAAAATGACATTCCCAAACCTTAATTGTAATAAACATCAGTTACCAGAATCATGACTTGGGCAAAATGATGATGAAATTTAACATTTAATCAAATAATCAAATTGACCATTTAAGCACATTTTTTGTAATTCCATATATATATTTAAGGGGAGAAAGAATTATATTTATGTCTGCTTCTTTTCTTAATGACTTTTTTCAACTTCCTTAGGGGTGTGCCCTAGAGTCAGACTATTTTGTCAGGCAGCACTGGGGAGGAGGGGCAGAAAAGGAGAAGAGGAGGCAACAGACTTCCTTTCATGTGCCGTGGGCCATGGTGGGAGGCAGTCAGAGCAGGGGGCGTCCACTGCCGAGCCACGTCTGCCACGGGGCATTGTGGACCTCAGAGGCCGTCACTCTGCCATTGGCCACATGAAAGGAGACGGTCATAGTCTGAGCTTTTATTTCTCCTGATGACAAAATACAAGTATTATGTCCAGAAATGAAACTGGACCACTTATTAATCGATTTTTTAAAGTGATAATCTATTTCATTGAGTAACATTTATGAAACTCACTTGATTTTGAACATTAAAGGTCAAATCTTTAACAAACTCATTTTTGGTGATAGTTTAATATTACTGAAAGGATGGTGTGAGAGGAATGAGGTGAACACAATGACCTAGTACAGGATTCAGATATTTTTTCTTTCCTCCCAATGAGAAACAGCACAAGTTCTGGGTGTGCTCTAGGTATGGGGGGGAGGTCATACAAATGGAATAAGATACTGTTCTACCCATTCAGAGACCAGATACTCTGGTTAAAAGACCAACGCAAATAATAAAATAGTACAATATAATTTAGAGGAAATACAGCCAGCAAATGATATAGGAACCTAGAAGAGGTAGAGGCCATCTTGGTTGTAAATAGATTAATTTATTCAACACGTGAGCCTGCTGAGGCTAGGACATTGCATTGACAGTGAGCAGAAAAAACCCTCCTCATGAAGCTTGAGGTCTAGCAGGGAGAGAAAGAAAATAAGTAAATTAAATGTTTTTTTTTGAAGTGGCTTTAAATGCTAAAGATATAGAACAGGGTAATAAACGAGTGCATCTGGGTGGGCCTCTGCAAGGATCCTGACTTTCACAAAGAAAGGAAGGGCCTCTGGGGGTTTCTGAGCAGCACAGTGACATGATCTGATAACATTTTAATAGAATCAGTCTGGATTGAGAACAGCCTCAGAGGCTTGAAGGACATATTGAAACCATCTTAGCAATGTGTGTTGAGCAAGTCCTACATGACTGACATGATGATAATCAAGTATCATGAATTCCCAAGTGAATTCTCCTATCAACGCTCTGGAGTTGATGCTATTATTATCCCTAGTATACTGACAAACAAACTGTATCTGAAAAGCCAAACTGTTTATTGGAAATTTCATGCCAACAGGAGGTAAAGCCTCACGTGTGTCCATTTTGTTCCAACCACTAGCTTCCGTCCTTTCAGGCAGCCCTGCTACACTGGGTATCGGGCTCTTTTTGATATGCTACCCTCATGATATGGACCTCCTGGTCAAAAGTAAGAATCCTTAATGTCTGAAGCTGTCCTTGGGGAGTTCATGTGCCATAACACCAACAAGCATTCTCTGTTCCACCTAAGTGAAGAAAAATTTGACTATCCTACTCAAGGCACTGCTAAAAGGAATACAAATGATAAAGCATGTGATGTCAAAAATTTTGCAACATAATATAGTAGGAGTTATGAGATATATATCTGTGCTTAAAAAAATACAAATCGGGCAAAAAGAGTCGGGCAAACAAAAAGTCAATTGAGATTAAAACACTCTGTTCATTGTCCTTCAAACACACCATGCTCATGTGCCAGTTTATGCCCAACTCTTGCATACTGGTCCTCACATCTTGTTATTCTCTTAATAAACTTGCTAAGCATTTATTGTTATCATTCCCATTACACAGATGAAAAGCCAAGGGAAGAAAAAGTAATTATCAGAGAAACACAGCAATGTATCATCTTGGAATCCAACACAAATACAAATTCATAGACTTCTGACTATGCCACAGTGTCACCTGAATAGAGGAAAAAAAGGAGAGGAGGGGAGGGGAAGAGAAAGGGGAGGGGAGGGATTTTTAATATAAGGAATGAATGACTGTCAACACAATAATGGCTGCCTAAAAGAGCACCTAACTGGGTAATGAAGAAGAGTGAGGTACCTCTAACCCAAAGATAAGACAACTGCAGTCAAATTGTTAAGTAGGCCAGGTTAAGTCAGCAAGGGTTAGGTGTCAAGCTGTGTAGTATATCCAAAACCAAGTAGGGATTTGACTAAAGCCTAGATATAAAACCCAAAGTGCAGTGCCTTGGGAGAAGGTTATAAGATTAAGGTGTGGGATAAAAGAAAAGGACACATACAAAAGAGGACAATCCACTGAGGAAACTTGGTAATATTTCTTGACTAGATGGATGAGGGAGGGACAAGACCTCTGTGAGGCCTTGGAGCAAATGCCAGCTTCATGTAATGGGCAGAATGACATGAACAAAATAGGCCAAGAGTTGGTAGAAGACCAGTAAGGAATTAAATCCTCCCTGTGCTCATACTTTGCTCAGGATTCTCCTTCACAGACCCTTGGCAGAACCCTAAAAATCTATGCTCTGAGGACTACTATTTATTATCCAGGGTTCCTGGCCACACTTAACCTTTTTATATCATTATTTAACTCATCCACTTCCAGTAATGATTGATTTAACTGAAATTTCCGTGTACAAATCTTATCTCAAAAAGAATTTTGTTGCATATGTTTTAGATGAAATTTTGCAATATTTTTATCCAACAGTTTCTCAAGCATTGGACTTTGTAAGAGGGTTAAAATAAATTCCTTCAATTTCTATTCCTTTGCCATATATGGATCATAAGGGATGTATGTGAAGCATTTTGCATGATTTCTATAAGCTCATGTTTCTTGTTTTTAAACCACGACACTATTATATCTTCTCAGTCCCAAATGATTAAAATGTTTGGCAATTATTTTACCACAATCAAACCCAGATAGGATTCTGATCCCTGAAGAATGTTATTTAGAAGAAATACATATATTGTAAAGACAGGTCGGTATATTCATCATCATTGCTCTCTTCCTGTCAGTGCCCCATTGCTGCAGTATGTCCCATGTGATCACATGATGACCTTGTGCCCTGGGCAGGGAAGAGGAGCAAATGGAGGCCAAGTAGGCCTGACTAAGTCATTTCCTTCTCTTATAATTGGATGAATACCTTATACCTTATCTTCTTCAAGGTTCACATAATATCAAGCTGAGGTTAAGATTTCCACCCTTTTCCAGCTGGGAAGATAAACTTGTTAAAAAAGGAAACTATAGGACCTCCCTGGTGGCGCAGTGGGTTGAGCAGTGCACTAGGAAACAAGCCGCAGCCACAGCATCATGAGTTTGATCCCTGCCGCCCCCCAGGGAGGGGACCCACATGGCGCAGCAGACCTCTCCTGCCTTGCCCGCTGCTGCCCTTGGCAGTGTGTTTCAGTCAATCTGCCTGTTCTGCTCCCCACTCTGTCTGGTGAATCCTCTCACCTCCCTGGACTCTGGCCTATACCCCAGCTCTTGTATGCATAAATAAATAAATCTTAAAAAAAAAAAAGGAAACTATAAAGGAAAGTTAAGGTACATTTAAATTTCAGTTTCTGAAAACATGAGGACAAGGCATGACTTGATGGATTGGTATCAAATTTGTCTTTAATGACTCTTATCCTACATACCTATCTTATTACAGCAGCTGCAGAAGCACTAGCAATCCCAAATGTACCTTAAAAGGGTACAACAGGAATAAATAATGCATGAAGGGTTTTTGACAGCTCTGTCAGATTTATATTTTGGAACATGCAGGCTGTGGTTCAGAGTCTCCTGAGTGACAGGCCCCACAAGTGCTATCACTGACATTATGTATTAAATGGGTTTTTTTTTTTTAAAGGAAAATCTATTTCAGGCTTAAAAACTCCTACTTTTGTTTTACCATATTTAATAGTCTAAAGTTGCAGTGTCCAACTGAATGGCTGTTGAACCTTTGAAATGGCTAGTCTGAACTGAGATGAGCTGTAAGTGTAAAAGTACACCAGATTTTGAAGACGACATACTAAGTCAAGAACATAAGAGAGCTCATTAATAAATTTTGGAGTGATGATGCATTAAACTGTCATAATTTACATTAAATAACATATACTATTAAAATCAATTTTATCTGGTTCTATTAATTTCTTAATGTGACTTTTATAAAGCTTAGAATTATGTGGCTTACATTCCACTTCTATGGTATAGTAGTGCTCTGGAGAATACTTTTAAGAATTGTGAAGACTGAGATTTTCTCCATTTGCAAGCTAAGAAGTCAACCAGCCACAGTTGAAGGCCAGTAGAGACACAAGACACCTGGGTGAAAGACAATGATGGTTGATTGCACACAGCCACAGTAGGAGTCAGAGTATCAGCATATTTGTACCAGCTCACCAACTAATTAATTGGTGAACCATTTGGGGAGGTGAAAAGGGCCAGATGAGAACTGTCACGTGTACATGTAGTGTACTGCACTACAGGCGGGAAACTCAGAACTGCAAGAAGTTGAATCTTGATTAATTTCAATAAGCAAATTTGTCCTTTGCTCTGGAGAAAGACACTACCTTTATCTTATAGGTTGTTGACTGCACAAACATCCTTGAAAAGTTACTCCAGAAAAAAGATATTTAGTCCATTGCTTACAAGATAGACATGTGAGATAGCAAAGAATTATCTATCAACAGTGTTATTTCTATAAGTCTTATTTTCTTAGACTGTACCATTTCTCTTGGGGGATGTTATATTTCTATAGATTAGAAAGTCAACAATTTACCCCTGATTTACTATAACTTTCTAAAAGGATTTGTAATTTTTTTAATTGCACACTATGACATATTTTCTGCCTCACTTCTCTCCTCTGAAAAGAGCCCTTTCCCTGAAGTCATTACATTCAAACTCTACTTATAGGACCATAGGCAGGCACTTTAGAAAAGTGATAGAGGAATCAGAAAACTCAATAAAAATAGGTTGATTCTTTGGCCATATAAGAAATATTTGGAAGCAGTAGCACTTTAAAAACATTTGTTTAACATTTAATAGTGATTGGAAATCTCCATGACAGCACACAGGTCTGAGCAGGCTCTGCCTTGCATCCCTGAACATTGTACCTTCAAAGCATTTCACAAACACCAAGTAGTAGATTTTCACAATGCAGGGGTGAGCTGGCTCACCAAGTACTATTATCTAGATCTGACTGGCTTAATTCAGTTGCCTCAGGCCCCAGAAGTCAAAGTCAAAAGCAAGAAATGTATCCAGAATATCTGGCTTTCAGGCTGTAAAACCCATCCCAGGACCAAGTCTATTTTTTTTTTTTAAGATTTATTTATTTATGCATACAAGAGCTGGGGTACAGGCCAGAGGTGTGGGGGGGGTGAAAGGATTCACCACAGAGAGCGGGGAGCAGAACAGGCAGATCAATGGAAGTACACTGCTGAGGGGAGCAGCGGGCAAGGCAGGAGAGGTCTGCTACGCCATGTGGGTCCCCTCCCAGGCCGGCAGCAGGGATCGAACTCGTGCTGCAGTGGTTGCGGTTTGCTTCATAGTGCATTGCTTAACCCGCTGCGCAACCAGGGAGGCCCCCAAATCTATTTTCTCTTGTGTATGAAACCACCCCTTTCTGTCCTTTTCAATGGAGGCAGTAATACTATCATACTAAATTTGTCTAGTCTGTTGCTTAAATACTATTTTTCATTTTTACCATTATCACTATTGTAGTATTTTCATTCATTAAAAATGGTAGCAGATGCACATTGAAAATAAAACTGAAGGGAGGTTAGGATGCAGTAAAATGCATTCTTCATTCTTCCTCTGTTACGCAGTCACCTAGTTCTTTCATCTGGAGGTGACTCTCCTATGGATTTGTAGAAAATACTTCCTCCAGATAGGTCACAGTGTTACAAATATGCCCCCTATTGTATTTTACATATATGCCTTATGTTCTTTACTGCATCTTGCTTTTGTCACTTATTAATCTTGGAAATTATTCCATATCCAGTACCCTCAGCACCTCATTCTTTTAACTGTTCTGTATTTTATTTCATCAGTTTCCTAGTAGGAGCACATAGGTTGTTTTCAAGATTTTTGCTACTATTGCATTAATTTACTTATTTAGCAAATACTTACCCAGAGCTCATCTGGTACCAGACTCTGCAGTGAATCTCTTTGTACTTATATTCCTAACATGCACAAATTGGTGAAAGGCACAGTAGTTCTGCTACTTTTCAGTTGTCCATGGACAAACTGCTTAACCTTCTTGAGCCTCAAATTTTCCTGTTTACTCTAGAATTTACAGCCATGTGGGCTATTAATAGTATCTATCTCATAGGGTTGTTCCAAAGATTACATGTATTCAATATATGTGTATTATAACATATGTAAAGCATGTGTCTGTGTTAACACAAAGTGTATATAATTTGCATTTCTCTAATTGAGTGAATTTTAACATCTTTCTCATTACATGGGAGATACATGGGGAAATTCCCCCTACTCCTCTAGCTTCTTCCTGGGCTAATTAAGCAAACAAATTAATAGAAGAAAAAGAACAAATTTACTTACATATGTATGGAAAATTTACATGGCTTCAAATTCTAGAGTAAATAGGATAGACTGAGGGGTTTTATTCTAGAGCTAAGACATGAGATAGGAATCTGGAGCATCAAGGAGGAGAGGAACTTGCATGACAGGAGATGGTGACTCATATGACAAAACCAGGTGCTCTGGACATTTGCTCTGTGATAAAGATGGGCTTCTCTGATAGAAAGATTATTTCAGATTCTCAATCTGGATAATCTTCATTCTTCTAGATATGTATGGTAGTGATAACAAGTCTATTGAAGTCCCACAGGCCCTCATTTCACCTTAGTTCCACGTGCCAAGGAGACATGTATTAGAAAATGTCTCCTTCTTACAGGAGAATTACAGGGACCGAAGGAAAAAAAATCACAAAACAAAATAAAAATAAACAGCCAACTACAAATCAGAGTCTTCTGTAGGGAAGAAGGAGGGATTGGGTTCAAGGCCAGGATGGGAAGAGCACAAAGGACTTTGGTGATTGGTGCATGAGTGAACTGATGGTGGAAACTCTATGGGGACTACACCTAGGAAAGAAAGCAAACATTGTAAAAAAAATAAAAATAAATAATAATAAAAAAGAAAATGTCTCTTCTGGACTCCTTGGAAAGGTTTATCTGATTAGTTTTGGGAGGCTAATCCTTCATCTGCTTATATACTTTGTCTCTTTTGTTATTATGACATGACTTACTTATTAATTTGTCAGGTTTTGAAGTTTGTATGCACATATGTAATTTAAGGTGTACTTATGCAAATTTAAGTATATGTGTACAATTTTAAAATGTATGATACAGGCTGTATACCTTACCACCCTGACTCTATGATATGGGTCAAAATATTTTTCTAGTTTGTAATTTGTCATTTCATTGCCTTTATTAATTTTCTCAGCATATAGTTTATTATTATATAATGAAATTTATTCATCTTTTTTATGACTTCTGGTTCTTATAGTCCCCTTGGAAATACGTCCCTTAGTGGGAGACAGTAAGAAAAATTATTTCCTTTTTTTCTTTTCTTTTCAGCTAAATCATTGAGCTGAAATTATTTTGGTTTCAGGTGTGGCAAGAATTCTACTTTTTAGATGACTGTTACATGTAAACATAAAGAAATTTTAGAAAAACAGGATTTCAGAGAGTTTTGGTTAGGTGATTTGGTTAGGTGATTTCAGAGAGTTTTGGTTCAGAGAGTTTTGGTTAGGGCAACATACAACTGAGGGGTATAATCCTATAATTCTAATTGATAGACAATATTGTAAACCAATGTTACTTCTATTAAAATAAAATAGATACCCTCAACTCACATTCTCTCTCCTACTAGGGGAAGTAGCCAATGTCCATCATAGTCAAGCCTTCTTAAATACCGGGCATCTAGGATTTAAGACTCCTGAACTTGAACTCATCACTGTCTGAATTGCTAGCCAGGATTTTGTCAGTGATGGACTAAATGCAGCATGCTGCAACTCATAAGTACTCCCACAGTGACAGTTTTTGAAACAAAGGTTCAAGTGCTCACAGACTCTTCTCAGCATCACTGATGGGCCATCAAGCAGCCCATGGAGCCATACAAGATCTCTACACAAAAACAATATAAATGCAGGACTGCCCTCTATATCAGGGGCTGGCATCTCTCAAGGTGGCATTTTTGTCTCTTCTTTCACCTCTAGTGTGGAGCGGGTAGGGTGGCACAGGATAGGTTGAATTGTGAAGTCTCACTGTCCACTAGGGGGAGCCTCAGAGATAAATAGCGCTGTCCTTCACAAGATAGGGTTTTAGGTAGACCCCCAAAGAAACTTACCTTTCCTAAGTTTCCATAAGAGGAGGAGGAAGGTGTACAGATAAGATCTCACCATTATCATGGACAAAAGGACAAACGGAAACCTGCATGTATTTTTATCATTTCACTGATAGCATGAAATTACAAGATTTTGTCTGATCTTTTCAAGTATGTTGTTGATGAGAATAATTTTCCTGACCAATTTAATTGTTTTGATAAGTAATTAGAGAATTTTCCACCCATTAATATGGCTACACTGAAACAAACAAAAACATTGTTACAAGTGCTAACAAGGATGCAGAGCCAGAAATCTGGCATATTGGAGGTGCAATATGGGACAGCCTCTGGAAAAACACTGACAGCTTATTACACAGTTAAACATACACTTACCATATGACTCAGGTATTTGCCTAGGTATGTATCCAAGAGAAATGAAAATTTATATCTACACAAAGGCATGTATAAGAAGGCTTATAGTTGTTTTGTTTTGTTTTGTTTTTTACAAATCTCCCCAAACTGGAAATAACCCAAATGTCTATCAAGTGGTGAATGCATAAACACACTGTAGTCCTGCCATATAATGGAGTAATATTTAGCAAGAAAAGGGAATGATCCTTCGATACTTGTAACAACACGAACAACTTTCAAAAGGATGATGCGCTACAAGAAGCCAGATTCAAAAGATTATACATTGTATTAATTCCATTTACATGACATTCTGAAAAAGACAAAAGTTGAGGACCAGAAATTTGTGAGGAGCTGGGTGCTGGGAAAGTAGAGTAAGCGAAGTGGGGGGAACTCTGTGTCTTCATCATGTACATAAGAACATATATTTTGTCAAAACACATGAAATTGAATATATTAAAAGGGTGACATCTATTTTTTGTGGGTTACACCTCAAAAATCTGACTTCAAAAAAGAATTCATAATGTGTTATTTATAAAGTTGATGTGGGTCATTCCCCACAGGAGCCTGCTCACTTTCCTTATTACAGTTGTTTAAAACGTACGCAAACTGCCTTTTGGAAGGTTTACTTACATCTCCTTACAGTTTTTCTCTTTCTGAACTCTATTTTTGCACCTCAGTTTCTATCACAACAGCAAATTGCACTCATTCTCAATGATATAAAGGGTTAAATGTTTAAAGTAACATTGAAAGTCTACAAATTTTAAAAAGACATTCATCAAATTCTGTAAATGTAAAAAAATTGGAAAAATAAAAATGATTTTTCATAACTTTTTCAAAGAAATTACTTTTCTTCCACAATGCTCAAAATCATTTATTAAAATTAAAGGATAAATACAGATTACAATTTAATAGCAACATTTAAAATTTGAATTATTTATGTGCTCTTAAATTCTTAATTTAGTTTTTAAGAATTCAAATAAATCTTTCAAAATTTTCTTATAAAAACTAAGTTTTTGTTATTCTGGAGTTCTAGTAGCCAACAAAGAAAGTCACTAGCATACCTCATATGTGTTAGCTCTCTTCTGACAAAAATACAACTTTAAGAGTCACATGAATAGCTTGCTTTTGCACAATGTTCTCAACTCCCACTTATAAGTGTTGCAAGCGTCATGCTAATTCTTCCTCCTCCAGAATCAGGGAAATTTGTGAGGAGCTGGGTGCTGGGAAAGTAGAGTGAGTGAGGTGGGGGGATTAAAAACAAAAGGGAAAGGGAGAACTTTCTAATGAAAGCAGGAAGAACAAGAAAACGGATGTTCAGCCTTACTACAATTCATGCTTCCAAAGATTTTTGAGAAGTTGATTAATTTGCTTTGTCATACGTAAGTTCTTTCCCTGCTCAAACCCCTTGTACACATCAAAGTAGCAGCATCTACGAATGACTTCAGAAGTAAAATAAACAGCAAATCTAGTTGTCCATATTTGAGAACTGGGCAAGCATTTCCCTGGGCCCTTACTGGTGTTAGTGGTGACAGAGATAGATAGCACACTGTGTCAACAGTAACAAAGAACTGCAAGTGACAAAGATACTCCTGTATAACTTAATAGATTTATTTTGTATGTATGCTTCTAAATATATAGACCCCCTTAAAAAAAACAGCACCCAGAGCAGGAACCCTAAGAGGATCTATCCCACCTATTTAGGCCCTGGATCCTCTCTCTGTGCACAAGTAGCCAAGAGAGCTCTAAAATCAGAAATGCTTTTGGTAGGGATCACACTTCAACATACTTCATTTAATATCATTGTTATCTATTAACACTTTAACAGGGATTTCTGGGTAAAGGACAAGGCTCAAAAGTGGATAATGCAACCCCATTTACAATTGCATCCAAAAGAATTAAGTATTTAGGAATAAACTGAACAAAGGAGTTGAAAGATCTATTCAACAAAACCAGGAGTTGGCACAAGAAATAAAAGAAGACACAAGGAAATGGAAAGGTAGTCCTGCTCATGGATGGTAAAATCAACATCGCTAAAGTGATCTTTTTACCCCTAGTAATATACAGATTCAGTGCAATCCCTGTAAGAGTTTCAGTGGCATTCTTCAAAGAAATAGAGTGAACATTACTGAAATTCATATGGAACCACAAACAATCTCATATAGCCACAATAATCCTGACCAAAAAAGAGGAAGAATGTGGTATCACACTCCCAGATTACAAACTATACTATAAAAAATCCTCTCTCGTGGAGGTTTTTCTGGTAGGGAAAGACCAAAATAAATGGGCCATTTAGGTAGCATGTCAGGAAGTTATAAGTGCTATGTAGAAATATCAATACAAAGCTAGATGGAGGATTAGAGACCACCAGGATTGCAACTTCCACAGAATGGCCAAAAAAGACTTTGTTGAAAAACTAAAACTTGAAGAAACTGAAAAAGTGAGCCACAGGAATGTCTAGAGGAAGAGGATTCCTCTCAGAGGAAACTGCAGAGGAAGCTCAGAGGCTGGGGCAGATGTGGACGCTGGAATATGAACAAGACTTTCAGATGATTTGAGACAGCAAGAACAGGAGAGAAAAAGAGCAGGAATTGCAGTCAGAGAGGCAGTGAGAAGTCTAGAGCCTAAGACACAAATGGAACTCGGGAGCTGACAAGAAATGGGACACAACATGACATCTTGACAGAACCCCTCTAGCTGCTGGGTAGAAAATGGATTGTAGGTAGCAGAAGATGGGCCTGGAAAATCAGAGAATAACCAGAGAAATGATAGAAGCATAAAAATCCGAATTGTAAAGTTCTCACATTTTCCATAGTTAATGAAGTACTTGTCATGTCTATGATCTAATTTGGTCCTCATGACAACATGTGCTTTCAGACAACACACACTGTTTATGTCATACCTGAGAAAACTGAGCCATCCAAAGATCAAGGGCCTTATCCAACTCTCTTCATTAAACTAGTTTGCCAACTGCATGGATAATAGTAAAGGCTTCTTAACTGCTAAGCAGAGAAATGCTAAGGGCGAAGGATGTGGGAGGTTTATCCTAGAGACAGTGAGACTTCAGCAGAGTTACTATTTTACTTTCTTTTCTTGCTCTTGTTTTAACTTTTTCACAAATGTACAAGTCACATACATGAAAGTATACAAATTCCAAGCAGAGCTGATAAAGGAAATTTAGTCTCCAAACTGACCACCGACATGGACTTCAAGAGCACAGGCCACAACAAGAGGACTCTCACATAGATGTTCTTTTAATACACGTGAACCTCTCATAAATTGTGCCTGGGCTTCCAGAGTGAGAGATCGTATGCCTCTCTACACATCACAAAAATGACCACCTTGAGCCATTCCTTACAGTTCAGCAACAAGTTCAACGCAAACCATGTGGTTACTGCCAGGACTGGGTAGCCAACTGACTGGACTATCTGGACTGCATTTAAAGGAAATTTCAAGTGTTAATTGTGCAGACCTTTTAGAACCATGAAGCTTATGCCCTTAACGAATTTTGTTTTATTTTTGAATAACGACTTTACTATGAGAGTTCCATACTGTGTCCAGGAAGGCGGAGCACCCATTCATAGAAACAAACAAACAAAAAATACCCACAGTCAAGAAACTGAAGAGAGGAATGGCTAGATTTCTCTTTTTTCTCTTCTCCCTCCTCCCTCCTTTCCTTGAGCAATCTTTTTTTTTTTTTTTCCTTCCCCTGATTCTAGTGCGTCATGAGGCCACAGAATTGAAGAAAGAATTGTCCATGCTAGGGTGACAGGTGAGAGTGTCCATTTTTCAGAGCAGGTTTTCCTGTCCTCTGGTCAAGGTGAAACATGTCCTCTAATACAGAGCACACACCATGGAGCCTAAGAGAATTACGCTCCTCTTTCTGGCTTCTCTTTATACAGATGACATCAGGACGTTTAAAGTCTCATCCGGAGTTACCCACTTCATTAGAAACAAGTTAGGAACAACGTGGCTAGATCTTGAGGGGATTGTGCTAAATTAAATATCAGAAAGAAAGACATATACTGTATGGTTTCTAGCCATTTGTGAACTACAAAGAAAACCAAAACAAAACTGTTAGACTCTAACAACAGAATGGTGGTTACCAGAGGGGGAAGAGTGGGTAAGGAGTAGGTAGAAGATTGTTTGGTGGTGGATGGTGACTGAACAGTGATACGCATGTTGAGAAAATGTAACAGTGGGACATAGACAGTGTTATCAACTAGTGTTACCTCAATAAAACTTATTTAACAATAAAATGAATGTTAGAGGAAAAAAGAAGAATCATTTCAGGGAGTCGAATCTAGATCTCAGGACTCCAAGTTCAGTGCTCTTTTCTTTAACTATACAGTCCCTCTTAAAAGTTCCTACTCCTCGGGCCTCCCTGGTGATGCAGTGGGTTAAGCAACGCACTATGAAGCAGACAGCAGCCACTGCAGCACGAGTTCGATCCCTGCTGCCGGCCAGGGAGGGGACCCACATGGCGCGGCAGACCTCTCTTGCCTCGCCCGCTGCTCCCCTCAGCAGCAGTGTGTTTCGGTCAGTCTGCCTGTTCTGCTCCCCACTCTGTCTAGTGAATCCTCTCACCTCCCATGACTCTGGCCTGTACCCCAGTTCTTGAATGAATAAAAAATAAATCTAAAAAAAAAATATTCCTACTCCTCTTGCTACCGCTCAGGAGCTTCGGGCGAGCAGAAACTAAAAACAATTATAGTTATCATTATTATCATCATCACTGACATTACTCAATGTCACCAACTAGAAAACAAAGCAAGTGACTCTAATTATACTAACTCCTGGGGGTGAGGGGCATGCTTCAAAATTGGCCCACAAGAATGAATCAACTATGTTCTATCTACACAATAGAGTATTACATAACCATGTAAAAATGAAGATGAGCTTATGTACTAGTAGAAAGTGATGTCCTGTCTAATAGGGTTCTGAGAGGAAACAGATCCACACACAAAAGGTAATTATAGATACTTCTATAATGAAAATATTTACAAGGTAGAAGGATAAATGAAGCCTATGGGGTATGGTAGAACATCCCTGAATTAGCAAAAGCAAGTAGGCTTTATAATCACTAGACCTGAAGGAACAAGTAGAGGAGGGAGTTAATGGAACCTGGTGGATGCCATGACTAAGAGAACTGCCTAATAGGAGGTATTACCTTAAATCAAGAAACATGAGCACTGCCAAACACAGAGCAGTTGAATATGGGCTGAGTATACTGTTCTGTTTCCTTCTTATGAGAGGGCAGAGGGCCCCGGATTTTGCAGTTCATGCAGATGAACTTCCAGGGCACAGATCAGAGCAAAGAAGGTCAGGGAGTAGATCTAGAGGGCAAATAAAGAAAATCCCATACAGAAAATAACTAAAACACGCAAAAAAGCAGAAAAGTATACAGAGAATACCACCCAAGAAGAGAGAAAACACTAATTTTTTTCTAAAAGATTGGAAAAAAATGTAGCAAAATTTAATAAAACACAGTAACCCAGGAGAGGGAATGGACTAAGGGGGAGGAGAAGAGAAGTGAGAGTTCTCCAGATTTGACACCTTATACATTATGAATTTTATACTACAAAAATATTTTACATGTTCAAAAAATTAAATCAAAATAAAAAACCAGCAAACACTGAAATTCATAACAAACTGAAACAAATTCAGATAGTTCTTTATCAGATTTGCAGTGTATTAAAATGGTGGAAAGAATTATTCCAAACAAATTTTAATCACTACTCTGACTAATAACAATGGGCTATTAGTCTGAAGTTTAAATTGAGAACAAATAAATTTTAAGCTTAATTTGATAGGTTTATGTCAGTGGTAAAAAATGCTACTGTCACTTTGAAATTATTTTTTGTAGAAAAAATGTAAATACAACTATAAATCAAGAATTCTGCAGTAAAAATATATAACTACAAAATCAAATCTAAGTAAAATAATGTAATATTAAGTTTATATAGGAAGTACCAATATAAAGCAAGATTTTGCTTCTCTGTATGTTTTGGCTTTATCTATTAAGAACAATAACAAGCAGCAATAAGCATATCCAATGCCAATTCTAGATAACATATTCCACTAAAGAAACTAAGACTTTTTGGAGAAACAAATAATTTTTGGTCTAGGACAGAAAAAGAACAAGTTGTTCCTCATATACCTTATTAGGGAAAACAATATAGAAGCGATCAGAAACTAGCAGAGTAAGTCAAAATATACAAGAGCTAATTGGAAGGGATACCCCTTGGCCAAATTTGGGAGATTTGAGCAGTAAAATGAAAATGACAATAATCGGTTATGATATATTGAATAAATAATATCCATAGATTCATACTGATATTCAAAAGATGAAATTAAGAAGATAAAGAGGAAAAAAATTGCCATCTTTGGGTGACTTTTACATTAACCTATCACCCCAAGTACTGGCCAATAACAATAAAAAAACAATAACTAAACATCTTGCTCCACCTTTTCTTCTTTTTATCAATAAGTTGTCATGAGTTTGTTCACTATGGATGAAGAAAAGCTCTGCTTTTTAGAACAATTCTAGCTAATTAGTGTAAAGGGATGATAGAGTACCAACTTTACAACTGCCAGTAAGAGATTTGATTCAAACAAAAATCGCTAAATTGAATCACTAAAATGAATGCTAAAGGTACTAAGGAGTAGGTTACTGGAGAACAGAATGTCTAAGCATATCACAGTCTCATCACCCCACACAGTTCTTCCTAATTTTCAAAGAGCAAATATGCTTTTATAAAGCAAAGTTCTAGTGGTCATTACTTTGCCCAAGTGGAAAATTTAACATTATAGTAGCTAAACTACTTTGAAATGAGGAGCTCCAGACAGTTGAAACAGCAAACACCCCAACCCACCTATGAGCAAACACTAAAATTCATAACAAACTGAAACAAATTCAGATAGTTCTATCTCAGATTTGCAATTCATTAAAAGGGAGGAAAAAATTATTCCAAGCAACTTTTCATCACTATACACTGACTATATACTAAGTGGGATATAGTCCAAAGTTTAAAAAGACAAATTTTAAACTTGAATTATTCTTGCTAGAACGTTATCCTGAAATTTAGCAAGTCTTTAGATCTAATTCCAAGTTGACAGAAAATATAAACCATAAAGGAAGATAGTAAGCAACACCACGAGAAAGTAATCAGTCAAATCTAAAATGAAGGACATTCTATAATATAACTGGATTTAATTCTCTGACGAGTTAATGCTATATTTAAAAAGAGATTTAACTAGACACAATGCATAAAACTTTATTGAATTCTGATTTTTTTAAATAACTATGAACAATCATTTCTTAGTAGTTAGGGGAATTTTAATATGGATTGGATAGTAGGTGAAACCACATAGTATTATTAAATGCTTAGGTATAAAATGATACATACACTATGTGTAGGCAAATTTTTAGAAGAAGCATGCTGGTTTACTTAGGGGTGACATATCATGATGTCTACAATTCACTTCCAAATACCTATCTATAGATAAGCAAGGAAAGCAAAATATTAGGAAATGTTTGATTGTAGGTAGCAGGTATAGAAGTATACCTGTAGTTTTTATTCAACTTTCTACTAATTTTGAATAATGATTATAACTAAAAGAGAAAATATGTATGAATCAAACAATGTATAATTTTTTAAGAGCAAATACTTACAGAGGAAGAGGAATAGGAGTAGAGAATGAGGACATAAAGGGAAAAATAAGCACCAAACCAATGGAGAAGCCAGTTACTAAAAATGATATGAGGGTGCATAGAGATCCTGAGAGAAGTTGAGAATTACAATAGAGCAGAGGCTTTGGAGAGCAGGAAGCACATACATACACCCCAGTGCCGTCTAGACACACTTGTGTGCTGGGTAAATAGAGAAATGAATGAATGACAAAGCAATGGATAAGTGATTCAGACTAGAAAAGGTAGGCAAATGGGTAATTAAAAAACATGATTTTTTTTCTCTTAAACTAAATGAGGGAATGATTTGAATAGCAAACAAGATAATTGTGGAAGATTGCTACATCTACCCATTTGCTTTGGTGGGTTTAAGCAATTCCTAAGTAAGCATAGTCAATGGAGGGAATGCTGCCTCCGCAAGAGAGACACACAAAAAAACGCCTAGAAACAAATTTTTCATTTGTGCTAGAGACTGATGCTACCTTGCAAAGATAACAGTCTTTATAGAGGCTGAAAACTCTTAAAAAGCCCATTCTGATGTAACCATTCTATTAACCACAAGAGTTTACATTTCATCCCACAAAAGAAGTATCACAAATTTCTTCCCTAACTTTTCAAAGCAAGTAATTTCAAACCACTGAATTATTGTTTAAAACAAACAAAATGCAAGATGATAATGGAGAAGAGAGCATTGTGAAATCAAAGAAGCAAAGATAATTCTCTAAAAAAAGTTCAAAACTCCTCCTAGTCCAGACAGGCAGTTGTTTCTGAGAATTCTATACTTCCCAAACCCAGAAATACAACCAGAAGGTTAAAAAAAACTCTTCCATTTTTTGTCCTATTCGTGTAGGTTTTTTTTTGTTTTGTTTTGTTTTTACAGGGGTTGATTCTTCCCTTCTCAATAGCACCAAGAAGTGAGTCTTGTTGGATGACAGAAGCCAAGCTTGTTGCAGCTGGCACACACACACACACACACACAAAAAAAACATTTTTGCCTTGTCTGAATTATTTTAAATAGTTGAAAACACAAGGTTGCATGTAGTGAACTCAGGGGAAATTCAGGGATATGACCTGATTTCAAATCTGACCTAAGTATATATGATTACAAGAATTTGAACATTCTAACTCAGAGTTGATTGCTGGTTTTTAAAAGTAGAAAATTAGAGCTCCTAAGTGGACCCCATTTAATTTTTACTTACCTCTATGTAAAGTACTTTCTGTGTTATCAGGGTAGGGGGGAGGTCGTTCCCCCTAGTTCCATCTTCTTTGGGCCTTTCCTTCAGGCTCCTTCACAGAATCACCTGGCCCTGAATCTGACTCTGAAATAGACCCATTGCTCATGTCAACCCCCCCACCCCTTAAGCTCCCCTTGGATAGACCACCCATTCTTGGCTCCTGATTATGATTGTGCTGGTCTGGTTAAAATGCTGATTCAACCACTAATGTAGGATGGCATCTACTCTTAGCTAGGAGTAGTCCTGACAACCATCCGCTCTTTTATCATTGGTGGACATTTGTGGACATTTGCCCAGTGTCATAGCCCTAGAAGAGAAATTGCATTTTTATTTTCCTGTTCCCTTTTTGGAAATACATATCACTTTGCTCTAAACATTGTTTCTTTCTTTCCAATCGTCCAGGGTAAAGTCAAGAATCCCTAGTAAGTGTCTGCTAGTCATTTGAAAGTAAAACAGGCTGAAATCCACTGGGATTCCCATATCCACCTGCTAATGTTTTTAATCCAAACTCTCACACTCAGTTTCCTATAGTAATCAAGGAAGGCACATCATTTCTTGAACAAAAGGGACAGATGTACAAGGAAACTTTTACACAGAAGAGTTTGTCATGCAGGATTCTGCACCTTACCAGAGATGCCAATAACGCAGGTCTGAAGTGAAGCGCTAACGCATTAATCTGATTTCACAGGCTACGTCCTTTCACTCTTAGGGCCATTTCATGCCTCACTTGTCAACTCATCCTCACTCTCTGTTTCTGACACTCTCAACTAAAAGTAGGATGAATAGCAATCTTGGTCACTTGGTATCTTCACCAGAGCTGTCAGACCTTGTAGAATACTGGACAATAATTTTCAACCTTTTACACTTTGCATCCCTCATAATCATTTTTAAAACAATCTCATTTCTACATTGGTACCTAACATTCTTCATCATACATTTAAAAAGTTGTAAAGAATATACTTTCTGACACATATGCTGAGATTTTCAAATTATACTGCTACATGACTTTCAAATGGACTAAATGAAATCTAAAAATTATGGCTTGGTGCCTACCAACATTCATGAATCTATTTAAAATATACATGAATAAGTTCTTTAATAATCAGAAATTTTATAGCAATTGATTTTCCTTTTAAGCTCATAGTTCCACCTAACTTACACTATGTAGTTCTATCCTGATATATTTTTTTAAAAAATTATTTATTTATGCATACAAACACTGGGGTGCAGGCCAGAGGTGTGGGGGGGTGAGAGGATTCACCACAGAGAGCGGGGAGGAGAACAGGCAGATCAACAGAAGTACACTGCTGAGGGGAGCAGCGGGCACAGCAGGAGATCGAACTCATGCTGCAGTGGCTGTGGTTTGCTTCATAGTGCGTTGCTTAACCCACTGCGCCACCAGGGAGGTCCCCTGATATATTTTATTCTGTCATTTTTAAAAAAATGTCTTACACCAAAAGATTCTAAGAGATTCTAAGAGTCTGAAGATGCCAGTTCTGGATTTAGTTATCACTATAAATTTGGTAAAACCAACATAAGTACATTGACTATGTGTTATGTTGATCTACTAGTTTTTTGTTTGAAAGTTCTACTGAGATTAGTATATGCATGAATATTTGTGTCACACTTGCGATGGTCTGGTGTCAAACTCACTCTGATGGCTCTTGCCCTCCATGTAATATAATGCAGGGGTCTGTTGCCTGTATATTTGTTGTTTTGTTGCTTTATAATAACCCTTTTAGCACTTTTTTCATGTGTAATTTTTTGTTGATAAATTCTTTTACTCTTTGTTTTCCAGTAAAGCTTCTTACTCTTCTTTTTCTCTTGAACACTTGTCTTTCAGGGTAAAGGATTCCAGACGGAACCATTTCCTTATTGCCTATAAGGTATTTACTGAAAGGTCCATGGACAGTCTAATTGATACTCCCATACATGTTGCCCATTTTTCTCATAATTTTTTTAATATTCTGCTCTTGTCATTGGTTTTCAGAGTTTTACAGTATTGAGTCTTACAGTGTGTCTGTCTGGTATAATTTTGTTTGGAACTCTTTGTGCCTTTTGAATCAAAAGTTCTCGTTTATTCCCAGATTGAGATGGTCCTGAGTAATTATTTCTTTAAATTTTCTCTTTCTCTTCTCCTTTAGAGACCCCTATGATGTGGATTTTATTTCTATTTAGGTTATCCTAGAGGAATATTACACTATTTTCATTTTATTATTTTCTCTCTTCATTCTTCTATTTGTGTGTTCTCCAACATTTGTACTTTTGAGCTCACTAATCCTCTCCATTGCTTCTGTCTGTTATTGAGGCCCTCTATTGTATTTTTTAATTCAGTTATATTATTTCTTAGACCCATTGCTTGTGACTGTAACACGTTCATATTTTACATCATCCTTTTCTCTTTTTTTAGCAAATGTTCTTATAACTGTTACCTTGAACTCCTTTTCAGGCATATTCCATAGTTATGCTAGACTGAGACTCCCCTCAGAGTTTTTCTTTTTCTTTTTTTTTTTTTAAGATTTATTTATTTATGCATACAAGAGCTGGGGTACAGGCCAGAGTCCAGGGAGGTAAGAGGATTCACCAGAGACTGAGTGGGGAACAGAACAGGCAGACTGACTGAAACACACTGCTGAGGGCAGCAGCGGGCAAGGCAGGAGAGGTCTGCTGCGCCATGTGGGTCCCCTCCCTGGGCGGCGGCAGGGATCGAACTCGTGCTGCAGTGGCTGCGGTTTGCTTCATAGTGCGTTGCTAACCCACTGTGCCACCAGGGCGGCCCCTCAGAGTTTTTCTTAAAGTAGTATATGTGATATATTTTTCTGTCTCTTCACTTTTAGTTTTTATGGATTATAACAGGGATAAACTTTCTGACTGCTGTGTTTGCCCCTGTTCAGGTGGCCAGAGAAACTTTTATTAGCAAGTGATGACAGAAATTAATCAGGGCGGTAAGGCACTGAAGAATCACCCAGTGAGCTTCAAGCTCCCTGCCATGCTGCAGGGACTGGAGTAGTATTTTGGAAAGGATCCACATGGAGTCGCTCCACTAGGCCAACTCCTTGTATAGTCTTGCACATCGTATATAACCATATGCCAGTGACCACCTCTAGGCTCTATTTAAGTGCTAGATCTAGCTTTGGGTACAGACAGTAGTTGATCCAAGATCACAAGTCAGGTTGTTCTTTTTGCTTGTCCATAAAATCCAGGTACTTAAACTCTGATCAGTGAATACACTGAGTTGTTTTCTCAGTTTTGGCCCCAGTTATGTGTGTGTTTTGGAGAGGAGGGGGTTGTAGGAGGTTTTTCAAATATCGCAGTCACCACCTTTGTTCTGCTTGATTAAGTAAGCATATGAAAGCAGCACCAGATGTCAGGCCAGGGCTCAGGATTGCCAACAGTGAGAACTCTGTCGATGCAACTAAGAAACTCTGTTGCTTCCTCTGATATATTCTAGATTCCCAACTGTCTTCTGTGAGGATGCACAGAGTTGACCTGGTTTGTACTTTCTCTTTAGTTGCTAGTCACTTTATATTGGGAGGCTCAGGCCCAACCCAGAAATCATCACTCTGTACCACGATAGTACTCCAATAGTGTACTTTCCATTTTCAATGCCAACTCTGTACACCCCTTGATCCAACACAGTGCCAATTCTCCAGTGTTCCCAATGTGGGTATGAACCCCTAAGTCAGCAATTTAGGGGGCTCCATACAACAGCCACCCCCTCCTCTTGTGGTTGTGCTACACAGTTCTGTTTTCTGACCCTGGTGTCACTACACAGTTCTTTTTTTCTGCCAGACTATTGCTGCTGTTGTCTGTTTTTATTTCAGGCATTATTGACTTTGTTCTGCTGATTAAGCGAGTGCATGAAAGAGGCAAGCTCAGCATCCACACACTGCTGCCATCTGACTGGGTCCTGAAAAATGTCTTTTTTTCTTTACTAAAGTCATTGGTTCCAGTTTTTCTTTTTAGAACAATGAGGAAGTTGAATATCATCAACCTTAACATCATTTCCAACTTTAAAACGCTGTTTTTCTCATCATAAGCCTCATAACGATTTATATTCTCATAGAGTACACCAAAAATGCCCATTTTATTGACAGAAGTAGAGTGAAATGCCAGTAATTCTGGCGAGAAGAAAGAATGCCAGCTGTACCTGCAGGGAAGGAGAACTGAAGCTGATGTTCGCAGAGAGAGTAGATGGAGGTAGAATGAAGCGAGCAACGGTATTCTGATCAACCTAAGAGCAAAAGAAATACTACTCTCTTTGTAAGTCTGTGGTGGAGTTTATGAGGTGAAGCTAGAGATGCGACGCCTGGCTCCATTCCAGAAGCCTCAGGGGCAACAAGCTCCACTTTACTACCAGCAGAAACTACTCAGTGCTGTGGGCCCTAAGTCTAGATCTGTGCTGTCCAGAAGGGTAGCCAGTTGCGACACGTAACTATTTAAATTAACTTAAATAAAATGAAATTTAAAAATCAGGTCCTTGTTCCCATTAGCTGTATCTCAAGTGCAAATAGCTATATGGGGCTACTGGGTACCCACTGGGCAGTACAGATGATAAAACATTTTGTTTACATTCTTTTGGATAGTTTTGCCTAGATGAAGTCAACTCTCTGACTTCCCAGTATCTAGCCCTATGTGCCAGTTGCTTTTAATTGGGATTTCTGCTTCTCTCTTTCTTACTATGAGGATTCTATGTCTATGAGAACATGGTAATTAAAATGTGGAGAGAATCCTGATAGAGGGCCCAGAACATGCTATACCTTTTTGCAGTTTTTGAAATGACTGGTTAGCATCCAAGTTCCATCCAAGACTCACTTCTCTGGACTGTCAGGGAGTCAAGGACACATGTATCCTGGCAGTTTGGGTCCTTTTCTGTGGTTTCTCACTGCTCATAGGAGACGGGACACATTTCTCAACCGTGTCCTGCTGAGCATTACAAATCACCTTCTGTCTTAAAAGAAAAAAAAAAAAAAACCTGACTCACTTCCAGTTCACTTTCTTTCTTGGAATTCACAACTGCTTTTGATGTTTATCAATACATCACTACCTGGTGTTCCTGCCAAGACCATGTCTAGGTTTTAGTGATGTATCATCTCTCCATAGCTTATTGAAGGGAACTTCCCACCCCTTTTAGGGGTCCAAAAGATGCGTGAGCAGCATAGGATGGCAAAAGGCCAGGAAACAAGCTAGACATCTTATTCACAAGCACAGGGCTGCCTTTGAGAGTCTATGTGGATTAGGGAAGGATTCCAGGGAGATGTGTGACTTTGGAATAATTACAGAAGTCAGCTAAGTAAGTTAAATAAGTCTGGAAATCATAATTATGGCCAAATCTCGACAAGGTGATGAAGTGAAGTTAGAAGTCTATTTTCAGCTTCCCTCCAAACTCCCCTGAGAAACCTTCTCTTTCATTTTTCTCCTTTGTTGCTTTTTCTTTAGCTTGCCCAGAACCCAGAACGCTCTATCCTTCCTGCTCACCCCTTTAGGAAAGCTCCTTTGGACCCTTTTTCCTCCCATAGAAACTTGGCTCTGAGCCCATTAAACTCTGCTTATTAAGACCAATCAAATAAGACAAATTAAATTACTTAAAGACAAGCATCCTTCACCTGGTTTTAAAGATGGGCTTCCAAGGGCAAGGAAGACCCTAGTCAAGATACTACAGTTTTGCATGTGTACTTCCTTGGGGTCAGAGAAAGCCATAGATTTCATCAGATTCTAAAATATGTCTAAGATCCTCCTAAAACATTAAGGCCACTAATGGTGAATATCAACAGCCAATCGTAGTTGGGAGTTTTCTTTTCAGGTAATGTTTACATTTTGACCACAGTGTGATGGAGAAAGTCCCTTCTGTGAAATATCTTTGCCTCAGAAAACAATAGGACAGTGCTCAGGCCAGAGGAAAGACTCTGAGGAGGAAACAACCTCTTGCTGCCATTGAAATCACACCCACCTGCTTCAACTTAGAGTCAAGGGCAACTTTCCTACGTATTATTTTTCTTTAAACACAAAACATTTCGACTCACATAAAGTGCAGTCTTTGTTTAGAAATTTTAAGGAAATCAGGCTTAGGACACAACTCATTTTCTTCATTACAGATCAACTGTGTGAAGAAGTGGCAGTAGGATGTAGTGAGGGAAAGGAGACAAGAGTTTTAGTACCAGGTCTCATACTCATTTGCTGAGCAACCTTCTGAGAATAGCTTGGCCTCTCTGGTGCTCAGTTTCCTCATCATTATAAAACCTGTGCTGTCCTCTCCAGTCCTGTGATTCTAAGGAAGCTGCCCAAAATCTACTACACTTAAAACATCTGTACCATCCTTTTATTGATATTGAGAGGCTGTTTTCATATTTGGAGAGAAACTATCCAGTCAAACACTATATTGTTTCTTGCTTTTTAATAAGTTATCATCTTGTCCAAAGCAGCAAGACCTGTTCTTGAAAGCTTCAAAACAGTTTGTGGTAGATTGTAATTCTTGTCTCAGAAAGATTAATTGGAAACAAACTCTAAGGAAGAAAATTCAAAGCCCATTTCTATGCTTCCTGCCTTTCAGATCTTCTAACATGTAAATCGACCATTACAAAGAGGATTAGTTATTAGAATGGCCTGAGTGAAGACGGACACTCAGCTCCCCTTATTCTTCGCCAGAATCCCTGGTGACCAGCATCTTAATGGCCTTCTTTTCAACTTGCAGGAGGATAAGTTGCATACTAACTTCAGATCCTGTGTTCCCGAACTTTAATGTAACAAACTGGGATCTTCCCCACCCCCAAATCCTGTTTGAAATTAGAACAAGACTTAGCAATGGACATTCCAGACATCCATGCTTAGGAACTATGACGGCTTTAAATGACTCAAGAAAGTTGCTTTTTAATCTCTGGATTTTTGTTAGCCTCTCCCATATTTATTCCAGTGATAGTCATTATCTCTCTCTCTTTTTTTTTTTTTTCCTTAGTACTAGTTTTTTTTTCCCTTGGCAAAATTCCCTGGATACTGTCCTGATTTCTTATAAGTACCATGCACTAGCTGATTGCACCATTGGAACCACGCCTCTGTTCTGATTTCTTAATTCTCCCCCATCACAGGCCTCCTTGTTTTTCCTCTCTTCTTGAACAGAGCGATACCTCCTGATTTAGCAATCTCAACTATCCTAACATACATGAGACCCAGAAAGAAAGCAAGAAGCATCACTGAAATTCAACATGAACAAAAGGTGAAAAACAAAAGCTGTGATGACTTAGCCTTCATGCAAGCTAGTTTGCTTTTGCATTAATATAAATCTTGGAAAAAAACACAAGTATCAAGCATATAAGTGTGTAAAGGGGAAGGGCCAGGCTGTCCTGGGAGAGTAAAGGCCTCTGATGACTGATTTCCAGACAAGGAAAATGCCAATGGACAGTCTGGCAATGAAATAGGAAACAAGGCAATTAAAAAAGAGAGAGATCAAAGATTTGTGCAGTCTAGAATATTTAATAGTGAGAAAGACAGACCCATATACCCCACTGGTACCTACTTGGATTGTAGCATATTTAGAATGGGAGTGGAGAAAATCATTAATTTAACTTCAAACCAGGACAAAGAATATAAACTGGATGAGAACTATTTCACATAAGCTCCCAGCAGCTCTTCTTTTTTATTTTAGTGTAATAATGACTGCTCAGAATATAATTAGACTATATTTGCCATCCTCTCTTGCAGTTGGGTATGATCAATAGGATGTGAATGAAAGTGATATGGATGATTTCCAGATACTGCCTTCTTTAAAAGGAAGGCTCATGCTTTCCATTCTCCTCACCTTCTGGTTAAGATGCAGACACGGTGCCAGCAGCTGGGACAAAATAGCCACATGTTGAGGATGAAAGAACATTAAGAATCGGGGTTGCTCACAGTGGCATCAGTGTATCCACTTAAACTGCTTATGTGGGGTCTGTTTCTTTTTTTTTTTTTAAGATTTATTTACTTATGCATACAAGCACTGGGGTCCAGGCCAGAGGTATGGGGGGAGGGCAGTGAGAGATCCACCAGAGACAGAGACAGAGTGAGAAACAGAACAGGCAGATCAACTGAAATACACTGCTGAGGGGAGAATCAGGGCAAGGCAGGAAGGTTTGCTACACCATATGGGTCACCTCCCAGGCTGGGGGCAGGAATCGAACTTGTACTGCAGTGACTATGGTTTGCTTCATAGTGCACTGCTTAACCCACTGCGCCACCAGGAAGGCCCCTGTGGGGTCTGTTTTTTAATAAGCCTGCCTACAAACTTGTCTTATTTAAGTCACTGATATTTTGTTATTTAGTAACAAAACCTACCTCCTAACTACTCACCTAATGAAATCATGTTATTATTGCTAAATACGGATATGATGGGGGTTTCATTGATTATGCTTTCAAATTCCAAACTCTACTTTCCCTCTTTCCTTAGGCAGTGACCATGAGGTAAATTGAAAAAAGTGGAATTTGCAGTACAACCTTGACTCCACAAGTTAGTTATTAAATTTTCTTGATAAAATGAGAATCACAAGAGGTAATATGTATCTCTTGCACTTGCTCCTGTACATTTAATCCTCATAACAACTCTATGGGGTAGCTTCTATTGTTATGCTAACCTTACAGATACATATAGGCATCTTTCCTAAACCCTTCCCACTAATGAGGCAAAGTTGGAATTTGAATTTGAGAGTTTCTTGCAAGCCTACAGTTCTTAACCATACCTCTTAACTTTCTAAACCAGTGGGAATTCAAGGCTAAATATAGTGCCCAAAACATGACCATCTCTTTACAAACTGGGGCTGTTATTACTAATAACCATTTGTATTTTCAAGCTGAGATACTAGGTTACAGGCTGATCATCCCCTCTCTGTTGAGAACTTTTTCCTTTAGGTGAAGGAAACTAAACATCTTTTATTAAACTACAGAAAATCACTGTTTAGTTGACCAGGGAAATTTTCTTTCTCCTGTTATTATAAGTTGATTTTCTTAGCCAAAACCTCAGTCCTAGTTCTCGCCAAGCCCATACTCCGTAATGATAATTCTGAGTCATCCAAAAAAAAAAAAAAAAGTTTGGGCCTCCCTGGTGGTGCAGTGGGTTAAGCAACGCACTATGAAGCAAACCACAGCCACTGCAGCATGAGTTCAATCCCTGCCGCCGCCCAGGGAGGGGACCCACATGGTGCTGCAGACCTCTCCTGCCTTGCCCACTGCTGCCCTCAGCAGTGTGTTTCAGTCAGTCTGCCTGTTCTGTTCCCCACTCTGTCTGGTGAATCCTCTCACCTCCCTGGACTCTGGCCTGTACCCCAGCTCTTGTATGCATAAATAAATAAATCTTTTTTAAAAATTTACATTCTATTCAAAAGACTTTGGAAGCAGGAAGAGGTACCCAATGGCAAACTCAAGCTGAAAAAGGACTTCCTGAGTTAAATGAGACAAACCCCAGACCTCTGGCCTCTCCTTTCTCACACAGGCAGGATAAAACAGAAATAAACACTGGCTGGTGCCAAAAATGAGACTCTGAGACCTGAGGTCCATCCCTGCTCACAAAAGGAAAAAATGTAATAGAAATGCAAATGTGAGAAGAAGGAGGAGAAAGAAGCAGAAGGGAAAAAAAAAGATATGCATGTTATCCATGAAGATTTTTTTTTTTAATGGATAAAGGGGGAAATAAGGCATGTTTAAAAGACAGGTCTGTTTCTCTAGAAAATTGTTCCCTAATAATGGTTCTGTCTACCTCACACTGCACACCTGTGATGAATGGACTAATCTAGGTGAGGTACCACAATCACGGGGGGTCCTGAAAACAGAGCAGCAGCACCAGGTCTTGCTTCGTCTCTACCTAAACTAGTCAGGAATAATGCCTATTTCATCGTGCCAGGAAAAGAATGCATTATCCCCATCTCACATATAAGGTACTTCAATGTTAAAAGTGACAAACAACTTTTCCCAATCATACACATATTAAGTGGTAGACCTCAGATTTTAAATACAAGACTGTCAGATGCCAAAATCCATTTCAAAATAGGTTTTATTTGATATGTAGCTGTTCTCCCTAGATAACTTCTTGTATTAGCCATCTACTGTTTGCATATTTTTTAAATTTCATTTAAGATTTGTTAAGCACCAACTATGTCTGTTTGCTAAGATATACAAAGACATGTTTCCTACTGACATTAGATTTGCAAACTGATGGAGAACCATATAAACATAATAGATGAACCATACGCATGATAAAGTGTTAAGTGATACAAGTACTTTGGCAAGAGCATTAGAGAAGAATACAGTAATTACAAAAGCAGTTAGGGTAGTAGTTAACTATATGCAAAACACAGGCCTTAGTATTGGAGAAGGGAGACCAAAGAAGTAATCAATTTTACTAAGGATGGGGTTAGCTTGACAAGTTAGATAGTAAACATATAGGCTCTCCAATTAAACTTGAATTTCAGAAAAACAACAAATGCTTTTTTAGTATAAGTATGTTTCACATACTTTCACATACGTTTCACAATATTTGAGACATACTGAAACATAAGTCAGTTCATCCAAAATTCAAAATTTTATCTGGCAATTCCAGGTGGGGAGACAAAAGAGTTGTCAAGTATGTTCCATAGAGAAGGAGAGTATGGAAGATGAGTATTTTTTTCTCCAGATTAGAGATAAGGGGAATAAAAACAGGGAGGGAAGCAAGGATTATTGAATCTTTAACCTCATATAAAATATGACCACACAAAACTATAAACTTTCAGGAGACCACTAGGATTGCTTTCAACTCGGAATTGTTTCTCTTTAAAAAATAAGAAATTAATACATATATTTTGTCACTTTATAAATATAAGGTCTCCCTTTGAGCTTAGGTGGAGGTGAAAGTAAATATGTTGGGGTGAAAGGCATGACTGCCAAGCAACCAGTCAGGATGTAGATTCCTTCTTTTCCTTTACAATGGGGGAAGGAGGGGTCCTGTGCTTTAAAGGAAAACCCTCCTCCCTTAAAAGAACAGTATAAAAGGAGGTGGTATATTTGAAATAGCATTTTGCTATTCTCCCATAACTAGACAGATGACTTGGGCTAAGCTGTGGTTCCCTCTGTCAGTTTCAGCTTCCTCCTCTATGAAGCCATAAAGTCCCCCTGACTGGGCTCTAGGTAACTTCCCAGCAAGCATCTTTGCACAAGCAGTTTCAACAAGCATTTCTGCTACTAACACTTCCACCACCTAAATAATTAGCTTTAAGCTTTTAAGCTGCTATAAAAGAGAAAAGGAAGGTATATTCAAGTGGAATATAAATAAATAAAGCAATCAAACTAACCAAACACAACAAAAATAACTCCTAGAATTTGAGAAAATATGGTGGTTACTAGAGGGACAGGGAAGCGGGACAAGCAGGAGGAGGTAGAGGAGGTCGCTTTGACCTTGGTCACTGGCACTAGAACTTTGGTGGTGGGTGCATATTGAGGTGTGAAGTTGTACTCCTAAAGTTACCTAATACTGTAAAAAATGGTAAATCAATAGAATTTTATTTAAAACAAAAGAGTCAAAAAGACGAACTTTATTTTTTTTTGCAGTAAAAGCAGAGAACAACAAAAAAAAAATTGAAAGGACATCCTGAAATGTAAAAAAGTAGAAACAAAATTTTAACTACAATATGTTTAAAAATGTATGCAGATTCATGGCAATTACCACAAAAAATTGAATTTCTTTTCTGGATCTACCTGAACACTGTCTTCCAAGTCTTTTATTCATTCATATGATAAACATATAAAGAAAATTTGTGGTGATCAAACTTCCTCAAATATGAAATCAGAAAGTGAAAAGTCAGATCATGTATTACAATACTAGAATATTCCAACACCTCATTTTGCAAAAAAGTTGGTTTCTTATTTCATGATGAAGAAATGAAACCAAACTGTCAATCTTTTTTTTTTTTTTTTTTTTGGCTTATATAGCAAAACTGTCTTAGGGCCAATAAGTTACACAGTGAAAATGTTCATGATGAAAATTTTTGTAGTGACTGCAGAAAGAAGGTGACCAAAAGAGGAAGGATGGGAGCAAAGGCTAGCGGGGTCCCATGGACAGTGGTGGAGAGGTGTTGGTGCTTTGGCGGTGGGTGTGGTGTGGTAACATGCACTTGAAGAGGTGTGGATCTGTGTTCCTAGATCATAGTAAACCAATATTACCTTAATAAAAAAAAAATAAATAATGCTGTGACCAAATTTCTTGTAGCAAAGGTTCTCATGGCAAAACTACCAGACATACCTGCCTGATACCTCATTCCCCCCATCTCTCACTATGATTCAATTTTAAGTAGTAAAGTCATATCAGCTCTCAAGCCAACTACCTAAGGAGACAGCGTGGTTCCATAATCTTCCTGAAAATGTAGCAAGGTGGTCCCCAGGAAAAGGGGGAGTTCTAGGTTCCCTGCCCTACCCCAAAGCAGATGAAGCTGTGCAGGGAGAAGAAACCAGAAAGGAGAGAGAAGAAAGGAAGCAGGATGGAGAACCAGAAGGAGACCTGGAGGAGGCACAGAGAGACATGTGAAGAAACTATGCTTGCTTCTTGGTCCTGGACTGGTTGGAACAGATGTGGGTAAGAGGCCTGTGGGAAGGCTAACAATGGCAGCTTTTATCTTGATTTTGATTTTGCTCTTTTCCTCTCAGAATTGTCTGACCCTTTCTGACTCTTTTCTATGGGTCTCCACCAAAAGGTGCTTTAGACTTGTGGCAGGCTTTTGGGCCTTGCTTTGGGCCAGTTCTGTTTGGTTGGACTTTTATCCATGAGGGGAGAGATAACTTTGGATGCCTAATTTAGTAACTATATTCTTTGTCTTTTCTGTATTGTTCACTAATTGCATTAAAGTTTGTTTCCATTGAAGGTCTTATATGTTTTGTCTTGATGTGGCAGATGGCAGAATCTATTTAGAGTGGGTAGGTGTGGGGGTTCTGAGGTGCCCCTCTCCCTGCCCTGTAACAAAGTCTGCAGACTCTTGATATTATTCCAAAAAGCAACTTTTGCTTTTTCTTTTAGCTGAAGTTGGTCTCTTCTGTTTTCAACCAAAGAACTAAAGGACTCCATATCACTCAGGAAGAGGGAAATGGGAAGGTACCAAGGTCAACTACATTTGTGAAACTTGGAATTAGACAAAACTACATCATATTCTTACTACAGGGTTTCTCAGCCCCTTAAGTATGGCTGTGTCTCTGTGACCCTCCAAAAGAGAACTAAGTGTTTGGGGTTTCACAAACCATCATTATCACAAGTCATTTTGTTACTGTTTTGTTCATTTGGAGGATCTGTGGTTGGAGTTCCCTGACTCCTGAGATTTTCTACCTTTAAACTGTAAGTTTACCCAATCAGCACTTCTTCACTCCCACAAAGTACTAAGTATAAACTGATGACTACAGTAAAACAAAACCATACTTTGAACTCATTGTGAACCAGCCATCCCATAACCACAGAGCGGTTTAATGTGATCAAAACCACAACAGATCGCAGAACGCTCTTCTCCAGGCCAAGAGAGCTGACCCATGTCACTGTGCCAAGAAGCAATTTTCCTGATTACTCTCTGCCTGCCCAGGATGCCTGTGGTTTCCACGGGTAAGGTAATCCTTCACTTCCTGATATTGTTGCTCTCTTCTGCTGTTGCCTGCAGTGTATCACGGGATTCCTGGAAGAGCCGGCTGCATCAGATAGAGGACATACTCTGTAGGTATGGCCAGATTCTAGCTATCAATGACTTGATTCCTGACACTGAAGACATTCCATTCAATCCAAAATTTTACTTAATTTAAAACTATTCAGTGTGTACCAAAACCATATCAAGGGCCAGATTTTTTCATATTATCTCATACTTTAATTCTTACCCTATATGATGTTTTAACTCTTTATGAACTTCTGAGATACATAAGGTCCTCTAATAGATTGTCTAGAAAACAGGGGCACTGCCTGCCTCAGTGTCTGCTGGGTAGCTGGCAGGAACTTCTTGGCATTGTTTGTCTGAACAACAAAAATAGATGCACAAAAAAATGCAGGCCACAAAGGTTAAAACTTGTAAAAGATAATTGAAAAAAAATTTTACAGTAAGAAATCTGGCCTCAAGTTGCTATTATTGATTACTGAAATTAAAAAATTTTGTCTAATGCAAAAATAACTGTTGACTAAAGAGAGGAAGAGAATGAATTTTGCTCCTAAGGATTAATAACCAAGCACTTATTAAGTACATTACATGTATACTAATTGCTCCTTTTTATATGCGAAGTAGACTGTAGAAGTCTCATTTTGTAAGGTGGAAATTAAAACAAAGTAGGTTAAAAATATTGCCCAAGTTCATATAGTTAGTAAAAGCAAAGGTAGGACTTAAATAAGGTAGGACTGTCTGACTCCTGTGCTTTCTGTGCATGTAGCTACTGTACTGGATTCCTAGAAGTTCTGCTGAACCACTGAACACAACAGATCTTCTGGAGTCCCTATGCCTGCTGCCTCTAGACATGAGCACTACATCTGCTCCACACTTTTCCACTGTCTTCCTCACGCAACTTTGAGCTGTACAAACGACTCATTTTCCAAGTGATTAATAATGAAAATACTGAGAAACACCAATTTAGGCACCTAGGAAATATCTTTCTGATTAAAAGTAGAGAGTGATGGAAGAGTGAGAGGTGATGGCAACCTGATAAGTAACCATATGATAAAGTCCTCCCTCTATTTTTATACAATAACAATTAGGCTAAAATGTTAGGAGCTGGTGGGATGGGGGACAACAGAGGGCTACCATTTTTGCATGAACTTGGTAGGATCATTATTGATAGTATCTGATGCACTGAATGAAAGTTGCTGAAGCTTTGAAGAGTTTTCAAGGCTATGATCAAAGCCAGAAAGGGTTCAGTAAACTGTAGACAGACCTGTGGGCTAAATCCAGCTCAAGTCTATTTTTGTACAGCCCATGTGATAAGAATGTTTCTTATATTTTTAAAGGGATATAAACAAAACAAAGACGGATGTATAGCAGAGACTATTTGTGCCCCTCAAAGCCCAAAATATTTGCTAGTGGCCGTTTTTCAGATAAGTTTGCCAACAAACTTGGCCTGGAATCCACTTTGTGATCACTATAAGAAAGCCATGAGCCAGTGACTGTGAAGTTAGAATAAAACACATGGTGAGACTGCAATGGCCTCACTGCAATCCCATAGCCTTTCTGTAATAAGACAGATCTTCCAGAACCTTCAGGAACAAAGTTTCGGTATTTAGTGGGAAAGAAGAGAAACAGGAACAAAATCTCCTGTTTCCTAATTCTATACCCTAGAGTTTGATAAGTCTCTGGATAGTCTGTAAATGATTTCCAGGCAGATTCTGTAAAAATGAACAGCTGTTAGAAAGAGATGTTTCCAAGATGGGACAAAGGGATCTCAATCATAAGGAAGAAAGAAATCAATTTTTAATGCTTACTATGTATTGGAATTTTCACATCTGCTGAGTCAAAATTCCCATATGGTCTGCCTGCATTTAACAGATAACACATTAGCATATCAATATTTTCTATGTCATGGCACATTTGAATATAAGTAGTTTGTGTAGCTCTGGCTAAGTGACTTCTCCAAGATCAAACTACTGGTAAATGGTAAACCTGTGATGCAAATCTTATTTTTCTGATTCCAAGTCACCCAGTGCTCTTTTTTCTCAGCTCATTCTCCAATATTGTATTTGAACAGTTCCAGATGTAGAATCCAAAAATCCAAATGCCAGCTAGTCCCTGCTTCAACTGATTAATGAGCATATCAGACTAGAGGATTAAGTTCCCTCTCAGCTCTACCTTTCTATGATGGTTTCTGAGAAATGATCCAAATGAAATGGAAAAGAAATCTCAGGTAAGCAACCTGATGATCTTTGCTTGTCCAACATGCTTGGGGTATGAGGTCAGTGGGGGGAAGAGAAACATGCCCAGATTCAAGTAGGTGAAAAAGGCATGACCAAAATATGAGTATGAGAGGCTTTCCATTGCTGACAGCATGGCACCCTGACTTAGCAAAGACTCTCCCACTACACATGTAACTGCTGAATAAATATTTTAAAACTTTAGAAGACATAGCCTAAAAGAAAGCCAAGACAGTTCCCAGCTGCCAGAAACAGAAAGAAAATTCAAAACCAGACACATAAGCTTTAGCTGGCATGTGACAGACCAGGAAAGAATCAGACTAGATACAGGTCTCACAGTTAAATTTTTCAGAGGAATGGTCAAACTAGAACTGAAACCTATGCTCAAAACTGGGACTCTCAAAAATTCTAGCAGGACTTGAGAGAATTAAAAGAACTCTAGCTATTGCTCAGAAAACAAGCTGTCTCTTCTGGACTTCACAAGGGGAAAATATGCATCCTGTGAAAAGCCCACAACTCAGTATGGGTATGGAACAAGAATTTAAGCTATCTTCATATTATAAGAATTTCAAGCAAGGAATTAACATAATCACTGGTCCATGACCAGTAGAAACCCTAAGTCCCTGGAGAGAAGTAAACACAGCATGCTGTGCAGGCACTATCTACATTCCAGGACATATGGCACTTTTACCAGAAGAACAAATAAAAACTTACAGTAAGACATTGTTAACTGAATGATGAGAAAGTATCTGAGAAGCATATCAGATGATATAGCATGTGGAAGAATAGGATTATACTTTACCTAAGAACCAGAAATAATAGAATAATCTGAAGGACACAGGAAAATAAGTATGTTTAAAATTAGGGAATAAAAAATAGACAGTGAAAATCAAAATGAAAGAACTAAAAAATTCAGGTAAGTTGACAATCAAATAGAACTTCTAAAATTGAAAAGTATAATCATTAACATTTTAAGCTCAAATAGCAAATTAAATACACTTAAAAAGAACTGATGTATTGATAGATTGAAAATCATCTAGAATAAGACACAGAAAGAATAGAAAATAAAGAGAGCTTAAAAAACATGGAGGGCTGTCTGGCAAATTTCAAGCTAAATCAAAATATAAATTCCATCTGAGATTGGAGGGGAGGCAGTTAGTTACAAGAAAATTAATGAGATAATGACTGAAAAATTTCCAGAATTGAAGTCCACTGAGTCCCAAGTAGCATGAAAGAAAAACAAACAGAACAATCATAGCTACATCATTATATACCAAGAGAGATGTAACCTAAAAAGAAGTGACAACTAGGCTGACCATACAGTTATCAATAGTAGCAATTAAAAAGTTTCTCTTATACCCAACTATTGTTCCAGAGTAAGAAAAATAAGTTTTAAAAAATTTAAGGATTAAAATTTACTACTGACATCCACTGCTAAAAAACCTACTGACTTGACGTACTTCAGAAAGATGATAGTTGAATCCAAGTAAGTAGGAAGTGAGAAAAAATTAACAGAAAAGTCAATAAGCACTGATTCACAATAACATAAGAACTCATTTTGAAATAGCCAAAAACAAGTTGAATTAAAATACTTAACTACAGTAACATGGAAAAAAGGGAGAGTTTTTTTTAACGTATTCTTTGTTCTAATTGAAAGAGGGAGTTATTTTAAATCCTTGTGATAGGGTGAAGGAGAACAAAAAAATATTAAATAACTAGTGATGCACATATGATAAAATTATTATTGTGAGCAGTAAAATATCTGAAATATAAGGAGTACTTTCAGGCCAATAAAAGAGAATGGAGGAATAGTGTAATGAAACTAAAAAGTGTAATTAAAGGAGGAAGAAAAAGAAGCCGATGAGCAAGGAGTTCCGCTGATCCAGTTTCAATATCAAATTCTAAATTCAGCCCAGTCCCCGTTGAGGTTGGGCGCCACCTGCTGATGACTGTCTTCTCTAGCTTAACTACAGAAGATTCCTGGGTCCAGGATAGGACTAGGAATACATCCCTTTCCCCCACTACCTGCCATTTCATCTCTGATTGGCTATCTCTCACTTACACAGAAGGTGAGAACTTTAATCCCTGTAATGAATTTGAATAATAACAGAGACTGGGCAGACAATGGGAGTCTGTCACCATCTATTTTAGACTGAAATCGATGTTTTGGCCAGGATATATTACACTCAAAAGGAATAAAAGCTAGAAATCAATGACAGAGAATTCAATTTGAAGAGTTAGAAAATGATCATGATATCTCAAAGTAGAAGTCAGGAAATGGCAAAGGGAATTTAGGATTTAATGAGTTAAAAAACAAATAATTTAAAGTCAACAAACTGCGTTTTTTTAAAAGGTAAATAAAATCATCATGTGATAAAGAAAAATATACAATATTATTTTTTAAATGAGGAAAACTAAAATTAACTTTCAAACATATAATATTATCCCAGTAAAGTTTAACTAAAATGGACAATATTAACTTTTTAATATTTAATCATTTTGTTTTTACATCAAAATATATACAGAGCTATGCATAAATAATTACATGTGATCATATATGTGATATTTTATGGAATCTTATATTTGCTTTTCTGCGTCTTGATTTATGCTTCCCCCAGCCCACAGGTATACACATATCTAAAGACAAAATAGGCTTATTTTTGTCATAAGATCTGCATTTACTGTGAGCAAAATAAAAGTAGATTTGTTTCCTGTTCATAATAAGAAGTTATGTAGCTACCCCATTGCTGGTAATTCCTTTGGCCTTTTCTCATGATCTCAAGGTGGCTGCTACTGTTTTCTGCATCATGCCAATATCCCATATCAAAAAATAGAAGGGAGACAGCAGCACATTCAGCTGGATTCTACTTAGGAGTCAATCCAGAACTGTGTCATGTCACATAGCCATCCCTGGCTGGAAAGAGGTTAGGGAAAAGGTGATCGGAAACAGACTTAAGTCAACAAATCAACATTATCTGTCACTTGATGTTCATTATTTAATTTGTACTCTTCCATTCTTCATGGTTCATGTGTGTGTGGGTATGTGTACATATATACATATATTCATATCTACCAATACATCAGTTCTTTTTAACATATATATGAGTTCCAAGCTTAATGTATATATGTGTGTGTGTGTATATTCACATACACACATATATTATGACATAACCTCAAGAGTCACACAGGTTTCCTATGTGTGTGTGTGTGACTCCTGAGTCTAGGTCACATATATATATATACACACATACATATTCATATGTTCACTGTTGTAATGGAGCAAGGAAGAACCAAGAGGTTACACACATATCGCTCATTTCTTCCTTTTGTGGAAGCAGTTCTGCCTTCTATCCTCCTCACCCGAAGCTATTGCAATTCTGATCCCCCCCAGAAGCAGCTGGTACCCTGGAAAGGTAGAAGTATCTAAACCTGCAGCTGATACTCCAATTCAGAGGCAGCTCTGATGGGCTACCATTCTTAAAGGGGATAGCATTCTGGGGGGACAACTTCTGATGAGGATCAGAGTGGCAGTCATGCAAATGACTATCAAAATCCCAGCTATAGACAGTACAACTGATCAAGGACCCCAGCCGCTGGCTCTGAAATCAGAGGCTATTCCTACCACAGGCTGCCCCCTGGCAATAACTAGGCACTGCAGGGACACCGTGGCAGGTCTTTTCTGGCAGACATGGGACTTCCCTAATGCCAACATAGGTCCAGGTCCATTTGTTGTATCACACTCTATACTGCCCAGAAGCAGCTGGTACCTTGCAAAGGTAGAAGTCATCTAAATCTGCAGCTGATACTCCAGTTCAGCGGTAGCTCTGATGCCTACCATTCTTCAGCAGGTAGTTAGTATGGTGTAGATGAGTCCCAGATCACTGTGGGATGTCGTGTCACCAGTAGGAGGAACACATGGGTCTGCTAGTCACGGGATGGAAACATAAGCTGAAGCTCCCTAGGGCTGCAAAGCAGTCTAGCACTCTCCCACCCAACCTTCATTCTTTCTTCACTTCACTCTGCGTCAGAATTGCATCACAGGCTGACCACTCTCCAGCCTTATTTAACTCCCACTCACTTCTTTCCCAGGATTTTGTTTCAATAAAATCTTTACATGTTTAATCCCGTCTTGGTGTTTGCTTCTCAGAGGACACAGACTAACAGGAATTATTTTATCAGTATGATGACTTTTTTCTTGCCTGCTAAAACCTAGGCACAACTATTATTTGTAGTTAATGGGTATCTTCTTGTGTTCCCTGCCAAGAGTGAGCTCCTTTTGGGACCAAGACCTTCAACCGTGTAGTGATCCAACTTACAAAGACAGAAACACAAACTACCCATGGAGCCACTTGTGTTTCCATCCCGTGGCTACCAGACCCATGTGTTCCTCCTACTGGTGACACGACATCCCACAGTGATCTGGACTCATCTACACCATACTAACGACTTGCTGAAGAATGGTAGGCATCAGAGCTACCTCTGAACTGGAGTATCAGCTGCAAGTTTAGATGACTTCTACTTTCCCAAGGTACCAGCTGCTTCTGGGCGGTATAGAGTGTGATACAACAAATGGACCCCACCCTCACGGTCCCACTCCCGCACCTCCTTTACGTACCCTGGTCAGGTGCTAAGTTGTGTGGGCTTCCATGTCTGTGGATAGATATCCTATAAGTCTCTAGATAATGGAACACAGGTAAAGGCTCTGCAGAAGGAAAAGGCAAACCTACACTTTAAAAAAAAACATCTGAGGTAGTCTGCCTCTGACATGTCCCCCAGTTATTCTCTCCTACTACTTTGTGAAGATGAAGATCTCTTCTGCAATGAAAAGGACTGAGCTGTATAACCAATAGGATGCTACAGAAATGACATGTGTGACTTCTGAGGTTACGCATGAAAAACATACAGCTTCCATGTTGCCTTCCTTTGAGTCATTTGCTCTGGGAGAAGCCAGCCACCATCCATTGAGACACTCAAGGAACCTTATGGAGATGCCCACGTGGTGAGGAACTCCTGCCAAGAACCAGCATCTGACTGGTTCGTGTGTCCCTTAGTCAACTGCCCGTGAGGCAACCCAAACTCCTGTCCTACAGAAATCACAAGAAATACTAAGTGGTTACTTGTACCGAACCACTTATTTCTGGTTTGTTATATATTATCAGATAAGTAAGATAATACCTGAATTAGTCTAAAGTTTTGGACGCCAGTACGCACCTGGTTCCTGAACAAATTATCCTCCCCTTTTTTCTACGTAGAAGTCAAACTCATTCTAACTCTGTATTAAGATATCCTCTATAAAGAGTGACTATTTTTCATAAATCCTTCATGTCTGGACTAGGCAGAAATCACAAAAGAAGGTAACTCAATATCCTGGATTACTGAATCAAGAATACACATTCTTCCCATAGCGTTTTTCAAAACGTAAACACACTCACCATAATAAAGCTATTAGAACAATCAGAGATTAAAAAAAAATCAGATGCCATTAATTGCAATCTTCCACTTTGTTTTATTCTTTGGATAACCCTAAGATCTGGGCAATAGATTTATTGTACTAGAAGATTTCTAAGCCTCAAAAGTGCTTTTTGTTATTGCTTGTGATATTAGTAAACATGATATTTTGTTATTAGATGATGAAAATTACATTTGGAAAATCAGCATAATTTAAGAATATATCATATATGATGTCACAAAATACACGGGTAAGATACATTAAAAGTACATGACAGGACAATATAATAAGTGATTATCCTTTATCAGCATTAGAAGGTAAGAAAATTTATTGATAAATTTTCAGATTTCCAATTGCAACAAATCTTTAACAACCTTTCACTTTTCAAGTTTTGTGTAGCACCAAAGAAAAATGTCCACAGTTATCTGAAGACAATGGAAACATTCCATTTTCTAGGGTCCAGATTCTTCACTACTCCCCATATTGCAGGGGTTTGGGTAGAGAATCCACCTATAGTATTATTATTGTGACTCTCAACTTTACCTAATCTCAGCGGTACAAATTTCCATCCTTGCTCACTACTGAAAAAGACAGCTTGACCATCCACTAGGACAAGGTCTCTGTAGTAGAAAGAGGCTAGTGAGTGTCAGGGTTTCTCCCATGGCCAATACAGGTAGGGGTGGGAGAGGTAGTGAAGTCTCACATATTGTCTGAGTTGTTTAAAGTATATGCCCAGATTCTTCCAGTTCTTAGTTAATATTTCTAGTGGGATCAATGTTGGAATTGATCTGATCCCAAACCAGGAACTGATCAAGTCCTTCCTTGTCCCTCCAGCTCTACTCTACCCAATGTGATAGACTCAGGGCATGTGTGTAGCTATTAAAATTTAAGTTCAAAGTTTAAAAAAAATACCGCATAATCTGACTTACATATGAAATCAAATTTTTAAAAAGTCTTAAAGAAAAAAGGATAGGATTTGTAGTTATCAGAAGCAGAGGGTAGGGGAAGGAGGAATTGCAGAAACATGGTTAAAAGGTACAAAGGTCCAGTTACAAGACAAATAAGTACTAGGGATGTCATATGTGTAGCATGATGTCATGTGTAGCATGATGACTATACCTAATACCACCGGATGAGATAGACATAAAAGTTGTTAAAAGAGTAGATTGTGATGTTTTTCATCACAAGAAAAAATATTTTTCCTTTTTTTCCTTTTCTTATATCTATATGAGGTGATGGATGCTAACTAAAGTTAATGTGGTTATCACTTGACACCATATGTAAGTCAACTGCGATGCTGTTCACCTTAAACTTATATGACTCATGTCACTTATATCTCAATAAACCTGCAAAAATAATTTTTAAATTTAAGTTCAAATGAATGAAAATACAATACACAAAAGTTAGTCAGTCTCAGGCAGTTACAGATAGTCTCACTATCATATTCCAGATGCTCACACGCTCGCCATGCATGTTGCAGGTGCTCGGGTCCTAAGCAACCTCCGGCTAATCAGGGAGCTGCTGTGGTTCTGCAGTCGGCTGACCTGGGCCACTGAATGATGAACATTCCATGGGTAATGGGGGTGGTGGTGGCAGTGACAGGGATGAAAAGTGCTGACGCTTAGTGTCTGCCCTTATGGTTGACAAATTTTAGGTTTTCCTTGCACCACCACCCGTATCCCACACAAGAGCAACAAGAATCTCCGGTTTCCTGGAGGCTTATAACCCTGACTGTCCCTGCAAGTTCTTTCTCAGCGCAGTCTTCCACATGAAGATCTAGTCCTTGAGAACTTGGTTCCAGGAGTGCAACCTCCAAGAGGGAAGACCCCAGACTTAGCCCTCAGATTCCAGAGGCCAGACATAAGCCATGCTCCTCTGAGAAGGGCACAGGGCCTCATCGGCCTATGGCGGGAAAGGACTGAGTTCCTGTTGGATACCTCTCCCCTCTGGCAAAACAAGCCAAGCTCAATGCCAAGCTGTATAAGGCCAGGCAGATTCGACTTTCTCCCATCAGCATTGGGACTTATCATTTCCCAGAAGCAAAACCCTTAGGTCTTTATTTTCTGTTGCAGTCCAAACATGGGTCCTTAGACCTCTCCTGATTAGTCAGTATTCAACAGGCTGAGGTCAAAATCTTAAAGGTTTCAGTGGTGAGCCTGTAAGAACTCAGTAGTCTGAACCTCTCCTTTAGTTTACCTTTTTATTAGATTTCCATAGGAATTCTTTGGAGTATAATTCCAGGTAGGCATGACCGCAGCCAGGTGTAAGCTCCCACTCTTGCAGGAGATGGGGAGGAGACTGGAATGTGGTCCTGAGTGGATGGGAAATCCCATTAATCAGTGTGGGTGGGGCTAGTGAGAAAAGTGTTTCAGCAGATGGCAAGGCTGGAGGACTCACAGAATTATCTGAATTCTCCTCAAAGCATGCAGTTAGGTATTTTCATTTCACAGGATCTTTGCTATAACATGACTTTGCCTGGCTCAGGGTACATGGTTACAGAGGATCTCATTGGACCACAGCCAAGGCAGTCAGATTAGCAGAAGTATCAGAAGTACTACATGGGAACACGGTGTCACTTAGAACACAAACCTGGAAAAGAGAGCCCAAGTGCAGTGATAATGTAGAGTTCCAAGGCACAGTCAGACTAGATGGAGAAATTCATGATGAGAGAAGATCCTAAACCTCTGAGACCAGGTGACTATGAAACAGATTGAATATTCTAGAATCTGAGGACAAGGCTCACACAGGAACAACTGCTGCTGGGCTCCTGGCCAAGTCCAGCTGTTTGCTGATACTGCCCAGAAAAGTCACGAATCCTTCTTCCTATGAGAACATCACCAGTTAAGCATTTCAGAAGGCCCCTGTTCCGTGCAGAGGTGCGGGGGTGATTCTGAGAGGTGGGGAGCAGGATGCAAATAAAACAGGTTTCTTTTCCTTGAAGGAAGTTTATGTTCAGTTAGAGATGTAAGTGTGGTTATGAGGGGGAAAAAAAATAAACAGGAAATTACCTGTTTAATGTGCTACAAACATATTAACATGACTTAAAGCAAAGGACTCCCAAAGGCAAAAAAAAATAAAAGTTCTAATGATGTTTACATTTTAAAAGTGGGTGGTTACGATGAACACCTAAAAATTAATTCTTAGTTTGTAAACTTGGAGCTGGCAGTGAGGTACGTGTTGTGTGAGTGTGAGAGAGTGTGTGTGAATGTGTGTGTGTGTGCACACATGTGGCTCACGAGTCACAACCTTTTCTCCCTCTCTCCTCCAAGTTTATTTTGTTACTCTGGATTTCATCCTTCACCACCACATCGTCCTCCCTTCACTTTCTTACTCCCTTTGCCTGTACTCACTCACTGGCCTGTGACTTCACTGATGAAAGAGAATGCAAAGAGTTTGTCTCCTCCTGACTCCAGAGTCTTTCATCACCCTCACCTTTCTGCTCCTTCCACCTTCTTATTTTGCCAAACCTCAGCAACACTTCTTGTTCCAACTGTTTGGGTTTATTTCCCACTGTTTGGCAAGGAGAATTCTAGTTCCAGCAATTACATGCCATTTCTGGATCTGAATAATTTGGCAGCCACAGAAATGCAGGCTATACAAGAGAGCCAGTATCTTGAGTCATTCTGGGGCTCTCACTTCCCTCACCCCTACTCTTGTTTTCTTTTTCATCACAATGTGAATTGGCTCCACGTGTGGGCCTAATGAAGCGTGTTGTGGCCCAGTCACTCTTCTCAGAAACCTCTGGTCCCCCCAGGACTTCCCTGGCTGGGTGAATATGGCGATTCTCCTGTGAATGAGAATACCAGGTGAGGCCCAATATGACCCATGTCAATCACATGGATTAAAGAATCCACTTCTCCTGGTTTTATGTCAAGCCCCAGCACAAAGCCTTGCTCAGAGTCCTGTTCAATAACTACTAAGCAGTGATTTGGTGTGTGCTCCAATAATGAGCCCCAATCAAAAGGAGTTCACCTTGCCAGCTTTCTGGAGCATCTGAGAGGTTGTGTTTATTATGCCACTGATGTTATGGTCTGGGTGGGCAGGTCTACTGAGCCACACTCACTGGTGCTAATGACGTCAAGTTTCAATCCCCCAAAGGCCAGCAGACTTGGCCTAAAGAAGAATGTGCTACGTGACTCTAACTCTCCTGTCCTCAGTCATGGTCTAAGGAGTGTGGTTTTGCTTTAGCCTCACCTAAGTAAGCTGATTTAGGTCATGTTCATCCTGGGAACTAGGGAGGTGGGAGATTTCTCAGTCCCACTAAGAGCTATCAGCAGCTGTGGGGAAAAAAAATAAAAGTGAGCACATTAGCACTGTAACTGTTTTCTCCTCCTCTTTTTCCCAGCTTTAGCTTTTCATTCACCAGCCACAGACTAGACCCACATCATGCTATCCCGTGACAAATGTTCCTTTATTAATTCTCTTGTATACATATACTTGTTAAAATAGGACCAAGGATAAAAAGGGGCTCCCACACTTAGACTGTAGGATCTTGGGCAGGTTACTGAGTCTCACTGAGCCCCAAGCTTCCCATTCATAAAGTAAATATCCACATCACAACCCTACCCTTGACAATTAAAGTAGATAAAGCATGAAAAAGTGCTGTGTTATTCATAAATTGATGTGAATTATCTTTGTTTCTCAAGTGAATTCTGGCTCCAGAAGAAAAAAGCTCTTTGAAAATTCTTCCTGCTCAGTAGTCAAAACTATCCTCTCTAATCTGTAGGAAGCAGATCAACTTAAAGGTGGTATTTTTAGCCCATTTAAAACATAAAAATTATAATTTTCTGGATAAGAACCTACTGAATTGAAGTCAACAGGAGTGAGCTAGGTATGTATAAATTTTAATCTCTAGTTATTCCGTCCTGGGCTAGCCCCTAAACATCCCATATCCCTTAGCCTAGAACTGAATTCCTCCAATTACCCTGGTGATTAGAATCACCTAAATACCTACAGAATCTACAAATTACCACACTCCATCAAATCTCAAATCTCAGGAGGTAGGTCTAGGAAGTTGGTGAATCTTACCATGTGGAAATTGGAAGACAGCTGCCTCAAGTTTCTCAAATGTGTTGAAGAGTTATTTGAACCCCTTATTTCTAATGGTGAAGATAACTAGGTGTGTCCACTCTAATTCCAGAAATTTTAATCTGGGAAATCTGGAGTGAGCCTTGTGGTTTTTGCTTTTAACTAACACCCTCATCTGATCTCTAACTCTGCTACTTCATGGGGAATGCTGCCCCAGCCTGTGGAATGACTCCAGAGAATAGAGGAATAATCCTAGGTAATGTTAGCTCTAATTCCCACACCTGGACTGGACACTCTTGCTAAACATCCCAGTGATTGTTGAGGAGGATTGACTAATTCTGAGAAGTGACAGTCCTGTTGTTCCAAGTCTTGGCAGTGAAAATGCTGCCTGTGGGATAAAGGGTATGAGCTACTGAGACAAGCAAAGGAAAATCTGCATTCATAGAAGCTGATCTCCTAGGGCTGCTTCCTCAGGCCCCATTCCCTTTAAGTTGTGCACCAACTCATTTGTGTCACTGCCCCAAGGAATAGTTTTCCTGCCTTGGCACTGTGACTGTGGACCAGGGACCTGCCAACTGTCAACAAACACGAGAAGCTTGAGGAGGGTTGCTTTGGCATCTATCCTTCACCTTCCTGTCACCACCTATCATCACAAACCCATGGAAGCCTGCTGACTTACCACCCAGGGTCCATGATAGAAAAGAATCTCCCAGGGCACCTGATGTAAACTTGGCTATATTTGTGTCCCCAAACAAGGAGTCATTGGTTATGGAAATGTGAAGGGTAAGAGCATTTCTTCCTTATCCTAAGTTCCAATCAGCACACAAAAGAGAATTTCTGCTCTCTTTACTGTACTGGAGAAAAGGCTGGTACTTGACATCTCACTGACCTCTCCCTAAGAGGTAGGTAATAAAGGGATAGTTTATAAATGTGGAATGAGGGGCTCTTGTTGGGTCTTTCCCCTCAGCTGAACACATTTCGCCCATGCAAAGCTTTATCCTGTTACTGTGCATCCAGCAGATCCCATGGCTCATTCCTTTGAGGATATGAATTGCAAGGATAGATCCAGAAAAACAGCACGGAAGTTTGATTCAAAATATAAGAACCTGAGGATTCATTCCTTAAAATGAAGCAGTAACCATACTTCTGCACTCTCACCTCCCATCAGCTCTGATAATGTTACACAGCAACCCTGATATAAAATGGGTTTGCCTGACTGGGTTTATACCCGCACACTTAAAAGGCACTTATAATGCCCCAACTGCAGGTACACACAACAAAGGTTAATAAGGTGTTTTATTTATAAAAGAGGGGGAAATAAAGTAATGAATAACACAAGGAGAAGAGAGGGATACAAACCCATAAATGTTCTACCAGTCCTTTGAGCTGAAAACCAACAGTACACTGAGAGCTGGCTCCAATTGAGGAGGACCCCCAAGGCCCACATGTCTGGTTTTATACCCAGCCTGGCTGCTTAACTCCACCCTCAGGTCCCAGTGATCCACTCTTTGATGATGGCCTTAAAGGATTTGTAGCTCTTGTATATTGTTGGTCTGGAGTCGGGGTTGGAGTTCATAAACTTATTTGTGTAATTTATTTAGGACGACCTTTCTCCCTAACAATAACTTTTTAGAAACCAAGAACAACTGAAAGTTTTGTGACTGACATAGGTGATGAATCCCTGAGCATTGGGAGCCAGCCCTTCCTGGGACACTAATGAACAGACAGACAGACTAGCTGGCCAACCAGAAAGATTCCCTAGCTGACCTATAATGACCCCCTAGTTGATTTTCCGTAGTTATCCACTAAAGATAAAAAATGGTAATAGCTGATAAAATCTGCATATTACACCCAGCTATCTATTTCCTCTCCCTCCCAAAACACTAGAAATAAGTGCCAGTAAAGAGGTTTTTCTCATACTACATAAATATTAAAGGCTGGTAATTATAAAAGGCGGCACTAAGAGTAAGAGTTTTAAAGATGGAATATACATGAATATATTCCCTAAACCAGAAAGCTGAGAATGAATTTCATTTGCATGAAAAAATCTTCAAAAATCTTAGAAATCAGCAGTAATCACGTCAAACAAAAGTCAATAAAAGTAACTTATAAAGTAATGTAAGTAGAAAGTAAACAAAAGGAAAAGTATAAAATGATAAAAACATTTAACAAAATGGCATCAGCACTTTTTTTCCATAGTCATCTTAATATAAATGGCATGAATTCACCAATTAAAGGGCATACAGTGGCTAAGTGGATTTTAAAACAAAATCCAACCTTCTGCTATTTACAGGAAATTTATCTTATCACCAAAGACAAGCTACAGATTTACATTCAAAGGCTAGAAGATAATTCTACAAGTAAACTGCAACCAGAACAGCCAGAAATAACTATACCTACATCAGGTAATATAGATTTTCATTAAGAAAAGTGGTAAGAGGTAGAGATGGACATTACATTATGATTAAGGTCGAAATACAACAGGAGGAAATAACACTTATAAAAACAAAAGGAACAAATGACAGAGCACCAAGATATATATAAATTATTTATAGAACAAAAGAGAGCTACTGACAACACATCGTATTAGGGGATTTTAATATCACACAACTATGCACAGATCAACAATTTAGAGAATAAATGAGAGAACAATAGTCTTGAACAAGGAGCTAAACTAAATAGGCTTAACATAAACCCACAGATCACTCCACACAAAGACCTCAGCATACACATACTTTTCAAGAATACATGGAAGACAAAATCACAATGAGATACCATCCCATATGTGTGAGAATGTCACGTATTAAAAAGACTCCCAGTGGGTGCATGAGAGAAATTGAGAAAGAGAAACCTAACACATGTTGGTGAGACCAAAGCAACATTATTCAGTGAACATGTAAGCTGGTATAGCCATTTTGGAAAATGACCTAGAATTACCTTAAAAAACTAAACGAAAATATTGTATGACCCAGCAATCCCACTTTGGGGCATCTATCTGAAGGAGATGAAACCAACAATTTACTGACAGAGGACTAGATTAAAAAGATAATGGTATAACTACACAATGGACTATTATTCCATCTATAAGTAAAGATGAAATGTTCCCATTTCCAACAAAATGGAAGAAGGCAAAATGTTTGAGGGCATTATGTGCAGCAAAGCAAGTCAGAATTATAAATATCAGCATTTACATAGCAAATGATTTGACAAGAGAAACACAAGGCAAAGGTTAGTTTACAAATAAGTAATAAATGAAAACAATAACATTTCTGAGGTTTGGAGAAAGAGGTAAGACAGAAAGAGTATTAGGGATGGGAGAGCAATGAACACATGAATAAATTATGGTATTTTTATTCAATTAAAAAATAAGTTAGCAGCAACAGCTACTTTTTAGAAGTAGGGACTAAACTGGGTGGCTGAAAGTAAATAGATTCTGACCCCCCCAAATCCCTCCCAGACCATTCATATTATGCAATTTGTTCTCTCCTAACAAAAGTAGTAGACCTCTGTCATCCTTTAAACTATGTGCATTTATCACTTTTTTTTTTTCTTAGTTAGGAGGCAGGGAAAATGGGATGAAGAGATTACCCATTGATGAACAGGCCAAGAGTCAATTTGCCCCTTTCTCTCTCTGGATCTGTCCTTTTTAAGTCCAGCTCACACTGTCACTGCAGGATTCCCAGACGCAAATGAACAAAATCGCATGGAAGTTCAGAGGAAGTTTCATGGTGAGAACAGTTTAGTACTGCAGTACATCACTCACTAGCATAGTTTCAGCTTAAAGCATTAACAGTGATTCATTTAGGCACCCCCATCTTCTTTCTTGCTGACATGGGATAGAATCCTTCTGCCCCCAAGGTTATTATCCCACTGGCTAGCACAGCAGACTCCCATGCCTCCAGCAAAGTCTGAGGTCATACCGTTAGCTCCACCTTGGTCCTGAAGAAGAAAACCATTTCCCACCATAACACATGTCCCTGTGTTGATGACTTCTGAGTCACATTTCTCACCATCTATGTGTTGGGACCCCATTTTTTCTCAATAACTTCTGCATGTTCTTATCAAGATTCCTCTTGCCTCAAGTTCCCCCAGTTTGTCCAGTCTCAGAAAGCTCATTCCATATTAGGTATGTGATGATCTTTCTAAACAATTTTCCTTTTGTAAAAGTACTTCCTTCTGATGGCCTCAAGTCAGCTCTAGCATGCCAGGCTCTCTTTGGGGGCTTTTCTTTCAAACTTTCAAATCTCTCCATTTTCAAGACAATTATCTGGTTCTGGAAGGTCTAGTGATCTAAAATCACAGCTCTTTAAACTCTTAGGATGCTGTCTTACTTGCATTTTCTCTATATAAATCTCTGGTTGCTTGCCTGAGCCCTAGTCACCATTTTTAGGAAGAGAGGGATTTCTAAATACTGCCTAGAAACACAATTACCTGAAACAGAAACTCTGTGGTCATTTTGCTTATGGGAACTATAATGTCTCTAGATGCGTCTCCCAGGGAATTCCTGGATTCTAATCTCACATCTAGGACAAGTCTATCCTCTCAGGAGCACTTTCAAAGTGTTAAAGATCACTAATCCACAACTAGTTTTCATATTTTTACCCCTGGAGCAGCCTACTGGAAATGGTTCCCCTCAGTGCTGTGCAATCATTAAACTGTATACTCTGGGGCATTGAATCCTGGCTCAGTTGTGTGACCTTAAGGAAGTTACTTAACTTCTCAGTTTACTCATCTGGGGATAATAACAGTACAGCCTCATGCACTTTTATATTAGTTAATATGTGTATATACTTAGAATGGCGCTGGCATACTATAAAAACTCAGTAAACGCTATTATCATTAACCTCTCCTGCCATCCAATGAGGACCCCATCCACTCCCAAGTGCCCACGCCCTCCTCTGCTGACCACATGCCAAATGTCACCATTTGAGCTGTGACCTCCTGAGGACAAAAGCTTATTTTAATCATCTTTATATTCCACAGTACCTGGCACAGAGCATTTTATGGGTGTGCAATAAATTTGGTACATAGCCATCTTACAGAGGAGAAAGAATAGTAGGTGCTTTGGAACCACTCAGCAGAAGGCTCAGCTACCTTCACTTTCAGAGACCCAGGAGGAGGCCACTCCACCATCTGTTTATTGGTACCAGAGAAACGTCCTCCTATGATGTTAACTTCCCTTCTTGATAAGGAGTGAGGAAACATGTACAGCAAAAAATGGTGCTGAAGAGGAAGGGAGGGAGAGAATTGTGGCTGATCAATCAGCAAAGCATCAGTTCCACTTCTTGGTGTTCTGTGACCTTTCCAAGATGTCATTTTTCAAGTGTTTCCCAGACAGCACCCACCCTGCCGCCTCCAAACTTTCTTTCACATTGCTGTACCACCCCAGTCTGTTGACCACAGAGTTTTGTTTACAAATACTATGGCAACCCCAAGAGTTCTGGCAAGTCTAAAATATCCTGCCGACAAATAAAACACAAGGCTGGAACCATCAAAGGCCTCTAGACGACCAGCGTCACTGATAGGGTTTTAAAGGCATCTGTTTTATGTTCCTGACCATGATTTTCAGGACATTTTTCTCCTTCAAAGACCTCATACCCCCGTCCTAGGGGACATTTAAAAAGTCCATTCTTCTTGCCAGTAACTGCATTAGAGTTTAGCTCTAGAGTCTCACTGACGGAATTCTCAGCAATCTTTTTGATGTTCTTTTTCAATAAGACAGTATACCCAATGTGATTTTTCATTATGTCCATACACCCTGGCTTTACATGCTTAGTTTGACTGCAGACTCTGATATAAGATTTCAAGTATAAAGAAGAGTTTGGGGGAGGGGGAAAAGGACCCCACAAAACAGTGGAAGGAGAGGAGCAAAGAGAGAAAAAGCGAAGAAAGCAAATGCAGTGCAAATTAGACCCCCATTGTGCTGTGAATCATTGGAACCCATCTGGAAACACAAAGAGATCATTAATATGTGAACTTAGAAGTTACCAAACAAAAGGGGCTGAAAGGTTATCTACCAATTTTCATCTCTCATCACTTTAGGACTGCTGGGTGGGGAAATAGAACTGATCCTCAGATATTTCTCACCTGCTGAAAGAAAACCGAGGGTGTGAGGAATACAATGCTATAATGGTAAGGGCACTGGGATACAGGCAAGGCACCAAGAGCAATTCTAGACATCCCCCTTGCTCCTATGCCCAAAGTTGGGAGATTCAATCCTTTGCACTAATGTATTTTTGTCTTATATGGACAGGCACATGAGATTTGGCCATGACAGCAATTCCTTTCCCACAAATGTGGCCACATCTGATTGTATGTGCAGCATTCACATGGGCTAAAATGATTAGATCTTGCTATTCATCCACACCACATACTTCAACTCTACTTTCATGGTCTTTATCCACTTGAATAAGGCCATCCTGTCCTGCCAAGTCTTTGTTTCTGCAGGTTGACCCTAACCCCTTAGTAAGTGTGATATAGTAATACCACCTGGTGTTTATACAATGCTTTACTTCTTTATGAAGCACAGAACATGGTCAACCATAGTTACCACTCATTCTACACTCACCCATGTCTCCTTCTCCCCTCCATCTCTGCTACTTTGTTAGTTTGGATCTTGTCAGTATTAAGAACCAGTGTCAAATTGCCTCATACTAGGCAAAAGTGCACTATTTTACCGTCAAAAAACATGAAGGATATGATATTTTACCCTCCTGGCAAGCAAACAAACTAGCCTGCCACAGCTCTACTTAATGCCAGCAGAATGTACAAGATCCCAGGAACAGAGACAAAGGATAATATTACTCATGGCACAGGAAACAGCATAAACATTAGGACATTTCCGCCAGCTCCTGAAGTCCAAGTTCCCACAATGCAATGAGAACAGGACCAAGTGACACCTGTTCCATGTGGTACAGGAACCCTGAATTTTAATAATGACTCTAAGCAAAGCTGCCCCAAACCTGGGCTCTAGTGAAATAAATCATTTTTGTATCAGACCATGAGCAAACATGTTTTCTTCTCTAGAAGGTTCTATCTTCATTTTCCAGGCTGTTTGTTGTACAAACATCTTTGAGAGGATAGTCCAAAACAAAGGTCAGTTAGTACCTCTGCTCATAAGACATGCAGAAACATGAAACTTGGATAACTCTCTCTCAACCTTTACATAATAATTAAGTGTAGGCAGCTCAATTAATTTTTATAAACAGTACTCTAATTTCCAAATGACTTCCACTGTTAGCTTAGAGGTGTTTAATCTGCATTTTGGTAAATGACCTCTCTAATTTTAACTCTCAGGTTTTAGCCACAAGGATCTTTATCTAATCCCTTAATGAAGGAAAATATACAAATGTTTTAAGACATACCGGAAGAGTTCCTACTTAAAATAAATACTGCGTTAAATAACAATTATGTGCAGAATTGGAAAATTTCTATAACCTGAGATAAAGCTGCATTTCATGAAATTATTCTCACACAGGAAAAAAATGAAAACCCAGTCAAAATACATGGGAAAGAATGGTTTTCAAGGTATTGAACATCAGGTGTTGAAGGGACAGTGAATACTAAAAGCTGAGTGACTAATGAGGTGAATTCTACAACTATTCCAGTTGACTGCCTATAGAAAGTGTCTAGGATGTAGAACAAGAAGGAAATTTTAAGCAGAGCCAAATCTGTTGTTCTACATGCTAACAGTTGTGGAATTCGTTAAAGCAGTCTCAATATACTAAGACAGCACAAAAAAAGAAAAAGACAACAAAAATATTAGGCAAATCGCAAAGAGCAAAGCTTTAAGTTCAACCCTTACCAAATCACATTTAAAGTAAACAAACGGAACACTCTAATTTCAAAGATTAAAAGGTATTAAGTCAACTTTAAACCAACAGATTAATGCTAAAAAGGTAATGTGGTAGACTGAAAAATGCCCCCTTAAAGATATACACATTCTTATCCCAGCAATTTGTGAATATGTCACCTACATGACAAAAGGGGATCTTGCAGATGTGATTAAGATAAGGATATGGACAGGAGATTTATTCATGTAGTCTACTGTAACCACTAGGATCCATTTAAGAGAGGCAGAAGGGGCAGTCAGAAAAGTCATGTGACAAAGGAAATAATGCAATGCAAGGAAGTGATGTAATGATGCACTGCTCTTGGTTTTAAAAGTGGAGGAAGGGACCAAAACTAAAGCAGCAGATAGAAAAGGAAAGCAGTGACTTCTCCCCTAGAACTTCCAGAAGGAACCAACCCTACTAGTAGCTTGGTTTTAACCTGGTGAGACTGATTTTGAACCGTGATATAAATTTGGACTCTCCACTAAATTTGTGGTAATTCGTTGTAACAGCAATGGCAAACTAATACAGATGGGGAAGAAAAGGTATATTCTCTTCACAGTAGGCAAAATAAAGCTAGTGTTGCTACTTTAATTTCGACAGTAGGTTTTGGAGTAAAGACTATTGCCAGGGATAGAGACATTTAATACATGATCATAAGAATCAATTATTCTAGAGGATATATCAATTCCAAAAATTTATGGACCCAACAAGGATTTCAAAAATGTATGAGACAAAGACTGGTAGAACTTCAGGAAAAAAATTTCACGTTCATAATCATAATTTGTACATAATATGTCAATAATCGATAAGAAAATCAGTAAAAATGTAAACTTCTTGAACATCACCTATTTACACTTTCCTATTTATATTTCTAGGGCATTCTGGAAAGTTTTTTTTTTTTTTTAAAGATTTATTTATTTATGCATACAAGCACTGGGGTACAGGCCAGAGGTGTGGGGGTGGTGAGAGGATTCACCACAGAGAGCAG
>JAGFMF010011791.1:13974913-14014858 GCA_019455555.1 Galemys pyrenaicus
CACTGCTGAGGGGAGCAGCGGGCACAGCAGGAGAGGTCTGCCGCACCATGTGGGTCCCCTCCCTGGCCAGCAGCAGGGATCGAACTCATGCTGCAGTGGTTGCAGTTTGCTTCATAGTGCATTGCTTAACACACTGTGCCACCAGGGAGGCCCTGGAAAGTTTTTTTTTTAATGCATACCACATTTTATTAAAATGTGGTATGCAGCTGGAGCAGTACTTGGAGATAAATGAATGTATAGTATTAACACCTATATTAGAAAGAAGAAAGTTCTCATCAGTGACACTGCTTTAAGAAGCTAATAAAAGAAAAACAAAGAAAGTTAAGTGAAACAGAAAGAACAAAATAATAAATATCAGAGCAAAAATTAATGTATAGAAAACAAAACAATAGCAATGTCGATAAAACCAAAATATGTTGTGTTGAGAGGATCAACGAGATTTATGATTCTAGGCATCAATCAGGAAAAAAATAAGATGCAACAAAAATTATTATGAAAGAAACGTTTGCACCTTAGATTCTACAGATATTAAAATAGTATTAATAGATAGTAATTAATAGTATTAAGGAAATATGAGAAGCTTTATGACAACAAATTCAACAACTTAGATAAAATGATTCTTTGTAAGAATCAAGGGACAAAATGAAAGCTTTGGAGGTGACAGATACATTCATTATCTTGATTTTGGTAAAGATTTCATGGGTATATACATATGTGTAAACTTACCAAGTTGTATATTTCAAACTAGATTTGTTTATATGTCTTTTCAATTTGAAGGTTCATTCTCTAAGTCATAACTCAATCTGCCTGTTTTTAAAGTTTAAATTTGAAGAACCACCCCCCACCCCAGCTATATTAAAAATGAGGTCCACTTGAAACAAGGAAAGATGGGCCTGTCGTGTGTGTGTGTATGTGCAGTACCCAGGGTTCTGCTCCAAGAAAAAACAGGAAGGGAAGCTGGAATGGAGAGAGAGGCAGCGCATGAGCAGCAAGTCCTGCGGGAATCACGGAAAGCCTAAAAGCCTACCAACACCAAAAAAACTGCTTCACTTGCCCACCCTCTCCCCAGGCAATGCAGAGAGTACAAAGTAAGTGAAATCAATTTTCTTTACTCTTGGCCTGACATAAACATTCGCTGGCCTGAAGCAGCAGAGCTTGTTCCAGCTAGCTTGCTAGTTACACCATCCTGGCAGGCTGCAGGCTCAGCCAGCGCCAGTCCAAGTTACTGTGTCCTGGCTGAACCCCCAAGGGTATTGCTGGGGTTCTCGCTATAGGCAGGCCACAGATTTGCATTTTTTGAGCTGGGGGACTTCTCTGAGGGTTTCAGTCCTGGTGTCTGGAGCACACAGGGAGTTTTTTGTTTGATCTCTTACGGCAATTGAAATGTTGTAACTCATTTGCAACTGATTTGATTTTCTTCCAAAGTATATCCTTCCAGCGAGACTTGGCTTAGGTGTCCTGGAAATCGGGAGATCAGCATGTGGGTAAAAAGTAAAGAAATCCCTGGGTAAGGAGAAAAGAACTCAAGGTCTCTTTGCATATAAATATTTTAATTACTTTAGAAGTCATGCCTCCCTCTATCCGCTGGTCTGCAGTGGTGTTTCCTTCCACGGGGCGGGGAACAGAGCCACCAGGAATGCTCTCAGAAATGCCCCCATGGTTGCCATTGGCAATCCTTTATTGTGCAATGCCCTTTCTCAGGAAGATGAATACAAGCTGTACATACCAAGTGTCAATCAAACACTCAGCAACCACCGGTCTCATTAAGCAGAAACTGAAAGGACCCCAGGGAAATAAATGTGACTGAATATGGAGTTCAAGGGAGAAGGGAAGAAACAAGGAAAAGAACTTCCTGCAATGTGGGAGTCACTTCCAGGCAAAAAAAACCTTAAGGTCCAACACAGTCCATTTCCTTCCTTCCCAAGGGCAAAAGGACCATTTTAAATTCTGTCTTTTCATCAAACCCTGTTTCATTGGTAAACCCCTAACCAGGAGTCACAGGCAGAAAGAACTGCTGTAGATAATGGTGTCCTTTGCTTTGTCCCTTAGAACTGAAGATGGATCTGTGGAAAGAAAAGTACACCGGGGTTTTTCTAATCTGGATCTGCCTGTAGAGAAGAAAAATGATTTTCCCTCCACCATTCTGAATCCTGAGCTGAGATCCTTATAAGACAGATTAACAAGAGAAAAACAAACAGAAAGGTATTCATATCTACACCTCATTGATACATGGGAGACAATGATACTGGGGATATTGATACAGGGGACAAATGAAAAACTGGTGGCTTAGAATTCAGGATTAAGTAGCATTTATTAGGGACAGGGGAGGCGTAGGCATACAGGCAGAATAGATTATTTGGGGGGAAATGAATGAGACTTAGAAGAATAGATGAGAGATATTAGAGTTTGTGACCAAGTTTGCCTGGGTGTGGTATAGACTTCTAGTCTCTTCCCCTGTGATAAGAGTTGATATTCCCTGGCTGATAAACTCCTGGGAAGGAGATTTATAATGGTTGAATTCCTTTTTAGAGGAAAGTTCTGACAGAAAAGGGGACATCAGAAGAAGTTTTTTTCTGTTCTTTATTGCTTTTATGAGTGCCAATAACTCAACATAATCAAGATATCAAAGAGGCATATTTTAGGGGATGGCATTCCCCGAACTACTACAGTCACATCTTGGGGTGTCACAATCTATGGCTGCCCTTCAGCCTCCAATGAGTTGTGAAATCCCACACAACTTCCCAAGGACTCTGTTTTTGCCTCTGTAACATGAGAAGACTGCCCTCTGCTTTCCAAGTTTTAAAGTTCTAAAAATCAAAGAATTAGTAATAAAGTCCTCTTCTGGGTGCTTCCTGAAACTCTGCGCTTTTAGAAAATTGGTCAGAATTCAGAGTTTCGCATTCTGTGCACAAAGCTGTGCAGAGTCGAGCCATTCTCCTTTGATTTGTTTCGCTGCACTCCACCTTTTGTGTAATATACTTGGCCCATACTGACAAACGAAACAATCCATCTGAGCTACAAGGAACAAAAATTGTAAGGGCAGAAGTGATTTAATGAGAAAAACTTTTCTTGGCCCTGTGCCCAAAACACTCCTTTGTGTACAGTGAGCCGTCTGCCTTTGAGTCTCCAGACTCAGTAGAAACAAATTCTTACTTTGAAAGTTTCGTGCAGCCCTCAGTGCTTTGCTCTTCACAGATCATCTTAAAGTTAATAGTCATTGCTTAGAGGTTTCTGGTCTTAATTCCTTGCAATACATAAGCTTGTACATAGCAAACATCCCTTACCCAGCATCGTGGAGCACAGAACTGTAGCTAGTCTGAGTTGAAGAGGAATGTCTTCCCTTAAGAATATCACGGAGGACCAGAGGTTTTTTAACTGTGACCTTGTGATCAGAGATGTTACCCAAATGATCCCACCATATTTTTGCAACTGCTACCTGAATAAAGACAAGTCAGTAGAGCATCAATTAACCTTTCCTTTTCTCCTTTTATTTTTTTCAAATTTTATTGAGATATAACATTGTGTAAGTTTAAAGTGTACAACATAATGATTCAATGCTTGTATATACGCAGTAATGATCACAACAATAAGCTTAGTTAACATCCATCACCTCACATAGTTACATTTTCCCTCTTGTGATGAGAACATTTAAGATTTAGATTTACTCTCTTAGCAACTTTCAAACAAACAGGCCAGTATTATTAACTATTGTCGCCATGCTGGACATTACATCCCAGGATTTATCTTCCAGATTTATCTTCTAACTGGAAGTCTGTATGTACCTTTTAACCATCTTCACCCAATTCCCCTACTCCCTAATTTCCCACCTCAGGTAACCACCAATCTGTTTTCTGTATGAGTTTGGTTTTTTCAGTCTACATATAAGTAAGAACAAATAATATTTGTCTTTCTTATTTCACTTAGCATAAACCCTCAAGGTTGATCTATGTTATTGTAAATAGCGGGATTTCTTTATTTTTTTAAAGATTGGATATTATTTATTGTGTAAGTATTGTATATAAGATACATTGCAAATTTTATTTATCCATTAATCTATCAATGGATACATAAGTATTTTCATGTGTTGGTTATTATACATATGCAGTAATGAATATGCAGATGAAAATATGTCTTCAAGACAGTGATTTCTTTCTTTCTCATATACACCTGGAAGTGGAATTAGTGGATCACATGGAGGTTCTATTTTTAATTTTTTGAGGAGCCTCCATATTTTTTCCATAGTGACTATACTCATTCATGTTTTCTCCAACATGTATGCTTGATGCTAAAGACTATCACTTTCAATAGACTATGTTGTTTCATCAAGTGCACAGACAATGGAAGTAGGGGCATGCAAGGGGAGGCAAGAAGTATTGAGGCAAATGACTTAGTCTCAGTCTCACACCCTTAGCCCACCTCTGTGCTGTAGTGTCCTGAGGACAAAGCACCATTTAACACATCCTTGATCCTTACGTGGTATCCTCTAAGCTAGACTCTTGTCTGTATCTTTAAAAGGGCATTGAAACTTTTTATCATGCCAGTAGTATCCAGGTGATGCAATACGTGGTAAGACCAATGGATTGAGAGATCATTGTCCACTGTCACACCTTACGCTAACTATTTTAGATGCCTGGATCCTTTGGGCCAAGGTCCCGTTAGGTTGGAGCCTATGTTATTAAATCAGAAGTCCTACCTTCAGTTAGTGGTGCTGGCGAAGACACTGTAGGCGAAGGCAGCAGACCTGTACATGGAATACTTGTACTTTATCAGGTAAAAAGAATTACTTTTCTTGGTGGTAGAAGGAGACTGATATCATCAACTTGCCACCAAGCAGCTGATTAGTAACCTTGAATGATAATATCCTATTAAGAACTCAACATTGTTTTCTGTGCTAACACATCAGACATTGAACAACAGAAATTAGATTAGCCTTGGTGAGAGAGAATCCAAGTTGGTGGATCCATACTGAGTCTGCGTGCTTGACATTGCTGCTACACTGTTCTTGAGCCCATTATGCACCCATTATGGTGACTGTGGACAGAGATTAGCTGACTCCTAATGGCTGATTTATCATGTCAGTTATTCTCTGTGGTCGATACTCAATGAGCATTTATTCATTGACTCCCACCCTGATGGCTCAGGGTCTCCTCTTTGAGCATATTTCCACTGTCACATCCGGTGCATGCTTCACACAATCAAGCAAGTGCCCATTGTGCCAAAGCAGGCCTTCGGGCAGTGAAGTTGAGAAAAGCACCCAGACAGATAGGAAAGAAGGAGAGATGCTCTTGCCGAGAAACCCCATAAATATTACAATTTGAATTTAAGATTTTGATGCAATATATTATTTGATTTCCTTTCAGAAAGATTTCAGTTTCTACACTCCTCTAAGTTGTGCAAGAGTACATATTTCTTCATATCCTCATCATCATGAAAAACATATTTTTTAACTTTGATAAGCAAAAACTATCATGTATTCCATGTCTTTGATGTACAACAGTCATAATTTAAATGTCACTTGTAGTAATCCTAGGAAAATTTTTGTTCATGTTCTTTGTTCATTTTGTTTGGTGGTAGTGTCATTTTTTAGTTGAGTTTTAAAGTCTCTTTATACACATAGAAAAATAACTCTATGTCTATCACATTATCACATTCCCCCTACTTTGTCATTTATCTCCACACACACACACACACACACACACAGACACTCCTTTAATTTCAAACATTCCCTTTATACATCAGTTTTCTCACCTCAAGTTTAAATATGTATAGTTTATTTTTATATTTAATTAATGTTCCCTTTTACATATAACACTTTAACTCTATAAGAATATATTTTAAGATATTCAATAGTGATATAACTTTCTTTTATTTAAATGGCTAGTCTACCTTATCACATTAAGTTCATTTATATCTACATAGATATAGACCCCTTTCTGTTATGTTGACATTTGTCTATTTCTAGGCCAGTTCCATGCAGTTTTACTTATCATAGCATTACACTTTAATTTTTAATACAACAGAGCATTTTCATTCCCTTCCTTTTCAACATTTTCTACAATATTCACTTATGTTAATTCTTCCATGTGCCTTAAGAGGTATCCTGTCAGATTCAAAGGGTTCTGTCGGCATTTTGATTGAAAATGTTACAACTATAGATATTTGGGAAGAATTGATATCTTTACTGTATTAAGTCTTCTGTTCACTAACACAACCTACATCTCTATTTAATTAAGTCTTCTTTTATTCCTCTCAGAAAAGCTTTTAATTTTTCCCATATAGGTCTTACACATTTTATTCCCAGGTACTCTGTATTTCTTTTTAATTATATGTTTTTTTATTCCATTTTGTTTTCTAGAAGAAGTTTCATTTTTACATTTTACTATCCAGTCAATCTGCAAATTGAATTTATTTATGAAGATAAAAACCTAACTCTTTTTCCCCAAAACAATAGCCAGTTTTTCCAAGCAACAGTCTCCAAGAGAGAGTCACAAAAATATCAATACAAGTATACATACACTATGGTTATAACTACTAAAGCAAGTGTTCTTGTTGAAGATTAGAAAAGAATGGAAAATGAAAAAGTGGTTTCATTAAAAGTAATTTTCTGTTCAAAAGTTCTGTTGGTTTTCTTTATAATCTTTTCATAATCAATATAAATTGAGTGTTAAAACACTCATTTTTCCTATTTCATTCTTTTCACTTATTACTTTAGTTCTTTTCCAATCATAATTTGCATGTAGCCATCTCTTGATATTTCACATTACATAGTTAGAGCTTGGCATGTACTTTCCTTCAGGTGTTAATGGAGTGGCAACTCCCAAGCTAGACAACCTGGTGCCTGTGTTAGAATAAGCACAGACCAAAAGAAACCCATGTGTGTCCTCAACTATTAAATTCTGAAGTAGAGGTACTTTTTCATAACTTGAGTCATACAATGTTTTTCTCCTTACCTAGAAATCTAAAACAAATATTGTTCAATGTGGCATGAACATAAAAAGGCTGTTGGAAGAATCACAACTTCTACTGGCAAATACCTGTCACTCCACTGCCTGAATAAAATAATAAAATGTCTTTAGTCTCTTTCAGGTTGTATGTGTCTGTTTTTCTTTCCTGTGAAATCACTAGAAATTTCTATTTCATTATTCATTGTGTGAACAAGAACTTCACCTTTTAGTATCTCCATACCTTTAGCATTGCTTCCTGTCATGACTTTTGTTTCTCTCAGCTTTTCCTTTTCCTTTTTTTTTTGATTGAAGAAAATTTTCAATACAGATGTATTGGAGTTAGATTTAAGAGAAGAGTCTTCTTCCCAAGGGACAGCTAAGCTAAGGCCATTGAAGTTGATAAGAATGGACTCTGATAGTCATTACTCATGTCAAAGAAAAGTGATAGGTTTTCTAAAGGATCTGAAGAAATAAAATTGACATGCCCAAACATACCAATGTTCGGTGGCCCAGAATCATTTGTAAATAAATTAGTTCCTATAAGAAAACTTTCCAAATAATGAAAATGTGCACTGCCAACTATTGTATTTTAGTATAATATAAGAATGATTTCAGAGCTTGTGATGTTTGTAGAATGATTTGTCCCTGTATTCAATAGTCTCACACAGTTAGACCTGCCTTTGTAGACTGTAGCTTGTTCCCTTTTCACTATCAGAGTGGCCTCTCTCCAGCAGCACTCAAACTCCATGCCCCCAAGTTACTTCTAGTCAAATGTAACATAGAAATCAGATGACCACATTTGTTGAACTGTGCCCCAAGTAAAAATCTAGGGAAATTCTCCTTAATAGTCTTCTTACTATGGCTTTTGGAGGTCTAATGCCTCTTAAAAATCTTTTGTCCTTGCTAGAGCTACATATGAAATGCACACTATTCAATTACTCATTCATTCAACAATTTTTGCATGCCTCCTTGCTCCAGATACTGAACAGGCAATAGTGAACAGAGCAGACATCCTATCTTTACATATGTAGTTTAAAATTTGGTTGGGCTAAGGGATTTTTGAGCTATGAAAACACACCAAACAGGAGAATTAATCTACATAGAGGCCTCAGAATTTAAATTTATAAAAAAAAATTGTGAAAGGACAGCTTTGTAGCCAGGAAACCATAATTGTCCTATTAGAGGCATGAGTCAGAAGCTCTTCAGGGAAAGAACTGTTTCTGGCAGTGGGGGACCCTGTTCTGGAGGCAGGTCAGTTGGTCCATGCACAGCTTCACTCTCTGGGGCTGTCACTGGAGACTGGCTCTCAGTGCTTCCATGCTTCCCTCCCTTCCATCCATCCCCACAGTTGTTCCTCCAGGGGAATCCACACAAGCTATTTGCTACTGGAGAAGGATATGAATTCAGGAACTGAAGGGTTTGAATTTGCACCCATAGCTGGCTGCCATCTGGCAGGAGGAAGGCGATCTGCCACGTGGGTTGTCCTCCACTGGTCTGTGGAAGCCAGCCAAGGAGCCTCAACTTCAAGATGAATAGAACGAGCAAACAGAGAATGCATTCTGTATAGTCTCAAATCAGGAGACAACTAAGAAAGAAAAGTGTGAACTTTTCCACAAGATGAGTATATGATCACTGGTTGAAACATCAAGTTTACAATTCAGTTTAGGAAAATCTGAATAAGTATTTCTATTCTTCTTTCCTCCTTACGTATCCTAGCTTTGTGCCAGCAAAGTGAAAAACCTGACTTTCCCCATCCCAGCACCTTCTCAAACCACCTACTTTGTGTTTGTTTGTGAAAACAATATAAACAGTCGACAGTCTCTAAAACCTCTTGATAAAAAGCTGGCAATGACTCGATTATTTAAAAATGAAAACAAGTATCTGGAAAAACATTTAACAAGTTAACTGATGGTTTCTGAGGTGTTCCAAAATGAGAGGCATTAAAAAGAAGGGCCTCTTTGCTTCCTAGTCAGGAACTCGAGATATCAAGTCCCAAACCAGGGCCCCCAGAGCAGTAAGATGAGGTCACTGCCAGCCCCATGAGTGGACCTTATCCAAGAAAATTCTTTGAAGGTATCTCTTCTGGGGAATGAACAGATTGTCCCCTGAGGTTGAAGCAAACACAAATGAAAAAAAAAAAAAAAACAAAAAACATACTTGGAAAAGCCACTGCCTGTGGCTGAGGGATGATAAAATGCTTGCTGATTTCAGCTACTGACTACAGGCTGAGGGCCATTTTCCCTTAACTCATTCATATGCTTACCCTAAACTCCAGAACCTTCAATCTTAAAGAAGTAGCTGATCGGTTTCAAGTGAGTTTGTTTATTATGAAAATGATATGAGGCTTCCTTGTACTTCGTAAGAGCCTAGAATTTGCAAATGTAAATATAATCAGACTCCCAGCTGTCTGTCCATCAGAACACCCCTTCTAGATAGTCACTTTCACTGTGTGTTGCTAAGAAAGCTGCAGTAACTTCCTCCCCGGTGGAATACAAAAGCTTTATCAATAACCTTGCTGATACCAGTCTTGTTTGGGACATGTGTTCTGTTCATTTTAGGTCAGTTATCGTTCTCCCACCAAACCAGCTTAATAATTTCCACACCTGGCCCTCCCTGGTGATACAAGGGGGTTAAGTGCAGCACCATGAAGCCATCTGCAGCCATTGCTGCCTGAGTTCAATCCCCAGCCAGGGAGCTTAAACCACATGGCGCAGCAGACCTCTCCTGTCTCACCCGCTGCTCCCCTCAGCAGTGTATTTCAGTTGGTCTACTTGTTCTGTTCCCCACTCTGTGCCTGGTGAATCCTCTTACTCTCCACACCCCTGGCCTGTACCCCAGTCCTTGTATGCATAAATAAATCATTTTTAAAAAATAATAATAATTTCCACACTTGTGCCTCAACATGACCACCTTCTATGCTCAGTCCTGTCTGATTTTTGCAACTATCTGTCCAACAGTTGACAAACATTTTATTTTGGCCCAGTTTTCAATGGCATCTTTACTTCAGGGAGCTTGGAACCTATGATTCCCAATGACACCACGGTCATGGTACCTGTGATGTAATGACCTATTGAAAACAAGTTACCTAAAACCTGTTTATCTTTCAAGTTATACACATATGCTTCTCTAAGTATCTTCTTCCCAAGGTGAGCTCCCAAGGTGAGCTTTGTCCTAAATGCCCCATAACACTGTGAGCGCAACCTGAATTAGCGCATCCATCTCAAACACTGACATCTTGAATTAGGTATCTTCTCTGCCAAACCATATACACTCTGCAATTGTCAACTAAATGTTTTGCATGAAGATATTAACTGGAATTCCTCCTACTGGCCCCTCATCCAGCAAACAGTCCATGAGTAAAGTGGTAGGAAGTTGAAGAGAACAATAATACGATTGGAGGACCGAAGTAAAGGTTAGTCCCCACACTGGAGACAAGAACCAGACCTTTCTTGTTAGGTTAATAAAGAAAAATACTGGACCCAGATTAAGTTGGGCCACATGATCCCAGCAAGGATCCAGGAATTTAACCCTTGATATAAGCCATCTTAAAATAATACATACAGCAAGTTTCTCCATCGGTATCTCAGAAAAGGCAACTGAAGAGACAGACTTTCGCTTGATGGACATGGACTAACCCCATAGAACAAATGTCTCTTGTGAATTATGTCTTGAACTCATGCCAACAGGTGATTGCATTTGAAGAACTACAGAGTTTTTTTTTAAGAGTTCCTAACATATTCTCATCACTGAAATCTCTAAGGGCAGATACACATTTCAAAACCAATACACTGGTCCAGAGTTAAAAATAGATCACAAAATATTAACTCCTGGTAAATTTAACCAAATAGATTTAGCTCTCTTTGTTCCCCTTTCTACACACCATCATCATTGTTCTCAACATCTAATAAAGCCTAAGTTTAAACCATAATAGAACATTCTAGCGGCCTCCCTAGTGACACAAGGTGTTATGTCTCAGCACTATGAAGCTATCACCAGTGACTGCAGCACTGAGTTCAATCCCTGGCCAGGGAGCTAAACCCACATGGCACAGCAGACCTTTCCTGTCTCACCCGCTGCTCCCCTCATCGATGTACTCAGTAGATCTACCTATTCTGCTCCCCACTCTGTCTCTGGTGAATTCTCTCACCCTCTGCACCTCTGGCTTATACCCCAGCTCTTGTAAGTATCAATAAATAAAATTTAAAAACAAAATAGAACATTCTAAAATATTAACTTTAAAAAGAATTCTAATACAAGTGGATTTTATTCACTTAGTTAATGTATTATCAACCAAACTTTGCTCCCAAAGCACCACTATCTATAGAGAACATAACATAGACTTTAATTCCAGTGCTATCCTTGACTTGGTCACCTACAGCTTTAGGTACATCTCTCAGCTCTTAATATTTTTGTTTGTCCCTCTTTCCCAACATGAGACATAAAGCCAGACTACAGAGTTATTTTTAATATTCAAATTAAACACTAAGCATTCTCCTTGTCTACTGTGAAAATATATTGCCTCTCTCTTCAAGGTATCTTACCGTGCCAAGACAAAAAACCCAAGGAGGCTTACTCAACCCAAAAAGTGAGTCTTAGTTACTATTATCATGATAGAAGAAACTGGAAACTATAAGGAGTACATCTGCGGATGGGTGCCAGCTTCTGCAGCAGTCACTGCTGACTGAGTATCTGTGGAATGAGGGTGGCTTCATAGTGATAAGAATACATGTCACTGCTTCAAGAACAGTGGTGACTCAGGCAATGGCACTGGCCACCAATTCTCTGGAAGAAGAAACCTGGATGCCAACCCACTGCTATGCCACTGATCTGACATGAGTTTGTCAAAGTGGAGTATGGAAAAATAGAAGTACATATTAAGGTCAGTGATGTTCACTGCACAACCAGGGCATACTTTCTAATTACCTGACAGAAGTGTATAATCGTTTTGAATGACTATGTAATGCTGGCTTTTTAAAAAAGATTTATTTATGCATACGAGAACTGGGGTACAGACTGAAGGTGCAGGGGGTGAGAGGATTCACCAGAGACAGAGTAGGGAGCTGAACAGGCAGATCGACTGAAATACACTGCTGAGGGAGCAGCAGGTGAGACAGGAGAGGTCAGCTGTGCCATGTGGGTCAGCTCCCTGGCCAGGGATCAAGTTCATTCTGCAGTGGCTGCAGATAGCTTCAAAGTTTTGAGACTTAACCCCTTGCACCATTAGGGAGGCCCTATGTAAGACTGTTTTTTGGAGGTATAGTCTAAGTACCAGGGAAACTGCAATAGGAGGAACTGACAGCCTCTCAGCTATGTGCTGTGTACCAAGTCAGCCATTTCTTAATCTTGAGTCTTTTCCTTCATAGTGAATGTTCCTATCTACCTGTTTACTCTCAGTCTGAGTCATCTCAATTCATCAGAACTGGCCCACTGAAGCTAATATGCAAAAGAGGAGGTTGAAGTCCCCATCTCAATTGTTATAATAGGCTCCTGAGATATTGGCAGATTTTGATCACCATGGGAACCCCCAGACACATCCTAAGTGAGGACAGTGCCTCAGTCAGAGTCTGAACAACAAAGATTCACCCCACATGTAGTTTAAGGGTAATCAATAAAGGGACTACTTAATGTGGTGTGGGTAGAAAAATGCAGTTACTCCGCTAATAACAAAAGCCTGAAAGGTAAGGGGACACAGTAGATTCCAGAAACTAAAAGGGGTAACTGTAATGAGAGGGCTGTGGCCTTTCATTATAGAGGACCAGAGACATTAAACCCTCCCAATGGAAAAGCTACGGGAATAAACACTCCAACCTCATTCTTCTACCTTTCCATTCTTTGCTGGTCTTCTCCATTGTCCAAACATAACGGGAAGTTAAAGGCACATGGTCACAACACACACAAATACTTGCCAGCCTACTGTGGACAGAGCAGGGCAGAAGGGTGAGAAGAAACTGGAGGTGGAAAGATCCAGCCCACAGAGCCAGGGAATAACGTGGTGTATTTCAGCACTACTCACAGTGCATTTGGTGGACAGCTGCCAGTCTGTGAAGTGTTTGTGGCTAAACTACCATGAGATAAGTACAGAAATAGGAAGAATGCATTTAGCAACCTTGATAGCAACCTGACACTGCCACAACATTCAAGTCCATAATCATAGACTCAGCACATTAAATAGTGACTAGAGCAGTGAGAGGGCAGTTGACTCAGGCAAATTGCATGTGGCATGAGCTACATTCTAGAGATGCAGAAATAGGCTCAGGTTAACACATGCGATATTTTAATGTGAGCCTGTCAGCAGTAGCCAGATTTTCTCATCTCACAAAATTATATGTAAGAATTTAGTTTTACAATTTTCTATCATATTATTTCAAATCAAATATACATAATATATTTTTCCTTTATCAGCTAAGTTAGGAAATAATATTTGTATTAATGTTTCCATATTTGATATTGGGAAGCAGATTGTACTTTCCGCAGATAATCATGAAAAATATTTAAAAATAACTATTTGAAGGCTCTATAGAACAATCAAAAGCAGTAGGAGAAACTGGATAATCAATCTTTGAAAGAACTAAATAAAAAAGTCTAATAAATTACTGTGCAAACTTTAAAAAAAGAGTACAAAGTTGGAGGACTTAGGCTACTTCATGTCAAAACTTTCTTTTAAGTGACAAATGAAGAAAATATTGTAATAACATAAAAAGACACATGTCAATGAAAAAATTAGAATCCATAAATGTAAATAATTTTCAATATGAACATTAAACCAATGGGGAAAAAAAGTCTTTTCAGCCATGGTACTGATTCAAGTTAGTGTATATATATATATATGTATGTATGTATGTATGTATGTATATAGGTAGATATATATGTGGGAAAGAAAAGATTCTCCAATCTTACTCCAATCCATTTACAAAAGTTAATTCAACACAGGTAATAGCCCTGTGTAGCAATAAAACTAAAACTGAAAGATTCTTGAGCAATCTAGAAAAAATCTTCATGGTCTGCAAATAAAGTTCTACAAGAAATGAAACTGGGGTCCTACCTGGTAGCCTCCCTGTTGGTGCAATGAGTTAAGCACAACACTATGAAGCAAGCCACAGCTACTTCAGCACTGGTTCGATTCTCACCACAGGCCAGGGAGGTGACCCACATGGCGCAGCAGACCTCTCCTGCCTTGCCCACTACTCCCCTCAGCAGTGTGTTTCAGTAGATCTGCCTGTTCTGTTCCCACTGTCTCTGCTAAATTCTCTCACCCCCCATCCCCACACTTTTGACTATACCCCACTTCTTCTCTACATAAATAAATCTTAAAAAAAAAAAAAAAAGACTTCAAGGAAATAGACCAAATATTGATGAAATTCATATGGAGACACAATAAACTCTGATTAACCAAAGCTCTTTTGACCAAAAAAAAAAAAAAAAAAAGGAAAGAATATACAAAGAAACAAGGACAGCTTATTCATTCAATAAATGGTGCTGGCAAAACTGGTCCACCACATGTAAAAAAAATGAAACTGGACCACTATTTCACACCATATACAAAAACCAACTCAAAATGAATAAAAGACCTAAATGTAAGAACCGAAACCATAAACTATATAGAAGAAAACATAGGTAAAACGTTACAAGACATACATCTCAGTAACATCTTTAAGGATGCATTTCCCAAAGCAATAAAAATGAAAGAGAAGATAATCAGCTGGGACTACATCAAATTAAAAAGTTTCTGTACAGCAAAGGAAACATTAAACAAAACAAAGAGACACCCCACTGACTGGGAAAAAATCTTTGCTCTCCACACATTGGACAAGGGTCTGATCACAAAGATATACAAAGAACTCTCAACACTCCAGAAAAACAAAGTAAAAAACCCAATCAAAAAATGGGCAGAAGACACTTCTTGAAGACACTTCTCCAAAGAGGACATGCACATGGCCAACAGGCACATGAGAAAATGCTCAACATCCCTCATAATCAGGGAAATGCAAATTAAAACCACAATGAGATATCACCTTACACCGGTAAGAATGGCACACACCAAAAAAACCAACAACAACAACAAATGCTGGCGAGGATGTGGAGAAAAAGGAACCCTACCACACTGCTGGTGGGAATGCAAGCTAATCCAACCATTATGGAAGGCCTTATGGAGGTTTCTCAATCTTCTAAAAATAGAATTACCACATGATCCAGCAATCCCAATCCTAGGGACCTACCCAAAGGACAAAAAAACACTGATCAAAAGATCACCTGTACCCCCATGTTTATTGCAGCACTATTTATAATTGATAAGACCTGGAAACAACCCAAATGCCCAGAAGTAGATGACTGGATCAAGAAGATGTGGTACATATACAAAATGGAATACTTATTCAGCAATAAAAAATGATAAACTAGAATCATTTATAAAAACATGGATGGAGCTAGAAGGAATTATACTCAGTGAAACAAGTCAGAAGGCAAAGAAAAATATCGGATGGCTTCACTTTCAGGAGGAATGGAAAGGAAAATCAATACAAATAATAATAATGAGAACTCTAGAAAATGAGCAATTACAGCCAAAACCAAACAAGCAAACATACAAACAAACCAAAAACACAACAAGAACAAAAGGTCAAAGATAAACCAAAGGGATCATTGCGGGGAGGGTGGGGAAGAGACTGGGATGAGGGCAAAAAGAGCACAAGGAACTGAGGTGATGGTGCACGGGGGAAATGGTGGTGGGAATGCCCTGGGGACTACAAATAATGTCAAATAGAATTAGATAAATCTAAAAAAAAAAAAAAAGACAAAACTATTAAGTTGATTTTTTAAAACAATCAGAAAAAAAATGATTTTGAGAAAGGGAAGAATGGACTGGGAAAGGGCAAGAAGGAACTCACCAGAGTAATGTACCACTATCAGACTCTGAAAAATCCCAACACATCAGATACTTAAGATGCTACACATTACTACATGTAATTTCTACATAACAAAACTGTAAACATATATTAAACACCAGTTAGTAAGTTTGCTTTTCATAAAAGTATGATTGAGCAATTCTGAGCTACTTTCTGTGTATTCTAGGTAGTGGTTAAAGAGAAATTATACTGAAGCATGAGAATCAGATTAATTATTTGGAAAAAGTCATTATAGAGATAGAGCAGGAAAGACTAGGATGTGTCCTGTGGTGTGGGACTGAATTCAAACTACTGGCATAAAATTCATGATTCTATATACATAAAGAGAGAGAGAAGTAAAGGGGGATAGTCATATATGTACATTCTGGGGCATTCATGGGTGTTTGGAAGTGCATCAACTCTACCACTGAGAAGGCCTAGAAGCAATAACATGGATGAAACAATAAACACACCTAGTTCCAAGGTCCTGGGTTAAAAATACTATTCTTTACTAAAAGTCCAGGGCTAAGTAGACAAAAGGTGATTCCAGAATTGGAGCAGAAAGAATAAAGATATCCTGTATTAACTATAAAGATATCCTGTATTAACTAGAATTGAAAATTAAGGAAATAATTTAAGAATAAAAGAACACATCAGAAAAAATAAGAAACTGATTTGAAGGCATTCTCATTGATCAAATTTAAGACAATTGAAAAAATCAACTGATATAGTGGGTGGAACTTGTATTTACATGATCTCCAAGTAATTGTTGCCCAAAAAAATCTCTACCTTACAGGGGAGGGATTAGGCAGATCCCACTTTATCCCTATAATCTAAGTAAACTTCATTAACACAAGGACAAATTAACATGATGTACCTCCAGATGGGATGCACTAAGGACATACCACTTTATTCCTGCCAAAAATGCATGACCTAAAGCTAATTATCCTCATATTGAGGGACATTCTACAAAATGATTGTCTTGTTCTCTTTAAAAATGTCAAGGTTAAAACTAAGAGAAACAGAGGAACTGTTTCAGTTAAGAGAGACCTAACAACCACTGCTATATGTAATAATGAGACTGGATCCTGGACTAGGAAAAATATATCTATAAGGGATATTACTGAGATAAGAAATAAAATTTGAGTATGAACTATTTTAGATTAGCTAATAGCATTATAGTAATATTTGGTCTTCAAAATACAAAAGTTTTTCAGAAAATCCACATGAAATGATTTACTAGAAAAGAGGCATGATATCTTGAATTTACATTCCAATCACTTACAAAAAAATATTTTATAAACATAAACACACTGAGAATGAGAGAGAAAAAAGGGGAGAAGGAAACGCTGGAGTAAGCAGAGTAATATGGAAGCTGGTAAAGTAACAGAGGAGCTCCTTACATTCTTGCAACGTTTTTATAAATTTGGAATTGCATTAAAATAACTCAAGATAATTAAAATTATATACTATTTTGAAATATTTATGCAGTGACTAGCCAATTGCTGCTATTTTACAGGAGAATTTGTAAATTATTTTGTTAAGTATCATTTTCAAAAATAAAATTCTTTTTTAAAGCATTTAAATAATTTAGCTGAGTATATTAGGACAAAAGTTATTTAAGTCTTTCTTTGATCCGAACACTAAAAATAATAAAACTGAAATATTAATAATTATCCTTCATACATATTCATGTGTTTAATCTGTTTAATTGTATCTAATTAAAATGATGCCATAGGTATTTTTATTAAGAATTTTTTAAATATAGAATTATTATTTTTCTCTCCAAAAAATTGTCTGCAGTATTCTTCATAGTCGAATTTTATGAGTTAAAAGTTTGAAATTCATGACAGCTTCAACTGACCCCTCTCATTTGACTATAATATTTTTATTTAAGAAACGATTCTTTTTACAAGTTGTAGCACATTGTAGGCAGCTGTGAGAGTCTATTAAATAAAGACTATTCTCAAATTTTAAACTTTTAAGTTGAGAGCTACAAATATGTCAATCCAAATATTTTTTCAGGTACTTTCCCTTTATAATCCTATTTTCTTCTACTAATATTTTTTTAAGAATAAAAAGGTACTCTTTTAAAATGACACCTCTAGATATTTATATCATTATTATGCAAAAACATAAATCTTCTCACTTTCAATTAATTCAAGAATAGAAAATAAACTTATCAAGTTAAAAATAAAATCTTCATCCAAAGACATTTTCCACATGTTGACCTATTCCACCATTTGAGTTATCATTAATTGGTTTCTTAACTGTTGCTTTTGTGTGATGAAATATTGCAAGTTCCATTTTTAACAATGTGACATTTAAGTTGATTTTCCAAGCAAATCTACAAAAAGTTGAAATAGTTATAAGATTTAATTAATGGTGTACATACAGCCACAGTGACTTTTTAAACAGCAGCTTCATCACACAAAAATTACACAAATTACACAAAAATTGTAATTCAGTTACTCTGTGTACAAATAAAAATACTTGTTACTTTAAGTATGAGAAGCTTCTATTTCATTAGGAACATGCTGACATTTGTTTGGGGGCACTTAGGAATTGTATGTACACCAAAATCAATTCAAGCACATTTCTGCTCCATAGGTATTACGATTATTCTTCAATATTCTTCAATGGTGCTAAACTCTGCCAAAATTTATATCCATGTTATCACCCATAAACAAATAATTTTATCTTCAATGTTATATTTTAACTGAATTTATTACAGTATTCACAGTGATATCAGATGTTTCCCCTTCAACAGATGAATTTCTAAAAGTTGTGCTTTTAGTTTAATAAATTGTCAAATAGAAAAAGAATCGAATCATTAACTGTATTTACTAAGTTGACTGATTTCCTATTTGAAGTATCTGATGACCCCAACACAAACCTGTAATCATTTAACTGCAAAATTCTTCTGTTACTAATGAAATTAACACTTTTAACATTGCTTTGTATATGCACAAGAAATCTTGATACTGAAAATGACTGAAATCAATTTAGAAGTACAGACATTTGACCTAAACAAAAAGTCACACTTCAAAGAATGATGTGTAAACATACATTTATTTCCACAGCTGCACATGCTAAATTGTTTTCTTTGGGCACAGTCCTTTTAAAATCTAACTTTGAAGTAGGTGCTGCTGCTTCTCCAACAAATGTATGTCTCTGCTTTTTAGATGTTTAGTGATAGCAGTAAAACCCCTGGTGTTAATATACATTTTTGTTCAAGTTTTATGTTCTTCATCAACTATCTTGAGAAATGATCATTCAGGACCTTATTTTCCACTTGATATACTCTTTTCAGGTTTTTGTTTTGTTTCATTTTGTTTTTGTTGTGTTTGCTATTTAATTTTGCTATTGAAGGTACTTACTGCAATATGTTTAGTTACCAAGTAACAAGTTGGTACTTTTTTCCCTATAGATCTGTCTCTGTCAACTGTTCAGTCAGAATATCTAGGACTTATATACACTTACCCTGTAATTTCCTCTCTTTCCCACTAACAGACAATCTCATGGTTTTACGACTCTCCCAAAGATGGTACATGCACCAGGATACAAGTGGCTCTTAGACCAAGTGGATGGCAGTGACAGTAACTTGTCAAACAGCAGAAGTAGTTAGCTTAAGTGTGGGCATATTTCCTTTTAACAACTAAACCCCTAAACACTGTTCTTGAAAAGGAGGGGCTAATTACACTGCAGCTAAAAACATCTGGGAAAAGGAGATAGGAGTTATCATTAATCCAATTTCAAATTGAACCAGATTTAAAAAATTCTGTCCATTGTACATGCATCTTACATGTGACCATAGCAGAAGCTAAAAGCACAATGTGAAGGCTAATGTGTGAGTGTGATATATTGTCTAACAAGTATTCCTCATCCACAAAATGGGAATAATAAATCTATTCATGAAGTTGTAAGGAATAAAATAGCTAACACAGAGAAATATGTCTGAGTCAAAGGGACTATAATATCAGAATTAAATATTATTGTATTTATTACTGCTTTCTAGGGGGAAAAGAAAAACACTATGATTCCTTCAACAAGTCTCCATTGTTGAAACTTTTAGAACCCGTTTTTCCAGACCTTTTCTGCCAAGAATGCTCTCTTAGTATTCTAGTTGCCAATTCCTGTCCCTTTGTAGCTGTATTTCTGTAGATAGTACTTGTATTGGTGCAAATTCAACAATTAGCTTTTATAGATAGCCACGTTACATATTTCTTGACTCACAATAAACTTAAATCTAAAAAAAAAAACCTAAGTTTATTTCACAAGAACTGTTAATAAATCATAGTTTTCTCATTTCAAATTCAAATAATTGGTTTTATGACGGTACACTGAGAACTTTCCATCAACCCCCACTTCATCTAGTCTTCAATTTAAGTTCCCAGCTCTACTTCTTTTGAGATCTTTCTGACCTCCTAAATTCATATTTGGATTCTTTAACATTAAGAACATAGGTTTGAATTCATATAGTCCTGCTTAAATACCAGCTCTCACCTTTATTAACAATGTGGACTTGGGCAATTTCAACCTAAGTCTCAGTTTTCTCATTTTTCAAATGTGAAATGATAAATATTTTGCATCAGAATCCTTGAGATAAATGAAAGACATAATAGTTGGCATATATCTCAATATATTATTATACAAATAAAATATTACTATAAATATGCCATATTAAAATACACATAACTATTTTTATTTATTATAATTATTAAAATAATATGTAAATCTATTCACAAGAATGATACCTGGGATATTTCAATAAAGAATTCCTTCCAAAGCATATAACGGTTTAATAGATACAAACTGATCAACCAATTTTAAAACCCTATCAGTAAGAAATGAGATTACTTTGTTAGGGCAGTCAACATAAACTTTGGTTGGTTTTTTATGTTCAACTGTATTTTTTTGTCTTATACTTTATTCTTCAATTCTTTGTCTATCTCCAAATCAATGTTATCTACCCGGGCAGAAAACATCTACAAGTCATCACTACAAATAAACATACAGCCTGGCATTATGGATGCATGGGGATTCAAGAAGTATCTAACATTGGTGATTTTTCTGAGAGTTAACATTTATTGTATACCTTCTAATAAAAGCCCAAACTTCATAGTTCTTACCAAGTGTCAAGTAGCACTCAGGCAGGGCGTCACCTGTATAAAACTATTTTTATTTCATTTTACAAATGTGGAAACTGAGTCTCAGGATGAGGAAATACTTGTGCAAGTGGCAGGGCTGCATGACAAACCAGCATGTAGTGCCAGAGTTTACATACTTAGCTTCTAGCCACTGCCTCTCAGCTTGCAGAAGACACTACAGGCCTGGCCCACTGATCTAACCAGGCACTTGCCCAACTACAGAGGGAGAACAGAGACAGAAATCTGCTGCCCCTGGGCAGCATGTGGAACTAATACTTTCCAAGATAACACATTCCAAAGGCTGCAAATGCTATTCTGTTCAAAAAAGCTACCTATTTCAGCACCTCTTTTCCCCAGCAGCCATTCCATACATAAGAAGATAACATTCCTTTGTGAATTCCCTCTTCTGTCAGTGTGCAGGTATCATAGGATGTCCAACAGTTAACCCTCTCTGTCTTCTATGATGTGTTCAATCCTTTATCAAAGTGAAAACCCCCTCTCCACCCCTCCCTCCCTCCCTCTGGGGTAGACATTGGGAGTCAGGAAGGAGGGTCATTTAGGATCTTATACTTTATGTGAGAGTTATGAACACAGTGCTTCTTGGGGCATTTCTCCCCCACCACACAGGCCAAAAACTCCACCCAGCTGTCCAGGCCACTGGTATCTGGCAAGTCCTGCTTGGTTTATCTTTCCTTTGCCCTACTTTTTCTTAATCCCTTTCATCACAGCTTTTCCCTTTGGAATATAACAGGGTTCAAAGGTGAAGTGTGAGTCCATACCTTGTCCCATTTTCCAAGGTGTCCAGTGACCATCTGTCAGTGGGCAGCCACCCCCACCCCAACCCGCCCTGCCTGAGCACCCCTTCTGGGCTAGTGCTCAGGCCAGGTTGGACTGTGACTAGTCAGCTGGCCCTGTCCCCCTTCCCCTTTGCTCTATTTCCCTTTCTCCTGAGTGCTTTCTCCACCACCACCTCAGCAGTAGGCCCCGTTCCAGCAACTGCTAGTGGACAGTGGCCTTCTGCCAACAAGGCACAACTCCCTGGTGAGTGGCAGAAGCTTCCTTAAAAGCCTGCTAGAAAAGTCAGTTCTTTAAGGTCCCTTCTCACATTATTCTTTTTCCAGAATGACAACAATGCCCAGATATTTGCCAAATAACCACATACACATCATTTCATCTATTCTCCCTCAAGCAGAAATTCTATTCATGCCTTTAGAATATATAAACTGAGACTCTAAAAAAATGTTGATGTATATGCCAGCCCCACACACATTACCTCCAGGTATGTGTTCCTGGGCCTGTTTAGTGATGCTCTCAGAGATTGGGCAACACATCCTAGTCCTTCAACTCTAACCCAGTTTTCTTTTCACCATATCCAAAGGAAAACTTTTCTCAGAGCTCTCGGGAATACAATCATTCCCTTCCCAACTCTCCAACAACATGGGTAAATCACTCCCACCCCCATAGTCTCAAGTACTTTCACAACTGCCATTCTCCATCCCTCTCTGGGAGAGTAAGGTCCATCCCAGAAGTTATCTGCTTTCTGGAGACAATCTAAACACAGATAAGGGTCTCATGTAGAGTGTAATCATTAATACTCAGGATCAGGCTCATCTCTAAAAGAAATTGGGAAGAGCTTGCCTTTTCCCCAACTGAATCTGCTTCCAACCTAACCTACTCACCCAGTCAACACCATTAAAAACATAATAAATGTCTCTTTCTTCTGTCCTTCCATGGGGTTTATTAATAGCCTTTATTATAGCATTAATCTTGATATGCAATGTAATTTTTTTCTTGTCCTATATTCCTAATTATTAAAAAGAGGATATCATATAGTTCATTTCTGTGATAGAGGAGTTACAGGTGAGGGTAAAGGAAGGAATGAATGATTGCATTTCAGATTGCATGAGTTACAGTCTTCACTTGTAACAGGAAAGTGTTCAGTTGATATTGACTATGAGATTGTTAGAGTCTCAGATCTATTGAGTACTAGCACTTAAAGATGCTCTAGAGAAACTTGTCTTGTCATTTTATTTAAAGATTCAGAGCACTTAAAGATGCTCTAAAGAAACCTGTCTCATCATTTTACTAAAGGACAGCCCAAGGAATTTGTGCCCAAAGTAACAGTTAGCCAGCGAGATGGAACTGGACCTTAAACCTTCCTACTTCAGGGATTATGCTCAGCGAAATAAATCAGAAAGCAAAAGAAAAATACCAGATGGTTCCTCCCCTAGGAGGAATATAAGGGAACCAAATAAGAATCAAGGAAAGGAATAAGAACAATAATAATAATAACAATAAAGACACAAAAACCAAAAATTAAAAGACAAGGACAAATTGGGGACACTTGGTGAAGAGGGGGAGGGTTGAGGGAAGTGGGAGCACGGGGGACTGAGGTGATGGTGCACTGGTGATATGGTGATGGGGAATACATGGGGATTACAATTGATGTCAAATATATATAAATTAAAGGAGAAAAATAAAATAAAACTAACATGCTAAATAATACACATCTGAAAAGGAGCTAATATCCAAGATCTACAAAGAACTCATAAAACTCAATAACAACAACAAAAAGGAAAAAAAAAAAAAAAAGATCCTAGTTCAATGAGTCCCAAACCTTTGAGACAAAAGGGAAGGAAGACTAAGAAATCTCCCAATGTGTTCTTTTCCTCCTTCAGCCCAATCTCCTCTAGAAGCTACCCCCAAGCTGCTAGCTTTTCTCAGAAGCCTTCTGTCTGAAGTGGTCACCAGTGATTAAGAAGAGTCTAAGCTAAGAGGGTCCATGAAAAGCCCACCTCCACTAATGTTTTCTTCCTTTTCCCCAACAACTCCTTCTACTTCCAAGAATTTTCCTTCATTTCAAAGGTGGATAAAGTTTTACATTCAAGGACCTTTCATCAAAAAATTATTATAAAAGCAAAAATTCTATCAATATAAATATCCAAAATAGGGAAACAAACAAATCATAATACAGTTATGACATTACATATTATGTACTCCTTGAGAAATTAGACTTCAATAATATAACTCAAAATGACATGAAAAATGTTAATATTAGCTAGTATTTGGTAAGATATTACTATGTGCTAGTATTAGGAGTTTTACATAATATAGTCTTAATTCCAGACAGCAGTCTTGTGAAGGAAGTTTCACTGTTTTCTGTTTCACTGATGTGGATGCTGAGGTTCAGAGGAGTCAAGCATTTCACCCAAGTTAACATAAGTAAAAGCAGAGCTAGAAATTTTATGGGAAATGTTACTATAATGTTAGGTTTTTTTTAAAGTGAATGCACAACTTTATATATTTTTATAACTATTTATCTATTTAAAAGGAAACAGCATGTAAGGCAGTTGTCCATAGTTAGTCCATAGTTATGCATCGCTTTTGTTTTTTAAGGGTGGTCAATAGTTTTCAAATGTTTCTCTTATTTGTTTCACTTATTTATTTAAAGACATAACAGAAGGTTTTGTAATAGTTTTGCTTTAGGGGAATGGTAGCTAAATCACTAGAAGATGAAAGGAGGGTAGGGGGGACACTTTAGAAAAAGCACATGGGAAAGGGAGAGAGTGTGAGTCACCCTGCAGCCTGCACCCCACACCCACTTCTCCAGCACCCAGCTCAGGTCCTACCTGCACCAATAAGAACTCTCTCAACTCAGGACCTGGAGCAAAGAGGTGAACTGCTTGCACACCACAGTCTCAACTACCAGTGCACCTACTATGCTTGTCTCCCAAAGAACCTCCCTCAGATGGGTGTTGAGTAGGAGATACTGAAGTGCCTTGCTCTAAGCTGCATATTGTCATCATAGTAATAACTTTGCACACACCTCAGAACTCTTACTTCAGTGAATCCTCCAGCCCCCACGTTCAGCACTCCCATGACTGCACAAGCAGTGTTATGGAGAAGACCAGGGGTGGACACATGCATCCTGTGCCCATTTCCTTCTCTGCCCAGTTTCCCCAGAATGACCTAGGACTTGGGGAATAGCTGGGAAAGGGACAATTTAAAATTTTTCTTAGCTTGAAACTTGGACAACCACACTGTTCTTTCTGAAGCCCTAGGACTATATTGCTGTGATCCACAGCCTTAAAAGCGTACGAAGGTCTCATTTAGGTTTGCTAAGTGTCCCCAAAATACACTCAGAAAAAATGCATTATATGTAGCATAATTTCAGTAAATGTTTGCTGACTAAATGACTGGTTAAATGGAGTTTTTGGAAGTTCCTAACTACCATAACATGGACAACTGCTTCTGGTCATCAGGCAACCCTCCATCCCTATTTTATACAGAACAATACCCTGGGTGCTTAATACCAATTTTCACCTGAAGAATTCCATATACTGCAATATTTATGTTCATTTATTTATCCATCCTACATATAATCAACGGAGGACCTGTGTAAGAAAGCAGACAGTTGGGGATAGCATTCAGCCTGTAGCAGTCATCTGTATTTATTTACACAGCTGTTCTTCTCTACGTTCAGGCAGAAGACTCTGACCCAGAAATCAGAGACGGAAATAAAATTAGGGGACTTTTTGAAGACTGCTGTGCAGTATCCTGCATTCTGGGAGCTCAGCAGGGATGTGGGGTCCAGAGATTTTTAAAGTCTTCCTTTGTGCTGTATTAAGGGTCCTAGTACAAAGTGAATAGCGCTGAGAGCCCAGGGCTGTGGGAGAGGTTATTATAAAGTACTGACATCCTGCTGTGAAGGCTGAATGTGTTCCCTTCTCCAGGGCTCTTATCTGGAGCCCTTCGATAGACAAGTAATAGGAGAGAACGCCTGGACTGTTCTAGCATTGCCTTCAGTCCTCCCCTGGGAAAACTTTTAGCAATAAACACAAATCAAGAGGCAGCTAAAGACTGATTTTTTAAAAGGGTCTTCAAATAGCCAGGCTTTATTTTTTCAAGTGGGGGGACAAAAAGGAGAAATTAGAGCCAACTTTTTTTCTAATTAAATTCCACAGACCTCCCAAAATACAACACAGATGCTGTGATGAACATTAACAAGCTCTTCAGTGGAGTGTGCTCAAACTCAGTAGCACTCAGATGGAATAGAGAATGATTTTCAAAACTTAAAAATAAAAAGCCACACACACAGAGGATCATAAAAGCTTGTTGTGATCATGGCTTGCATTCGTTCTTTGGGAGGTTATGTAATAAAGCTGAATTTCTTTTCATTGTTAGTACATTAAAAAATAAATTCATTCTGCCCTTTCAATTGCAGTACATTTATGACTAATTTTTCTCTTCCTGTGGGTACCTACCATGTTAACATACATTAACATATCAATTTAAAATAATCATTATTTTGTTTCAGAACATATATTTGGGAATAATCGTCCCTGCCCTGGAATTCCATAGGCCCATGGGTCCCCTGAGCCACTAAGCTGGATCTACCACCCAGAGGAACATGTAGATCAGGAGGAGATGGGAGATGACTGAAGAGAGCCATGTGACCTACTGCTGCTCAGTTTTAGTGCAGCTAGATGCCATGGGATAGGACTAGAATGGATACAGAGTAGAAGATTGACCATGAATAATTCCAGCTTCAAATACAGCAAGTAAGAGAAGATGCTGGATCCCTCTCTCCCACTTAGGGGCCTCTGGGATACTCTCAGTCATCAGCAACAACATGGCACACCATGCAGAGTCACTATGTTTTGTATCACTTCAGAGTTAACTAATTTGAGGCTGGAGAACCGGACAAGCTATTTGATAGATGTCAAGAAAACGCTTCTGAAACAAGCACCCCTGGAAAAAGTTGACACAAGTGAGAATTCCAACTGCAAGCAGTTGAAAGCTGGATGGCAGAGGGTCTGAGAAACTGAATCAAGGATTATTTGTAAATCGTTTCAATGAAGAAAACAAACCAACCAATGGAGAAATTCATGGTTTCTCTCATATTTACATTGGAGTGGGAGAATATATCCAGTTAATTGATATCAAGGATTTGCTGAAGGCAAAAAAGGCTGTACACATGAAATGAACAAAGGTAAAAAGATGAAGGTTCCTATGTCTCGTTTTTAACATCTCTGTGTATTATGTCTCTCTAAAAAATGTGGGAGAATAGTATACTCATCCCAGCATCATATTAGAAGGGAAAGCCTCGATTTCCTTTCCTAGGGAAGGGTACTTTCATGAACTCTCTCCAACCCCCAACTCACTCTTCCTCTTCCCCTGACTAATTTGGGAAGAATAAAGTAATTTTATTCCTTCTTGAGTCTATTCCTTCCATTTTCTTGGAAGTGAGGGAGTTACAGATGCATTAGTTCCAAAGGTTTTGATAGCCTCCACACTAAGAGACCATTCCCATATCAAGATTGTCTGGGACTCAAGGGGGTATATCTGCCAAAACCTGAGGTGTATTTCACAAGACCATCTGAAGGTCATACTCAGCTATTCAACTCGGACTTGGTCTCTAATAAAGGTTACATTTTGACTTCCCATATGCCTAAAATTCTCCCCTTTTTATAAGTTTGTTCAGAAACTGGACAGAGAAAATAAACTATACATATTGAGCTCCATGGGAAATTCCAACAAAATAGGGATTCTAATATATATAGTGTTGTATATATGTTTATCTCAATAAATATAATTTTTAATAAGTAGACTGGGAGAAAGACAAGAGGAAGATTTGCTAAAACTAATGTAATAAAACAGGTGAAAAAAACTGCATATGTGCAAAAGGACATGTATAAGGAATTCATTGTAGCACTGTTTATACCAAAAGATTACAAATCACCTACATCTCCATCATTAGGAAATGGTTAAGTAAATTATGATCGTTCTCATTAGAATGTAAGCACTATGACAAAAGGGATTTTGTCTCTTTCGTTCACTGATAGATCAGAGCTTAGAAAAATGCTTTATACATAGTGCATTTTTTAGCCAATATTTGTTGAGTGTTTGCATACATAGAATTCTAAACAGAAGTAAAAGAATGAATTTTTTTTTCATATATATCCAAAGGGCAGGTTTGCTATAAAAAAAGAGAGAAGAGTATAGAACACTTGCACAAACACAATCAGGCAGAAACAGTTGCCCCTGAGAGGGCCAGATTTGTTGAATAGTCACAGGTGGGCAGCCTCAGGAGGAGAGCTGCCTCTACTGCTTTGCAAAAGGAGAAGGTTGGTGAAGGGAAACACCTGCATAATCACAGGTGGGCAGGAGAACGGTTGCCTAAATCTATTTTTTTTAAATACAGATATGGAATGAGGTCTAAAATACATCAGTAAGGGAAGAGCAGGAACATAAAAAATAATGGGTACTGTATGTTACTGTGTGTGAGTGAAAGTGCAAGTTTGTGTCGAATACAAGTTTTCCCTGCTATATGAAAGTAGAGCATGTTCCTTTCAGAAGCCAAGTAACATAAAGAAGTTATTATTATTAATTTATATGGAAAAATACTTTGAGCACCCCAGGTCCCCCCAAATAACCTATCAAGTCATTCCAAATAGCAAACAAAACCTAGAATAACACTAGCATACGGCAATCACAGGAATGATGTGATAAATACGCAGTCTGTGTAGAGCAGAAATTGTGTAGGGCAGAAAACGTGTACACAGTTTGGTTTCACTTACCAGAATTGGGAAAACGGCAAGGGCACCCGAACGCTGAGAGAGAGGGGTGACGGTGTGTCAGGCGGAGTCCTGGGAGGTTGCGGCAGTGCAATGTACAGGACACTTGGGGGGTGGGAATGGAGAGAGAGGAAGAAGGTCATATCTTGTGAATTCTTCAGGACAGGCAGGTCACTGAAGACCAAGGTTGTGGGTCTTCATTGTCTGAAGCGGCTGACATAGAAGGCTCGAAGGGCGATAGAAGGTTCGAAATGGGAAAGTAAACTCTACTGCCTAGCGTCACCCATTTTTCTTTTACACTACAGGACTCAAAACATCCTGCAAATCTGCTCTAAATCTGCGTGCTCTGCCACAGAGTCCTGCTCCTGTTGCAGTGCCCAGCTTGCTGCTGGGACTGCTCTATGTATGCGGCTGCAAAGCACCATCACGGCTTTGCTTTCCGGCCTTGTCGTAAAAGCAGTTAAAGTATCGTGATGGGAAACAGGTACTCTTGCAGGTTTTTTCCTAAAAGCGAAGTGGTGTCACTCAATGCATAAACGTATCTTTTTTTGAATAGTCAAACTTTTCTTCATTTACCTTAGTAAATTTACCTTAGTAAAATTATTAATGTGTATATGATAATAAAGGTATAAGTAAATATCTACATAAAGATACAGATGGAACTAATGGCATTGATTGCCTCTAGAGAGGGAACCAAACAATTAAGGGTGAGATAGGATATGATAATGAAACTTTATGCAACATAACATTTTGTGCCTTTGAATGTTCAACCATGTGACTGTATAGTTTAAGATATGAATTGTATAATTTATAATTAAATTATAATTAATTCAATATCTTATTATTTTTATTTAACTAGTAATTAAAAATAGAAAGTGTTGACTGTCTTGATTGTGATGATGGTTCATTGTTAAACATCTATGTCAAAACATCAAATTGTATATACTGTTTAGAATTTATCGTTTGTCAATTATAACTCAGTAAAGCTGTTATGATAAATGTGTATATTTATAAGTAGACATAGATATAGTGAGGAAAAGATTGACTGGCCAATTAACGGTGTCAGAATATTTGGCTCTCCACAAGGGACTATGGTGATGGTGCATGGGTGACTTGGTGGTGGAAACTCTATGGGGACCACACATAGAAAAGAAAGCAAACGTTGTGAAAAAAAAAAAAAGTAAATCAATAAATTAATTATTTTTTTAAAAAGAATATTTGGCTCTCATTTTAGGAAAACAAATTAAAAAATTATATCCTCACATCACAGCAGACATTAGAACAAATTTCCAAATAAAGTGTTAGATGAAAAACAAAATGAATATAAAATAAACCATTGGAGAGCACAGTATTTTTATAACTTTTGACTAGGGAAAGTCCTTCCAAAAAATACTCAAAGTTGGAAGTTGCAGAGAAAAAAATTAGCAATAGCAGATCTCACTACCTAAATTCTAAAGATCTTAGATAATAAAAAAGCCCATCAGTAAAAATAATGGCACAAACCAAAGCCTCAAAATATCTACTAGGATATCTTCACACTGGTTTTTAAGAGTGGTGTTGTACCAAGAAGTAGGAAGTATATGGAAAAAACAGGACACATGTTCACAAACAGCAAGATTCTCTACCTTTCTGCAATGTTGTGCCTCAAATAAGTCCTTTTTCAGAATAAAATATATAAATGCATAAAATTCAATGCAAAAGATATAAAGGACTCGATTGTATTGAAATACAGTCATATGCATGTGCTTCTTTACCAAGACAATAAAAAGATAAAGCATCAGGTCTAATAACTATTGTAGGCTTGAATTAAGGCACACATGATGTTTTGAGATATCTGAAGCAATTGTAAGGCAATATGATGATATCTATGATTTCTGTGATATCTTTGATTTTGGTGATAAAGTCCAGGTTCTGCTAATACTGATATGGTTTATTGCTTTAGTGGTGAAGAAGGAACATGGTTTAGTTTGAGCTATTCAAGCAATCAAAATAACATCAGACCAATTAGTAGGAAAAGAAAAAATTCAATTACATGCATGTGGAAAATCTACATGGAGGTAGATTCTAAAGTAAATGGGGGAAAATGAAGATATTTATATCCCAAATTAGGAACTGGAGAGTCCTGGGGCTTCAAAGAGAAACGGACTCACATGATGAAGAGAGGTGACTGACATGATGAAGACCAGCTATCTGTCATAAATGTTTGCGCTGCCATATATAAAGGTTTCTCCAATATAAAGGTTATTTCTTAATGAAAATCCTAATTCTGAGTAATATCTCCAATATCCATTTTCTAGATAGTTGAGGGTGTGTTAGAAGTGACTTCTGAGCGCACAGGGCCTCTGTTTATCCTAACTGGAAATATCCTACAAACAAAAGTGATGCATCTTGGAAAGGCCCATCTTGGGGGATGTTACTTTCATTGCTGATATTCATCATTGAAGGACTTACTGAATTTTGATTAAAAGTTAATGAGAAGAAAGTTGTAATATTTTTCCTATCCAAATTCACAGATCCCAGATTTCTATCCGCCGAAGACTTTACAGAGGACTCCTCCACCCCCAGGTTCAGAATTCTAAGGAAAGATCTCCACACAACTCAAAAGAAAAAGAAATGAAAACTGTAAAAGTTCAATCAAGTGCTGTTATTTCCTGGATTGCTTAAAGACTCAATCCAACCTGACTTGAAACTCAACCCCTGGGAGTTGACTTATGAATACGCTATGCTGAGCCCTTCAAATTCAAGAAACAGAGACACCAAAGAGCACCTCAGCATGGCAGCAGGGGGTTAGAAGCCAGGCCCTGACATTCACAGCTTCCCATAGCACAGCCAGCCAAATCTCTGGTCAGTGTGCAGGACTGATTAACAGGCTACATATAGCTGGAAACATAATTCCAAAGTATTCCTTTGGGAAAACAATACCAAAATTAGTTGGATGACATATTATTTTCTTAGCAGGTCTGTATTTATAATACAATCCTAAATTTAGAACTAAACACAGGAAAGCATGTAGCTCAAACCTATGGTATTCTATGCTTATTTAAAAAGATTCTGTGATTGTTTTATGTATTAAGTACTTGTAGTGTCTAAGAAAATTTGGCACATGTAGTACATGACACTTTTGCTCTTTCCTGCCTTATCTCACTCTCTCCCTTTCAGTTCCTCCATATCTTCTCCATCTCAACACTGAGGGCTTCCAAAGTCAGACCTTGATTATCTTTTCATGATTATTCGTCCTCTAGCTACCCTCATGCCTGTAGAGATGACATCCAGCCTTTACTATTAAATTATACTTTAAACATTATCATAAAGACTTGATAGCACCAAGTGTAATCTCAAACTAGACTTTTCCCTGAATTCCTTCTCTTATATCTAACAACCTAGTGGACATTGTCCCTTGATTATCTCAAGTTTTGATTTCCTGTCCTGACCACACCTCCTAGTCTTCCCCAAAGATAGTAAATTACAATTCTATTCTTCCAGTGCCTCAGGCCAAAAACCTCATCCTTTCCTGAGCCAATAAATGTTTACAAAAATTTGGTTAACAATGCAAGGCAGAGTAATAGAGATTCAATTAGCTATAATTCCAGCATTATAATAGCATTTTGTATACTAGCATATAACATATTAAACAAAATAACTTATTTTTTAGATATTTGACTTCATTTCAAGATGTATCTTCTTTCCTCTCTTCATGCACTCTCACACACTATTTTAGAACACTCATGCAGAGCCATGGCTTTTTACTCCATGTGTGGAAGTCCAAGTCTAAAATGTATAATTCCAGCTTTATCTCTGTCTTGAATATTCTGCCACTTGGAACTCACCATTTGGAATTCTGAGAAGCCAAAACAGAATTCTTCCTTCCCCTACATCTAACTTGAAGCTTGGGCTCCTCATTCCTTCAGTTAAACTCTATATACCCAATCCTATTTGCTCAATCCTAAAACTTTCCATCATTCATTACACTTTTGTTCATACCCATTTTATCCAGTTTATTATTAAATCCTGACAATTCTTTCTAACACATTCCCAAATGGGACTCAGCAACTCTATGGTTAGTCACTGTGAAAAAACAGTCCTAAATGCAGCCATTTTAAAATAGTGTCAATGTTTCCTTAGTAGTAAAACAGATTTTTGTCTGTACTTTGGACTGGGTCAAAGGGGAATTATTTCACAAACTGGACCCACATTTTAATTTCTAAACTGCTACAGACCCACATTTTAATTTCTAAACTGCTATTTTCAGGGAAAATTTGAAAGCAAAACCAGCAGGAAAATTTCTGAGTCCTGTTGGATTTGATGGAGGAAAGTTGCAAGTATTAAAAGTAGAAAAAGGGAATACTCTAGATACTTTGTCAAGAGGTTGACAAGTGAGTTCTCTCTTAATATTACATTTGAAAAAAAGAGTAGACATCTTAAAAGGATTCCTGTATATTATAATAAAATTATTCACTTTCTTCTGTATCTGGTAAAAGCTACTTTTTCTTTTCTTTTCTGTTTTCCTTGTTTAAGTGTTAGCAATTGATTCCCTTGGTGAATCTATTACCTCCCTCCTCGCAAGCCTCATCCCAGACAGATGTTCCTCTAAAAGAGTAGAAGAAAATTTTCATCAAAATATGGAGAAAGGGTCAGAGGTAAAAAGGCATTCTGTTTCTGCTGATGAAACTTCTGGAATATGCAAGAATGGTGATATAATATATTCCTTTTGGCTCATAAAGACTTGGTAGTGCTTACAAGATCTTAGGGGCTGTGATTGTTGTGGTTGTTATTACTTATGTCAGATTCTAGAAAACAGGACTTTAGCATTCTCTAAAGCTACCTTTGATTTTGAAAAATCACATCTAAAAACTTTTCCCCAAACCAAGAAATACTGTGTCTGCACTGTCGAAGTGGCAAAGTACAAAAATTGCTTCTGCTTTCTGATCCACCCTTGTCTAAAATATGATATGCTCTATGTATCTTACATATTTCTTCTCATCCTTTACTCTATAGAAAGAGCTGATCTGGGGCACTTGCTAGACCCCTCAAACAACTCGGCATTTTTCATTCATGTCCAAGTTATTCCCTCCGCTTGGAATGACTCCCCCTAGCTAATCCTAACTGTGGAATAAACTTCCTCATCTTCAGGATTCCTTCTGCATGGCCACCTCTTCGTGAAATTCTTTCCTTTCCCCACCACAACCTGTATTAACCTGTCTCCTGTCTCCATAGAGAATTTTATTTTTTAATCTCCCCAAGATGTTCAGATGGGGCTCCCTAAGATGACCCAGATGGTCTTCCCAAGACATGTTACTTTGGCATGCAAATCCTTTTTTTCCCAGTTTTTAAATTAAATTGTTTTTACTGATCTAATGTTGATTTACAACACTGTATATGACTTAGGGTGTGGGCTCACACCTCCTCAGATGCATGCTGTCCCAATAATCCTACCAGAAAAGCACCAATAATCCTCCACCACCTTCCAATGGGTTCCCTTTGCTCCTCAGCCCCCACTCCCTTTCTACTGACAGTATCCTCAGTTCTGCAGTCAGATCTCAAGGGTTGATTTTGTTTGTTCCTTTGGTATGTGGATTATTTAGAGTTAAGGTCGATTCAGACCCTGCAGGCTCAAGAAAATTTTTACCACTCCTTTAATTACCTAAAAGAATTAAAATTAAAGGCATTACCCAGATTTAGGGCTACCTGCAGAAGAAACCTTTTTATTGGAGAAATCTATATGGTGGGATAACATCTAATTATAGAGCATTGGTTCTTTTGTCATGTAAGTGAGTCTACCTCCTCTCTCCTCAAAGCCCCAGGCAATTTTCCCATTCCTTAGCTCAAAATAAATACCCTCATTTTGACTCCATTTACTTTAGAATTCACTCTACGTGGATTGTCCATAAAATGCCATGATTAAATTTATTATTTCCTCCTTTTAATCATTCTGATGTTAACTCATTTATTTGAATCAGCCTGAAAAGAACTCACAGAAGTAGGCAGAAATTCCCTCTTCACCTCTGCATTGGTCAAATATTTTGTTGTGCGTATATGTGGGTTCCCTAACATATTGTAAGATCCTTAAGGATTGAACCCATTTTGCCTACCTTGCCTCAAGTATTTTCAAACAGAATGGGAATTAGTAGAATTCTAAGCACAGTGCTTTCATTGGAAGTGTTAGTTCCGGCAAAGTAGAATTTTGTTGCATGCCAGTGCCTGGGCTTTGAATGCTAGTGGCCTGAGGTGGATGGAATCCCAATCTAACCACCTAACCAGCTTGTGACCTTGGCTGGTTGCTAATTCTCTAAGAACCTCAATTCCTTCATTGGTAAAGTGGGAATAATAAAACAAGAAACAATAAGGTTGTTGTGACAAGTAAATGAAGCATTTGACATCATGCCTAGCACATAGAGAAGACTTTATAAATGAAAGCAATTTTTTAAAAAGATTTATTTATTTATGCATACAAGAACTGGGGTACAGGCCAGAGGTGGGGGGGCGGGGTGAGAGGATTCACCAGACAGAGTGGGGAACAGAATAGTCAGATCAACAGAAATACACTGCCCAGGGCAGCAGCGGGCAAAGCAGGAGAGGTCTGCCATGCCATGTGGATCACTTCCGCAGCAGGATCGAACTTGTGCTGCAGTGACTGCGGTCTGCTTCATAGTGCGTTGCTTAACCCACTGCGCCACCAGGGAGGCCCGAAAGCAATTTTTATTATTATTACTATTACTATTAGCACCAAACCTCTGTGCAGAAACCAAAATAGTCTCACCACATATTTACTTAAATAAATTGGGAATGATTAGGCTAGAGGGGGAATTTTGTTAACTCTGCCATTTCCAAGGACTCCTCTATAAATATCAATCACTTTATAACAATACTGTCCAACATAAATATAACTGAGGCACACATGTAATTTAAACTTTTCTGCTAGTAATTAAAAATCTACTAGTGACAAAAAAGACACAAAAAGAACAGATGAACTTGATGCTAACATGTTTTAAATACATTTTATTAAATCCAGTATCAAAAATATTATTATAATGTATAATCAATAGAAATAAATATTAATGAGATAATTTACACTTGGGGGATTAAATTTTGAAATCCAAAGTATATTTTACACTTGCCACACATCTCAATTAACACTAGACACGTTCAGGTGTTCAATAGATACATGTGCCTAGTGGTGAACATATTAGACAAAATTGCCTTATAATGTTAGATTTGAAAACATCTGCCTCATAAGTGAATCAAATGAGACTAGGCTGTTACTGGATACAATTGGTATGGTAGGACATGTTTCTCTGAAAATAATTAGAGTGGGGCATATCAGCACTGGGTTCCTACGTTGACATTCATTTGGTTGACTTTGGGCAAACCATTAATTTGGTTGTGCTTTACTTCTCACACCTGTCTTGGGGCTTTGCTACATCACAAGGCCACTAAATATATAATTGCGCCCTCAGTCAGGTCAGTCTCATCACTACCCACCCCCACCCCACACTACACATAGGACTGAGACCAGAGACTTGTAACCCCACACATCTTACCTACTTGAATTTACTAAAACCAGTCATATCACCATAACATATATTCATTGATGTTGAGTTCTTTATGTTTTCTGTCGTTTTCTCAAAGGTTATGAGAATGGTATTCTCAGCATTAGAGTATATACTTTGAATTACCTGATCCAGTCATTTCCTTATCTTGCCATGGGAATCCACTCAAAGTACAGAGACTGTAAGTGGGGCCAGAAGAAGGGGGAGGGAAAGCCAGAGGAAGGGCAAACTAGTGGCTCTGGGCTCCCTACCCCCAGATTGTCTTATCCCTGAGGTGCCATGTTGCTATTTGTTGGATCATGAGATTTTATTTGCACAGAGAGTTAAAAAAAATTTGAAACATGGTTTTTAATTCACCTTTAGCTTAGAGGGGAGGATCACAATACATGCCCAAGCTTACAAAACCCAAGCGCAATCTCAGTGTATTATTCCCCAAGCCACATTTTCTCCCCTCGTTTCATCTGTTGACATTAGATTTTGAAGATCTCACTGTACTAATACAATTCTAATAAAATATCCTGAAGTATCAGAACTGAGGCCGGAAGTAAACTAGTCACCTTGACTTCATTTCATTTCAGCAGGTGTGACGCTGTGTGGAAAGGCAGCTGGGTGAGTCAAAAGGTTTGACTTTACCTCTCCTGTGACCCAGTGGTGAACTGCCAGCAATTCCCTTGCTCAGCCCAGGAAAATGGGTAAGTGTCCCAGAGGCTGTCTGCCCACGTCTTTCAATTTAGGCTCAGTCTGTAGACAAAGCATTAGCAGAAGATGGACTTTGACAAAGGAGCACAGCACAAATCTTGAATGTATGTTGTAAAGCATGAAATAACTTTATTCTGACCTTACCTCAGATTACTACACACAACCAATGACCAAAAATTATTTCAGCCACTAAGGTTGATTTGTGTTCAAGGCCCAGACAGTTTCCACCATTCACCCTGTTTTCTCAATTCAATGCTGCATTTTCTCTTGCTTAAAAAATTTGCATATTTTCTCAGTGCCTGTTTCTGACTCACAATAAACAATGCCCGGACCTCCTGCCAAAAAAATGTCCAAATGCGAAATAGTTGCTATAATAGTCGTTTTTGTGATGGCAACTTTGAGCTGTGTGCTTTTAAATTATAATTACTTTTTCCTTACAAAAGATGTGTATTTGTCTTGATTGCTGTAATTATGATTCTATACCAGCAAACACTTATAAAAGATTCATGTCATCACTGTGCTTCATAAAACCCAGGCCCCTCAATAAACTGTCTTTGGTGGCTGTTTATATGTTTGTGTTTAATTTGTGGCAGGGAAATCTAATGAGAAACCATTAATCATTGAGTACATATAAAAATTTGTGTCTTTAACTACATGGACCGAAGTGGATAGGGTAAGCCCATTATCAGTATGACAAATTGCTTTCCTAAGTAAAGTAACTGAAGAAAAATAATGTAGTCTAACCTCATTTTACAAAACACATTCAAAATTAGAGGGGAGGAACATGTAGTTTAATGACTGCAAATGTGATGAAAGCAGGGATGGGGGGACTCAAGATCTAAACCAGCACTGAAGGAATCAAGGCCCCAGTGGACTTGACTTACTCATTCATCCTGGTTTTCAAGAATGATGGTGAATTCATGAAAAGCCTCAGTGGGCCTACCTGGGAGACAGACGCTGGGAACACTGGGGTAGGAGCTGATCTTTACCCCCTACATGCACCCATTTTATTAAAGCAGCCCCTCCTTGGATCTATTTTATATTATAATGATTAAAACAAGAAAATCATTGACTTCCACTCCCCTCCATTAAGTTTGCTGTTTACTGACGTCCTTTCTCCAAGTCTTAGAATTGGAGATACACTGACCTGATGAAATCTCTCCTCTTCATCACTGTGTTGTATCCATTTACTCAGGAGACAACTCTCAACTGAGCATTTTCTGTGCTGGTTACTGAGTGTGTAGTAGTTGTAAACACAGGCTCTGCTCTCAAAGAGTCCATAGTCTAGAAAGAGAGGGTTGAAGCACAGAGTGATCATCGCTGTGGAGATTTAAGCTCAGGGAGCTTGAGGAGCACATAGGAGAGACAACTAACCCTGTCAGGGATTTGAAGACAGGAAGATGGATGTAGAGGATGTAGTTCCCAGAAGAAATAGCGGACGCTAGGGCTCCCTTTTAATTTTCTTTACTTTCTTTTCTATCTAACTTTAATAAAAGCTCCTGGGACGTCTTTTTGAAAAAGATGAGAAGCCAAAGTTCCAAGAAAAGCAAACAACTTCATTTCACTCATTGACTGTAATCCAAGGCAAATTGCTTAATTTCTCTGAAATTCCACGTCAGCATCTGTATATACAGGACCAGTAATGATAGAATGTATCTCAAAGCATTGCTACAAAAATTAAATTAGATAATTGTGTAAAAGTGCCTATAAAGCTAAAAAGTCCTTTAAAAATGTGGACTACTCTTATTACTAATTCTCTGCTGAAGGCTTTAATTCCAATTAACCTATGTGATCTTTCCCAACTAACCCAGGATTCTGGTCCTTCAGAGTTTGGCACTGTTTGAGCAACTGGGAAAAATGCCATTTCACAATATAAGTCATAATTAATTGCAATAACACTTGTGAAATCTTCATTTAAATGCAAACCCTCTTCAGTTTTAGTGTGAAGAGAATGGTTGATACACAGTTGATACTTGCAGATCTATATACCGGGATCCTTTTTCCCTTCTTCCCTATTATGTTAGGGTTCGGTAGTACTCTGTCCTTTCTCAGACCACTTCCTTTTCTTTTTGATTTTTTTAAAAATTTATTTATTTATGCATACAAGAGCTGGGGTGTAGGCCAGATGTGCAGAGTGGGGGGAAGATTCACCAGAGACAGAGCGGGGAGCAGAACAGGCGGATCTACCAAAACACACTGCTGAGGGGAGCGCTGGGTGAGACAGGAGAGGGCTGCTGTGCCATGTGGGTCAGTTCACTGGCCAGGGATAAAACTTGTGCTGCAGTGGCTGCAGATAGCTTCACAGTGCTGAGACTTAACCCCTTGCGCCACCAGGGAAGCCCTCAGACCACTTCTTAAACCCTATCGAGTCAAAACATTAGAACATGCTTAAGGAATGTGTTGGTAAATAAAACAAAGGAAGTGGTAAGTCCAGTGACTTGGAGAGTACATACTGGTAGAGGTGGTCTGGACTTAATAGCAGATTTTTCTTGAAGGGCCTCGACTGTATTTTCATCAGAACCTTTTTTTTTTTTAATCTGAGTGTGAACTACCCCAGTTTATAAATGCCCCTTGTGCTCCTCTGCTTCCTAACTCAATTTTTATTCACCTAAAGCTTTTGTACTGACCGAAAATCAGAATCACCTGTGCTTAAATTCTGTGGCTCGCTGCTATCTGGGAGCAGAGTTAAAGTACTCTAATTTGGTGTTTGAGGCCGGACATACCCTGCTGAGCCAGGCACAACTCCTTCAAGAAACTCTCAGACTCGGGGGAGAGTACCTGGTAAACAGTCCTCAGAACAAAGTTCTCATGAGTCTCTGTGGGGCTCCCATTACCCACTGCAAGATAACTGTGGATGTGTGCTTGCGGGCTCTTGAGGAAAGGGACTGGTGTTTAGAGCACAGTAGTTGTTCAAGGTTTGTTGAATGAATGAATGAATGAATGAATATGATAAAGGCTAATGATAGTTGACTTTTATAGTTGGATTTTTCAGGTTTCATGCATGCTTAAAAAAACCAGTCAGTTAAAAATCAAACTAAACAGAACTCACCATAGACTTTTTGTTGTTCCACTTTTAACATTCCAACTAAAGACACAAAATGAAAAACCTGCTACCACAGAACTCCTTTACTCCTACTACCTTAGTTTTT
>JAGFMF010011791.1:14014908-14082951 GCA_019455555.1 Galemys pyrenaicus
TTTACTCCTACTACCTTAGTTTTTGCACCAGGATTAAAAACAGGGCCCATTCATTGTCTTAATGTTTCCAAATTGTAGAACTGACACTCCTTATGATGGCCCTAAAATGCAAGCTATTTGAACAAAGAGTGACAAAAATCCCTCATGAATTTAAAAATAGAAGTGAGGGGACCTCCCTGGTGTCACAAAGGGTTAAGCACCACACTATGAAGCATCCACAGCAGCGACTGCAGCACCAGTTTGATCCCTGGCCAGGGAGGTGACCCACATGGCGCAGCAGACCTCTCCTACCTACCCTGTGCTCCCCTCAGCAGTATGTTTCAGTCAATCTGCCTGTTCTGTTCCCCACTCTGTCTCTGATGAATCCTCTCACCCCCCACACCTCTAGCCTGCACCCCAGTTCTTGTATGTATAAATAAATAAATCTTTAAAAAAAAATAGAAACGAGAGAACTCCTATAGAGGTCAAAAGTTTCTATCCATTTTCTTCCTCAAATTCTAGAATTCTCTTCTTATGAATAGACTTTTTGTTGTTCCACTTTTAACATTCCAACTAAAGACACAAAATGAAAAACCTGCTACCACAGAACTCCTTTACTCCTACTACCTTAGTTTTTGCACCAGGATTAAAAACAGGGCCCATTCATTGTCTTAATGTTTCCAAATTGTAGAACTGACACTCCTTATGATGGTCAGTTCTGTTCTATGTTGTAATATTCACATGCATGTTAACCTGATTCCTCATATTTTAAACTAGTGGATGGGTACAGTCCATTTAAGGATAAATTAGATTTGGCTATTTCTTGTTTTAGTGATTATTTTTTTCTAAAAAAAAGAAAAAAAAGAACTTACCTACAAATGCTTTATAATAGAATGTTCAAAGAGAAATCTTGGCAGCTTTTTCAAAAGGAGCAGTATTTACCACATGTGGTTCTTTTTTCACTCTTGGGCTTCACTCTTGAACTAAAATTAATATGACTCCCTGGCTCTGTGTCTCCTACCCAGAGTAGCTTTAAATAAAATACAACATAAGGAGACTTGTTCATAATTTCTTGGTCTCTCGCTTATTGAATACTTCTATGAAGGAAAAAAGTGTATCAGTGCTCAAGGGTCTTGTTTAAAGCATAGAGGGGAAAGGTAGAAGTATGTGTTGAGTAAACCCACGTTGCCCCCAGGGCATTGTTGCGATAGCTTTTCAAAAGAGAAACTGGTGGTTAAAAGAAGTAATTCCCAATATTTCCGGCACACTAAGCCCTTGTAATTCAGATGAACTCTGAACTGAGACTCTTTGCATCTCATTTTCTCATTAGGTTTTATTACAGCCAACAAAACTTTCAGTGGTGAATTACTTCCCTTCTCAGGGGTATCCCAGACTCCCATAATGTCTGGACAAACTAACCTAATGAAATGGTCTTTAACTAAGTTTTAGGGATTAAGAAAACAAGGGAGAATGGTGGAATACTAGGAACTTTTCATTTCTATGCTAACCAAAGTGTGATTGTTCAGGTCCTTATTCTTGCTTATGGAAAAAAGAATCAGCTGGCTTGAAATGCCATTTAAAATCATTTAAATATTTCTCTTAAGTTCCCTTGAATACAAGTCACTTCCACATGAGATAAGGACAGGTTTAGTCCTATGGTTCAGATAGGACCTAGTGTAGTAAATAAATGCTTAAAGATGTAGAAATGGTATGGAGAAACATCTGCTGCATGCCTCTAGACCAGATGCCAACATAAACACTAGTAGATTTGTTTTAACACAGGAGGTTGAAAAGCATCTTGTTTCCTATACTGGTATTAGGTTATCCATTTACAAGATACATTTATTTGATGTTTATTATGTGTCATGTGTAAGACCAGTTCTTGCCCTCAAAGAACTTATAATCTAGTTGAGAAGGCAAAAATTAATATGATTTTAAAAAGTAAGGAGCAGAAGACTAAATATGATTTAGTGTTAAAACAACATAGTACAGATGCTAAATGACTAAGAAATCAATAGGAAGAAATGACTGAGAGCCGGGACTTTCAAAATTATATCTTTTAAATAAACTCTTAAAATGATACCAAATGTAAACCTTATTATAATTGCTGCTTATTTGTAAAATTGTAAAACATTTACATGATGTGCTTTTGCCTTCCAACGAGGAACTGTTCAAAGGGGCATACAAGAAACAGTGAAGCTGGCAGAAGACGTATCTTTAAAATCCCCCTGGATTTTCTAATGAGGGAAAAATGGCATACTTTCATGTTGAATACAGACACAAGAATTAAGCAGCTTTTGCTTGGAAAATATGATATTTAAGGGACAAGAATACAGAATTCTAACTGTAACTTTGGTTTGAGTTTTTGTCTCTAGTAAACTATTTTCTTCATGCTAAACAAGTTCTAAATTTTGGAGCTCAGCCCTGCTCAAAAATAATTTTTAGTTTTTTAAAATCTATTCACAATCTACTTTCTACTCAAGAAGAAAAGTGGGTTAGAAGTGCAAACTATTTTCTAAGGCAATGAGAATTTCTAATTACTAATAAAAATGTGGGGTGGGAGCGGGGGAATGCAGAGACATTTAGCATCCTTCAAAATTAAGCCATCTATCTGTACAGCAACTTATCTCGAAATTAAGGTTCCAGTGTAGGTTTACATTCTTGGTCTTAAAATGCATTCTACTTTATAGGTCAGCAAAGATCTTGTTCTTTTTGTATTTCTTACGTTTTTAGTCTTTGCCACGAAGGCAATTTGAGCTCAATTAGATTTGTTATAATAGAGTTTAAAATGCTAACACAAAGGCATGTCTCATCTTGTGTTTTGAGTAACTTTAGGCAAGTTTAGAGAAATGTAGTAAGCATTTTTTTCCTCCATACTTGATTGCATTCTGAGTCTTCCCAAGAAGTGTCAGTTATTTCCCCAATTCTCAAAAGAGAGACTCTTTCATAACAGTTGTACACCCAGGCAAAAGAGCATACTCTGGTGTTTCCTTAAGGGGAGGAAACTTGTAATAATGTGAAATAATTGAACTTAGCCGTAGAAAAGTCTTCTTGAAACGTCCTAATCAAGACTCCAGCTTTCTGAGTGTGTGTGCTTTCTATTCTTCAGTTCTTTAGTCCCGGCTTTGCATTTCGAGTGAAAATGAACTGACAAAGCGTGAAAGTGGTCTAAGGAGCAAAACAAAGCCAGCAAGCATGCTTCTGGTGCGCCAAGATTAATCAATATTCCAGAAACCCCGGGTTTCCCGCTCTCCCTCCCTGTGGAGTTTTCATTTTCCCCACTCCCCTTTTCCCGGGGAAAGACTCCTCCCCTTTTCTTAAGTTGCTCTGATAGTAACTTGCAGTTTCAGAGCACATGCATACCGCGCTCCCTGCGTGCGGTGACTCTGCTGTACCTGCCGGGAAATTCACCTTGTCATTGCCTGGGGTATCGTCCTCCCCTTACAAAATCAGAAAAGGTAGGTCTAGCGTCCTGTATTCCTGCTGCGTTTAGTTTCTCGTTTCATTGCTCTGCCAATATATTTTGTTTCCCAAGCAGAGGAGTAGCGAGAGTAAAAGCTAGCCATTTTGGTAGATAAAGTCCGTGTTGGTAATTCAGTGTTATGAGCGTATGGTGTTTGTTTGTGCCGGATTCCTCCTAATGAGGAGTTGAGTCACTCAGGATGGATTGGGGGCAGATTGTGGCTCGAGATTTAATAAAAATCAAAACTGACCTCCTCTGTTTAAAAATGACTGTTAAAGGGGGATTAGAGTTTAGTTTAAAAAAAAAAAAAAATCTGGTCTCTCCTGTCTCCCCTTCCCTTCTCCCTAAACTTTTAATCTGTTGTGAAGTTTTAAACAAGTAGGAGGTCTTATTAGCAGTGATCCCCAACCTGCAATTTTATTTAAAAGTCAATAACTGTTAAGATAAATCTTTTTTTTTTACACTTGGATTTGCCAAAAGCTTCCGAAAGGTCTGCAAGAATCTGCGTTCCAGTTCCCTTCTGAGACACACGCTGGCTGCCTGCATTGCCAGATACTCCATTGGCACAACTAGTTTTTATTGGGATTGATCAGGGAAAGATTATGGATTAGAAATCTTGTATGGAGACAGGAGGAACCCTTTCATTTTTTCAAAATAGTTTATTTCCACCAAGGAGAAATTTACTTAGATATGTTTAAATAACCTAAGAGCACTTTGAAGAAACTAGAAACCACACACTGTAATGTTTGGAATGAAATTTTGGAGTCATCTCCTCATCTGAGCTGGAAATCCTAAATTTTAAAATACTTAGAAGTCAGTGAATGTTTCCTCAGAAGCACCCAGTAGTTTGCCACAAAGACAAATGCTACTTAGCTCATCTGCTTGTAATAACGATGAAAATGAATTATGATTTCAGATCATACATAGATGATCCAGACTACTTTGCTTATGTCCCTGAAAAAAAATTTAAGTTAACCTGTAAAACAGTCCAATGTATTTCCAGAGTTCTGTGGGTACTTGTGATCTTTTTGTGATCATATTTACTAGTTGATACTTTCTAATGAGGGGTTTTTTTCTTAATGAAGAAAATAACTATATATCACAGAAAGATAAAACTAAAATAGCAGTATCACAATTCATTTTATTGATTTGGTTATGTCTTCACCGTGTATACAACATATGTCATCAATAGTTACTAAGCATTTGCTTTTCAATTGCACATTTACTAAGCGTGTATACTGGGCAAAGCATTTAAATAAGTTTTGGAGAGTAGAATGTATTCAGTGGGTATTCAATCATACCCAATTTGATGAATCCTTTTATAGCCTCATTGGAAAGGGAAAGGTAAAATGTTTAAGATGAAACACAAGTTTCTGTACATGTACTCTGAAATTATGCTCATTTCCCACACGTGGTCCAGTAAAAGAGGCACATTCTAGAACTGAACCCTGGCATTGCTGCCCTCCAATCCTTGATTCCTACTGAGATTATGAAGTTTGCCAACAGCTTGCTTCCAGTGTGAAGCAGCACTGATTTCTCACCACTGGTGGCTGTAACTCTTGTCTCTTTCTCTCATGCTATAGTTATATTCTCTAATGCCAAAGAGATCTGGCTTTCTGGGGGTGATTTGGAGACATTGAAGAAGACGCACTCAAGAGAAGTAAAATATGACCAAAAGCAATGGAGAGGAGCCCAGGTTGGGGGGCAGGATGGAGAGATTTCAACAAGGAGTACGAAAGCGCACACTCTTGGCCAAGAAGAAAGTACAGAACATCACAAAGGAAGATGTTAAAAGTTACCTATTTCGGAATGCTTTTGTGCTGCTCACTGTCACCGCTGTCATTGTGGGTAAGTCATTTGATAACAATTGGAAAAAAAAAAAAGAAAACCTGAATCTTGTTTCTGAGGCAACTGGCCTCCTGGGAATATTATCAGATGGACTGATTGTAGGTATTCAAAATGATAACCTCTGCTAGGCATTCCTCTGAATTTAAAGGTTTTTTTTTTTTACATGAAATGACAGTTTGTTGTTGTGTTTGGAGCAGTATATCATAAGCACATGGGAACCTGGAAGAAGTAAAATGCAAATCAATTGATCCTGTGGGAAGGGGAAATAAATCACCTGTTTTCCCATCTCATGAGCAGAGAAGAATGATAATTTAATCATTAGGCCTGAGCAGTTTAAAAAACAAAAAGGCAAACAAACAAAAAAAGCAAGCTTGATTTGGCCAAAATGTAGTCATTATACAATGTCGCTTCCATTTAAAACTAATTTAAACAATTAGTACACCCAAAATGAGACACGGGGTCTAAAAGTAATTCTATTCTAACTGGTACTGACAGGGAAGTGAGTACCAAGGCTTAGACACAGAGGCTGAATCTTTTATGTGTTTGCCCTCTCTCACCCAGACTGGGAAAGGTAAACTGGAGAAAATGTTAACACAGATCTCTTTCATTCACTGCCTCAAAGCGCCTGCCATAAATAGCTATACCTTTTTGAAACATTTCAGTCAGTTACTAATTTTGCATTGTTGACAGTAACCTTTATTAATGAAATATCATTGTTTTTCTTGATTTAACTGTATCTGAAAATTATTTTTTTACTTATGGGTAAAATTAGTTTTTTATATTGATCCTACTTTAACTTTTAAAAAGATTGATTTTATTTATTTATACATATAAGAGCTGAGGTATAGGCTAGAGGTGTGGGCTGGGGGGTGGCGGGTGAGATGTTTCACCAGAGACAAAGTGGGGAGCAAAACAGGCAGATGGACTGAAATACACTGCTGAGGGGAACAGCAGGCGAGACAGGAGAGGTCTGCTGCACCATGAGAGTCCCCTCCCTGGCCAGGAATCGAACTTGTGCTTGAGTAGCTGCCAATAGCTTCACAGTGCTGAGACTTAACCCCTTGCGCCACCAGGGAGGCCCTGATCCTACTTTAAAATATACCTGAAGAAAAAACACTATTTAGAATTTTAAACTGAACCGATAGAGAAATTCTTAGACTAGTAATCACTTAAGCCAATACCATGTTGTAAAAAGTGTTCTAATTTAAATTTCTACTAATCTGGCACAAATAAAAGCATTTAGGTGAAGTTTTATTTTTTTTCTAAAGAGTTATTTATTCATGCATACAAGAAGTGGGGTGTAGGCCAGAGGTGCAGAGGGTGAGAGGATTCACCAGAGACAGAGTGGGGAGCAGAAGAAGCAGAGCTACTGAAATACACTGCTGAGGGGAGCAGCGGGTGAGGCAGGAGAGGTCTGCTGCGCCATTTGGGTCACCTACCTGGCCAGGGATTGAACTTGTGCTGTAGTGGCTGAGGATAGCTTCATAGTGTGGTATTTAACCCCTTGTGCCACCAGGGAGGCCCTAAGAATAAAACTTTTTTAAAGAAAATGATAAAACTTTATTTCAAGATGTAAAAAGGACTTAAAGAAATGTACTATTCATGAACCTAGAGACAACACAAAAAGCTTTCTTGATAGTGTCACAGGTTTGAACACTGTTCACTGTTTTTGGAAGTCGATGTCAAGTGGGGTAAACTCTTCACTTACTGATTTGAATTACAGATGTTGTTAAACCAAGCAATAGCTATATAATAATAATGAGTGAACATTTATATAGCAGTATCTCAGCTACTTTCTACATGTTTTACTAGATGTTAGCTCACTTAATCCTTAAACAAGTCTATGAAGTGAGTATATTGATATAATTACTATGATCCTCGTTTTATGGATGAGGAAACTGAGTATGGGAAAAACAAGTCATTTAGCCAATATCATGCAGCTAGTAAATGCTAGAGCTGCCTAGTGCTGTCTGGTGCCAGAGGACATTCTCATAACCACTCTGCCATCTTGCTTCGCTGCTCTGCTGATTGGTTGACATCTTATGAGAAGTGCCGCAAGAAGAATTGCTAGTGTCTTGGTAGAGGCCAAGCAGCAAGTAGTGCTAGATGCACTCATATGGCAGTGTCATTTCATTATACAGTTTACCCAGTTAAATTCAATGAAAATTGTAATTCTCCTGAAAATGATTATGCCATGTGCCTCTCATTTTTTAAACAAACACCCATTTAGTTTGTAATCCTATATGTGCAGTAATAGAGCTCTTCTGGAGTGTGTTTGAAAGAGAGGCAGAGATGCTTATTCAACTGTTATTCTAAATATGAGTCCAATACGTAGGACAGAAATGTTTTACAGAGTAATAGAAAGTACTAAAATCTGAACTTAGAAAGCAGGTCGATGGAGTAGGAAATTTCTAATTGATTACAAAGAAATAACATCTCTGAAAGAAAGTAGAGGATGCCAGGATTTTAAGGGTCCACTTTCTCTAGGAGTTCTGGGATCATTTCCTGGACCAGTGAGGATTTCCTCAGATTTGTGGGAACTGCAATGAGTTGGCTGAGCAGGGGTAGATAACTTGGCAGGATGCCTTCATGGTTGGCTTTACCAATGGAAACTGAGGAGGGAGAAGTACCAAGAAGAAGGCACTAACAAAGAAACAAATAAAAAGAGCTCATTGACAGTCAGTGAGACCACTGAGTCTACACCAAAGACTTACTCTCACAAACAGACAACTTAACAGCAACAGATTTAGGAGAGAAGGAAGAAGTCTTCAGTTATCTCCTGGTGTGTCTTCTATTGACATACCAGTGAGACAAAGGCTCCATTCATCTCATCACTAGGTATATGTCAGCATCAGTTCCTAAAGAAATAAAAGGGAAAAAACATGTCTGGATATAAGCTCTCTAATTTATATTGTGGCAGCATAGGAAAAAAATTGGAATGTTATCAAGGATGAAGAAAGTAGTTATTTTCTCCGAAGATGAGATAACTATAGCTATTAATTTTTTAATTCCTAGGTTTTGATTGATTTACTTAAAAAGAAGTTTAGAAAATTGAGAACACCTGTATATTGAGGAGAATCTGTTACTTAGTCTGGTTTGTCTTTTTGAAAGAAAATTTTTTTTTTAGTATGTGCAAGTGGCAACTACAGATGGTCTCCAACTTACAACGGTTTGACTTACGATTTTTCTGTTACACAGAATCAATATGCATTCTGTAGAAACCAGGACTATTGAATTGGGGCATTCTATTTTTACTTTCAGTACAGGATTCAACAAACTACATGAGATATTAAGCACTTTGTTATAACATAGGCTTTGTGTCGAATGATTTTGCCCAACTAGAGACTAAGTGTTCTCTGCTCTTTTAAGGTAGGCTAGACTGAGTTATAATGTTCAACAGGTAAGATATATTAAATGCATCTTCAACTTATGATAGTTTCAACTTACAGTGACTGATTTATTGAGATATGATCCCATCATAAGTCAGGGAATATCTGTAAAAAAATTACTTGCAAGGAGTACAGACATATGAGTACATCTATTCAAAATAAAGCAAAGAATTATAAACATTTCAGTACCAATTCTGCTATACACACAGGCAGGTCATTTTTAAGCAATGGCCTGTCTAATGTTTCTAACTCATGTCAAATATGAAGAGTACTATGCAGTGACAAAACCCATCTAACAGGACCAGGTTAGCAACACAAGAGAAGGCAGTGCCAAATGTTAAGTCCCTTAGGAGGGTTCATTATGAAAGCATTAGCTAAAGTGTCTTCCAGAGCACTTGGGTTGCAGATATCTGACAAAACCACGTTAAAAAGAGTGGTTACTGCCTTTCGCCAGGAAACACTTTTTCGTTTCAAACTGTGGTAAAATTGTGTCAGAGTGACCTCAGACATCTCACTGAAAAAAAAAAAAAAAGTCCTTTGTCATGTTCAAGCCACAGAACTCTCAGTCTTTCCACATCCAGGGAATGAATACTACAATAAGAAAATGAAATTTCGGCAAAAGAATTATGAAGAAATGGGTCATAAGATCAAATGCAAGAGGGGAGAACTATAAATAGAATAGTGTAGTATCTCCTGAGGGAGTTCATAAACACAAGAACAAACACCTTTCTCTGTTGTTGACAGCTCACCCCCACACACACAGAGTTCATATTTGGGTTGTTCTTAATATAGGTTTTTGAGAAATTGGCAATGTCCAGGGAGAGAAAACATGCTGACTAAATTTATTTTTTAATTACATTTATTTATTTTCTTTCATCGTTCATTTTTGTACAGTATTTGGTTTCTTCCCTGAGGAGCAGTCCCATTAGTTCTCCCACCGCCATAGCACAAGTGATCAATCACCATGGTCCCTTGTGTTCTTCCCTCCCTTGTGTGCCTCCGATCTCTGGTCACGTGCTGACTAAATTTATGTGAAATGGTTTTGACTATTCCTTAACACTCTTTAGCAATATATTTAAATTGCACTAAAATTCAAAGCATTATCTATTTGTGGTAGACAACAAACTGGAAACCTTGGCTTCCTTTAGGTTTAGGGAATGGGATAAGAGGAATATTACTTTCTGTTACATACTTTTTTTTATAGTTAGAAAGCTTTGCCACATTTACCTATTTTCTATTATCTTCTAAATAAGTGCATTATATTTTCCTTTAAATGAATTTGATGCTATTTAGCAATTTAACAAAATTGACTGTTGTGTGTCTGACCTTGGGCTACGCAATGAGAGGTCTCTGCCCTTTAGTAGTTTATGAAAGATAGATGGGGGAAAAAAATGACATAGAAGATACAAGGTTCAGAGGTAGTAACAGAAGACTTGTAATTAACTGAACATTTTCTTAGGTGAGGTACTATTATCCACACTGTTCTATATGTGATGTCTTTCTATAGTGATACCTTAGAGTTTCCATTTTCTTAATACCAACTGCACTGGGGACCCTTGTACCACATTAAAAAAAAAGTGTAGCTTTTTATGAAAGATAAATTAGATTTTTATGCCAGCTGTATTATATAATAGGTGTGTGATCTTAAAGGTGTTTAATTGCTCTAAGCCTTAGTTTCCTCATCTGTCATGAGATGTATAATACGTATAGTGAACACCGACACTGTGCCCAGCAATGTTGCAAGTGTTGTTAATATATTAAATGTTACATGATTCTCACCACAAACTAAGCAGGGTAGTCTTTCTATTAGTTTCATTTTACAGATGAAGACACTGAAACTTAGAGACTTATCCCCTTATTAATGTATATTGACTGGGATTAAATCCACCCATTCTGGCTCCAATTTTATAATCTTATCTTTCATATTCTCTGGATGCTGTGTCCTCTCCTGAGGAAATGTCTGTCCTGGTATTATTACAGCAATTAGCTAAGGTTCTGCACTGATATATCAATAGCAAGGATGGAAGGAGCAGCTGAACTGAGAGCTCATTCCGAGAATCACTCCTAAGTCTTGCAGACAGATTGCAGAAGAGTTGACGGGGAAGCGCTGCCAGCCACCAGGCTTCCGGTGTAGGTGACTGCGTGGTATCAGTGTGACTAGTGAAGGTTGACTAGACAAGGAAGGTTTCAGGGGCAGGGAGAATGGGATTATAAATTTTTTTTTTGGACATGTTGAGTTGGAGAAGTGGGATGTGGCATGTGAGATGTTACTACCTCTGCAGTGGAAAGAATACAGGATACTCACTGCCTGTAGAGATTTGGGTTCTTACAAGCCCCATATTAAGCAAGGAAAGGTACTATCTTTGAATATTAAATGAATGCTGATAAATGAATTACATAAACTACTCTGCAATTGGGTCTGTTCTCAGATTGGTATTAACTCTGGGGTCATTCTTTATGACTAAAGGCAACATCTTTCAGGGAACATCATAGTGGTGTCCTGTGCCTCGGATAGTCACAATATCCAGCTGAGTCAGCTGGCTCAATCAAATGGGTTTCTGCCAATTGGTGAACTATCAGCTACTACATGGAAGTGACTGTGTGACCAACCACTTGAGTTAGTGGAGGGGGTCCAGGCTACCCCAATGTGAGCATCCTCTCAACTCACTGGGAGAACAGAGTCTCCACACAGGGTGAACAGCAGAAATCCAAAGAACAGTGAGAGGGTCTCTGGGATAAGATTCGTGGTTTTGACAACACTTCCTGGAAATGAAGAGGGAAAGGAACTGCAAGAATCTGTGGAAAGAGAGGCTCCCCAAGAGTCTATGGAGCAAGCAGAGCTCAGCTATTGGCAGTGATTCACAGAGATTCCAGAGGGCAGAGGGCTGGGAGGGAAGGGTTAGGCCTTGGGAGCTAAGAAATGGGATTCACATGCCTTGCTCTCAAGGAGTGACGCAGGCATAGGGTTTACACCTCAAGTCTGATTTCCTTCTGCTTCATCTTCTCCCCAAGGGAGCAGAAATGCAGAAAAAATTGTCAGGCCCAGAAATAGAAAATAAGTAACATATATTTATGGCACACTGGAATCCCAGCCTTCTCTGCCATTTTATACAATTTACCTCATTAAACTCAAAAAGCATGCCTCCTGTCACATGGGTGCAATCCAGTAAGATATAGGGGAGTGGATCTGAGTTATGAATTCTGCAGACACTTCAACTTATGTCCCAGTTCTGGAACTGGGCCCTTGTTTCTTCATTGTGTAAGAATAATTATATCACCTCTCTGTCAAGATATATATCCCAGTTCTTCCACTTACAACTATGTAACCTTCAACAATTTCCTTAAATGTGTGGCAGGTAAAAGCTCCACCGAAACTGCATATCCCTTATTTTTTGCTTCCATCTTTGCTATGACATTGAGAGGACGTGTACACTGTGAGGAGGCCGAGGAGTGGGTGGGGATAAGGTATCCTCCTGGATTAGGTCAAGGAGAAGTGCTTTCTGTTTTCTTGGCTAGAGAAGAAAGCCAAGAGCATTGTAGGAAGAGACTTAATAGATGTAACAGGCTTTGAGAGGCAGAGATGAAAGCCTCAGAGTAAGTGATACATCACTATCTGTCCCTCACCTACCTGGCCTCCTGGGTCAAAGCAGAAAGTAATCCCCAGGCAGCACTTATCATAATACCCACTGCTCAGTGGAGGGAGCCCCTGATAGTAGATACCTCCCTCAGGAAAATGGGAAGTGGCTGAGAAATGGTTTAACATACTCAATAGTGTATTTTTGTTCATACCACTTGGGACCAATCTTCAAAGTTCACCACCTCCCTGATTTCTCCTTTTCTTCATCATTTTGGTTTCCATTACTCATTAACTGCCACTTCTATGGAGGTAGACAAGATAAGGGATTCCAGAAACTTAGGAGAAATGTTGCTAGTTTCTAACAGTTGGTAAAGGTCATATTCAAGTTGTGCATAGAAAGCTTCATGTTGTTCTAAGATTACCTGTGGATTTCAATTCATTCCATTTTCTTCCCATTAATTCAGATAATGAGAAAACTGAGCAGGAAGTTTCAAATCTGTTTCTCTTTCAAGTATGTGATCAAATAAACAGATATATTCAGAACAATTACCTGCAGTCAAAGCACACCTTCCACTGTTGCAGTGTTAGTTTACAAATCTCTCCCCCATTGCATCTATAGTAATGTAAGTTCATGGCAGGTCCATTCCCCTTCTAATTGGCATCCACAAATGTCTAGAATGCAGCTGAGAAAGCACTGAGTGGTCCTGATTACAGATCCAGTTCTGCCATCCACCAACTCAGTTCAGGACGTAAGACAAATCTCTGAGCCCCCTTATGCCGCTTATCAGCAAAATACATTTGGACCAATGTCTACACCCAACTCCAAAAGTCCACCATTTGAAGTCTAATATGCAACAGACTATGTGGAATAAGAAACATGTTTTCTTTCTAGTCCATGGTGCTATATAATTTTAAGGATTTTTTTCCCTGTGTTAATTATCTCCCAACATATTACAGTGGGTTTCTCCCATAAAATAAGCACCCATTTTCTCTTCCTTCAGACTTCTTGAAGACAATAGACTTCCCTATTCTGTGAATAATCACCAATGTTTCCTCACCAGTGTGTGAGGCACCCACCCTTCAGTCTTCTGCCCATCTCTCCTAGATCAGAGGAAGAAAATTGTGGGCTTTTGTTTTTGCTAGAGAATCAAAAGGCCTACACTGTTTGGAAGAGGCAACTGGATTCTAAGTACCATCTTTTCCAAGTCGTGCATTCCAGGTGTTAGAGCACTTGGTATTTATGGAACACTGCAGTGCTATCATTAGTCAAGTGTTCAGTCTGGCAGCTAGGTGAGCTGGAGCATTTCTGTGCGATGAGGAAACACACAGAGCACTTCAGGGCAAGCGGTTTAGTCATTTGCTCAGAGTAAAAAAAAAAAAAAATGAGTTCTATGTCAAGCTTCTCTGCTGTCCAATTTCCCAGAGCCTATTCCATTGATCAACAATAGCTCCATCACAATACCTAATCAAGAGATGAGCTCAAGTGGTTCTGAAACCAAAAGGATAAAAACCTCAAAACTAGATAAAGAAGTTATACCCTGGATAAGTTAAGGTAGGGGAAAGTTACTCCTTGTCTTCTCTGTGTATCATATCAAAGATTTGAAGGTAAACTTAGGATCAGTTTGTTGAAAGGCACCCTTAAGTTTTGAATTTCAAGACTAAGTTTCTGTCTCCAGAAAGGGCAACTCCATTCTTCTTGTGCCCAAAGCAACGTCTTCAATTCTCCAACAGCAATTCCAGGCCACAAACCACTGTTGCTTCCCAGAGACAAAACAGTTGGCTACTTAATTAGTGAGAGACTTTCTCTTGTAAGATGAGGTTCATTTTTCCTTAATGAGAGTACAGATGGATAATTGCTGCCCTTCTCACCCTGAAAAGATGGCTCTGGCTTTTAAGCACATTGCATCATTTGAAATTTCATCTTTAAATCAAACAGGATAAAACCCTGTACACGTGTCTGCTGGTATTTTCAGTTTATTGATAAATGTGAAGGTAAAGACATCAAGAGGGGAACTATTGATAGGATGATTTTTGAGACACGTTAAGACCAAAATTGTCTTCCTTTTTAAATATTTATTTTTTTAAAATATTTATTTTTACATACAAGAACTAGGGTACAGGCCAGAGGTGTGTGGAGGGGGAGGGGGACGGTGAGAGAATTGACCAGAGACAGAATAAGGAACAGAATAGGTGAATCTACTGAAATACACTGCTGAGGGAAGCAGTGGGCGAGGCAGGAGAGGTCTGCTGTGCCATGTGGGTCCCCTCCCTGACCAGGGATTGAACTCGCACCACAATGACTGTGAATGCTTCATAGTGCAGTGCTTAACCCCTTGCACCACCAGGGAGGCCCCTATATATTTATTTTTGTCTTCTTGGATTTACTTTTTTAAGGCATAGTAAGTAGTAGTGTAAACAAAGCTGAGATTCAACAATCTTCCCAGGGCTTTGTAAGTTCTGTCATTGTAATACTTTCCACAATAGGAATGATGATGAAAGACCATGTTACCTTTGCTGAGTGGTTTATAAAGTGGTTTTTCAGCTTTGTTATACTTGTATCTCCAAGGGCTAATTGGGTGAAACAGCACATGGCCCGATAATGATTCGTAGTATTTTTTCATATTACTTGTTTGTCCCCAGAAAAAAAGAGTTGTTTGATCAGAAAGTGATCTTTTCACTTACTATAAATCTGAGCATGACTAGTGCCTTTCCTCTTCAATGCCCAAATTCAGCAAATTCATTGTCAGAGCAAATTAAAGCAAGATTGAGGAGAAGCCAATCCAGACCCAAAGTGATTTGTTAGGAAGATCCAGGCATCTGGCAGAAATAATGTAGAATAGATTTCAGGCAGATTTAAAAAAAAAGTCGGAGCCATCTTTTTTTGCTTATTTTGTTATTTTACTTATGAAATAAATACATGTACAATGCCCCAAAAGAAAAAACAGATATAAAATGAAAGCAGTCTATGCATCCATGTCCCACAGGGGTCCAGTTTACCTTAGCAGTTTCTTGTATGCCTTTAGAGTTATTTTATGAATACATATTTTTCCAATTTTTGTTTTTTGTATATACATGGTGGCACAGTACCTATAGTTTACACATTGCTTTTTCCACTTTACAATATACTTTGGATAGCAACCCTTATTTTTCAGTGTATAAAGAACTGCTTCAATCTCTCTTGAGTTGCACTAATACCATCATTTATTTAAGCAATTCCCAATTGATGGATATTTAAATTTTTTCCACCTTTCAGATATATTTGCTAAGGCATAATGAAGAGTCTTGTTTAAAAGTTAAAAGTGGGCCTCCCTGGTGGCGCAGTGGATTAAGCAACACACTATGAAGCAAACCACAGCCACTGTAGCATGGGTTTGATCCCTGCTGCCGGCCAGGGAGGGGACCCACATGGCACAGCAGACCTCTCCTGCCTTGCCTGCTGCTCCCCTCAGCAGTGTACTTCTGTTAGTCTGCCTGTTCTGCTCCCTGCTCTCTGTGGTGAATCCTCTCATTCCCCCACACCTCTGGCCTGTACCCCAGTGCTTGTATGCATAAATAAATAAATCTTTTTTAAAAAAAGTTAAAAGTTAATTCACCTAGGTAAAGTGTATCTGTGGGATGCATCTTAGGAGTGAACTAGCTGAGACTAAAGGTATACACATTTATGAATATGATAAATATTGCTCACTTGTATCCCATAGAGTCTGTATTAGAGTTAAATAAGAGTTAGCCCCACTGTTGTTGTCCTCAGAGGTAAGGATAAGTAGACTTCGAGAACAATTTGTGTGGCTTGGTGATTATGAGACACACCAGCCAAAGGCACAGGGGAAACCTGGAAATTTTTAAATATATTTAAATACATTCAAATAGATTCCATTTCATTTCTAGTTTCTACTCATTCATAACAATACTTTTTTTTTAACCAGAAGACAACAGGGTTTGGTGCATTTAGTTACTGTTTCTAAAGCAGAAACTTTTCTTTTTAATGACGATGGATTGGTCATTTAAAAGACCTTAAGTTTATTGGTAAATATAATTGCTGTTTCACATCCCTTGGGCTAGTGCAGTTTTAGGAAGAAAGCACCAGGCTTTCAGAACATCCCACTTTCTTCTCCTAACACTTGTCTCCTGGAGTTGTACCACTTGTGGACTGAAGCCTGCAACACTTCTGGTCAGCAGTCAGCAGGGTGGGTTCACGGGGAACCCCTAGTGGAACAAGGCTGGAGCAGGTATTCCCCACCTCCAGCCACAGGAAATACCAAAAGACAAAAGAATGAGCCAAGCCAGAGCCCAAACTGCTGGAGAATGTGGGAGCAGAGGTATGGGGGAGGGAGGAAAGGTTGCGCAAATGCACATTAGTTTCTCATCAGGAAATGCCTGGAAATTGGGCTGAAACAAAAGGGCAGGAATCTGCAGCCATCCTGGGCAGGTAAATTTGCCGTTTTGCTCTTGCCCTCTTTGTGAAAACAAATGAGTGGAATTTTTTTTTTATTATTAAAATATTTTAAAATTTACATATACTTGCCATTAATTGTAATCCCCATGTATTCCCCATCACCATATCACCAGTGCACCATCACCTCAGTCCCTCGTGCTCCCATCTTCCCGGCTTCATCAGATTGCAAGAAACAGGCTTATGATTTCTTCGAGTAGGGGCCACAATCTAGTCAAGTACTGAAATTCATTTAGACTCTCACATTATTAATTATTGCTACCTGCCATAAAACCCATAATCACCAATGTGATCAAGTGTTTTTTGACTTAGTAAAGACTCATATACATCTTCAAGGACTTGAGAATTCACTAGAAGAAACGAGGAACTCATGGCTAAGATGTATAATGCTTTTGGTATATGTGATCCTTGTCAACCCAATACAGGAAGCTGAGACTATTAAAGCTCACAAAGATTTTAGAGACTACCTGTTACAATCTATCCCTCCAATTCTGTAAATTAAAAAAAAAAAGAATTTTAAAGAGATGCTATCATTTGAATATATGGTATAAGGAAACAGGCAGAGCTAAGTTTGAAACCCTACTTGGCCACAAGACCTTGGACAAATGACTTATTTTTTCTATGATACAGTCTCATCTACAATATGGCAATATTAAATCCAGTAGGTTTGATACAATTATGAAATCTTGTAAGTATCTACTAATGGCAGGATTAGACCCAGAACCCTAATCCCTATCCCTAATTCTCTAATTCTCAGCATCACACATAAAACCTGCCACACAAGAGAATTTGGGATCAGGAGTTATCACTCCCTCTTTGTGAAGCCAGAAAACTAAGCATATAAGAAACTGTAGTTCAGTCCAGATCCAGTTTCATATAGATCCTGAGAGAGAGATGGTTTGGAAGAGGAGAGAAGGGATTTCCTCACTATGCTCACAGAGTACAAGGGGTTAAGATTAAAGTGACTCCTCCATTCAGGAAACAAGTTTAACATCAGCAGGGGGGTCAGGCAATAGTGTATACTGAGCATCAGAAAGAGAATAAGCCCTCCTTGTTCAGTCCTTGGATAATATATTGAGCACCTATTATATGCCAGCAATTATTTTAGAAGCTTAGTATATATATATCAGTGAGCAAAACACACACACACACAAAGACCCTAACTTTATGGAGCTTACCTTTTAAGCAGGCAGAAACAATAATAAAAAAAAAAAAAAAAACTTGTAGTTTGGAAGGTGATAAAAACTACTGAAACAAATTCAGCTAAAAGAAAGTTCAGGGTAGACCTCATTTAAAAAGTGACATTAAAGTAAGTCTTAAAGAAAGTAAATCCTGTGATTATCTGGAAGGAATATTCTAGGCAAAGGGAAGAGTCTGTACAAGGTCCTACAAGCAGAATCATGTCTTAGGTGATAGAAGGACAAGGGGGCAATGTTGATACAGAGGTAAGGGGAGTAGAGTAGGAGTTGGGTTGTAAGAGCATGGAACTGGGGAAGCTCCAAGTGCCACTGCTTAGCCTTAGGCTTCCACTCTGTGGGGAGGAGGAGCTAGTGAAGGCAGCAGAGAGGAGTGACTTTCAGGCTTTGATTTAAAAGGGTCTCTCTAGATATAACTTTTGAATAGGTTGTACAGGACAGCATGGGGAGAGGTAAAGTGGAATAGGGGCATCAATTAGAAGGCTAATACCCTTGTCCAGGCAAGAAGGAGGCTGATGTTTACATTCTGGAGCTTCTTTGTTTACAAATTAGAGGGAGAAGAATTGAGGCTTAGGGCAGGACACATGCAGATTTAAAGGCAGGGATAGGATTAGAATCTCAATGTCATTCATTCATCAAACATCCGTTAGAACATGGTTTTGTGTGTGTCTACACAGCAAGAGAAGCAGCTTTGCCAGTTAGAGCCTGCCCTGTGCAACTCATTTGCTGAGTGTGACCTTGCTTCACGGCAAAAGGTGATTATTGTCACTCCTGGGGTTTTATTACATCATAAAGCAGATTTCGATAACCATGAGACATGGTAGTGCTAATGGGTTTTGCTACATAAAATGAAAAGATCCTGGTTGAGAAATAGTAGCATTTTGTCACATAAAACCAGTGCTGCACTAGTAACAAACAATTATCCAATACTATTATTTTCCTGGCGTCATGTTGCATATAACCCCCTTATGACAGAAAATCTGCAGACCCAGCTTTTTCTGCATAGGAGTTTAAATGCCCTCTGACTGGTTTGTAGTATCAAGACTAGCAGAGCCAGGTGGTTCATTCTGGGTGGATTTTTGGTACTTTTCTCAGATTAGTCTCAGAATGGGAGGTCTCTGTCAAGATCCACTATTACTTGTGATTATCTGTGGCACCTGAGCTCCTTGAAAGATATACTTCCGTTTTGGGAGAAATATACATTGTAATTATTTTAGGTTTTGGATCACTAACCTCTTCATCACAGAGCTTACAGACAGGGTAGAAAACAGTAAAATTTTACTATTTCAGACTGTAACACTACCAAAAGTTTACTTGGGTGATTTGGTCCAAATTTTACTTCAAAATGTGTCTCATGCTTTTAAATTTTTTCTGGTTTCTAAATATTACCAATAATTGAATCAGATCAAATATGGATCAAATTCTTAAAGGAAGTCTTTAACATTGAACTTGTGCCTGTTTGGCTTTCAGAAGCAAGGATATGTTCCTTCTGCGGTTCCAGTGTGCACATTGTGTCTTAGTTTAGAAGCTGAAGTGATATTTAATCTTCCAAAGAAGTGTTTGTTCTATTGACTCCCCAGGGGAGACAGTGAACCCCTGAAGGACTCACTTCTTGAACTTTTCACATTAGAGAAAAGTATTTAAACAGAAATGCATCTTTGTTCCTAGCACCCAACCAGTTGGGTTAATTTTGACTACCAAAAACACCCTAGTTAAGATATTCCTAGATTTTGGAAATCTTGTTAAAATGCTGAAACAGGAATGAGATAAGACTCTTGAGAGGTATACAGTCTGAATGTTACTGTTAACATCTACGTATTATAGAATGTCACCAAGATGCAAACTTGACTTTAGCTCTAACAAATCCTGACAGAAATATGCTCTGAATTTTGTTGTTATTTTTGCACAATATTCAATCATAAAGAGCTTGTTCGTGTGCACTAAAGATAAGGTAGCCATGAAGGTTTTTGTTAGCTCTGGGAACAGCAATCAATGTGCTTCGTATAAGTGCACACTAATGGAACTCAGCTCTGCAGAGACAGTGAATGAGCTGCTCCAGATAACACAGCCGGCCTCTCCTTGTTGTGTCCCCTCAAATTGGTTGGAAGGGCAGTGTAGAAGGCTCTGAAAAGTCTGTGTGTCAGATTGTGAGAAGGCTAGTTCTTTTTCATTGCTGAACTAGAATGTAATTAGAAATCTGAGCTGCTTACCCAAAAAAGCAGTCTTCACATTTGGGGCATTTCCTCTTGATTTGATGCTGATAACTAGGTGACCTCCCCACTTGTTCATACTACCTGTCAGAGCAGAAGCTAAAGAAAAATGCCTTTGACTTATTCATTCAACAAATGAATTGAAAAAAGCTAGTGAAGATCAAGTAAGATCAACAAAACCTTTCCTCAACTTAAGCTCAACATAGTCAACTTAATTCAAAATAGAACAAAAGGTAGGCAAAATATGTGTATGGATGTAGGTTCTGTAGAGTCTTAATTACAACGAGGTCAAGAGTGCAGCAGAGTTGGTGAGTCTGGGGGCTGCAGCTGGACAGCCAGCGAGGGAAGTCCATCTAGGTCAGTCACCTAGACGTGGGGAAGAAGTCTGACTCCTCTCTGCAACTGTGAGCGTTCACCCTGTACCAGCTGTGTAGTTTTGGTTACTTATCTCTCCTCTCAGTGACTCTGATTCTCCATCCATGAGATGTGCGTGAGACTAGTCCAGGCTCCAAGGTACCCATGAAGCAAGGTATCCCTGAGGATTTGGTATCTTGCAGATATTAACAACTATCATTATGCATGGGAACCTCGGCATGCTTTTATTTAATGTCCTTTCCTTCTTTCTTACTATTTGTTTCTAAGGATGAAAATGTGTACAAGAGAGGGAAAAGTAAGGCAATTTTAATTATTAAATCTTATACAAGTTTAATCATTGCATTAAAAGGAATTTGGTATAACCAGTACTCTGGTACTAATAACCATATTTTGACTTGTGCTGGGTTCCAAGATACCAGGTCATTCCTAGAGTTCTTCCATAGTTTGAGGATTAACAGTGTTGAAGACCCAAAAGCCAGGCTCATTTGAGAACTGCCCTCATGTTAACACTGCAATGATGTGTTTAATTCTGAGAGACATTAAAGTATAGAAGAAAGACATGTTTAGAATCACTCAGGGCAATCGTTTACCAGCTCTGTCATCTTGAGCAAGTTAACTTCTAAGCATCAGTTTATTCATCTGTAAAATAGACATGACAATATTTACTGCATAAATTTGTGGTGGGGATCATGCCACCATTTACATAGTAAGGGCTCAGTGAATATCCCCTGACCCAACATAATCTCCTCTTTCCCAAGGGTATGAATAGTTTAGTCAGTAAACCCAGAATTTGTAAACAAATCAAAGGTAGTCAGGGACAAAACTGACTTAAGGTACATTTGCAATAACTCAACTTTTCAAAGCATTTGAACAAAAACTACTACCTATAAAGAAGAGCTCTTAGAGCACTGAAGAATATAAAGCAACTTAGACGTCTTAGATAAACTGAGGCCAGGATTATACTTCCAAGCAAGATCACCTTGTTGACTGGAAAGAGACAGAAGAGAAATGTCACCATCTCTTGAGACTTTGCCTACCTAAAAGTTATTACTTACTGTTGTCTGACAGAGATTAACTTGGCAAGTTAGAGAGTTAAGAGACTTTGTCATTCAGAAGTTGCCCAGAATCATTGGTTGCCCAAAATTCATTCGCTGAAATGGCTAATATGTAGGGGAGTCCTGGTTGTACTTAGTAATTGCCATAAATTTCACAGTTTGTTGAGGAGAGAAAGTACATGGTGCATCCAAAGAGAGAAGGATACTGCTGTGGTTGTAGAGAGGAGAGTGGATTCAGTGTTGACTCAGATTTGACCCTGGAAGTTGGGATCAAGGACACCTAGAATTTAGGGACAGTAATCCCAATCTTTATCTCCACTGCTTTGTCTCTTGCCCTAGAACCTTTCCCGTTAGTAGAGCAGTTGTCCTATCATTTTTTCTAAATTATAATTAAATAGGCTTTCTGGACTAGCCAGGTTCCTACCCACCCTTGAAAATACTGTTATTAATGGGGGATTATATTTCTACTAACAGATAGGCAACTTAGAGATGAACTTGTGAAGCCAAAGCTGATCTTAAATTGTTATTTGGGAGCTATCGATGATTCCTCACAGCTTGTTATAGTCAAATTACAGATGCATCACTAGTAGTGTTAGTTGTTGCTTTGCCACAGAGGCAGGAGGTATGTAAGATGTATAAAAAGGAGAGATGTGAGTCCAAGTTGCCTGGATCTAAATCCCACCTCTGCCACTTGATTAATATTTGACTTTAATAGAGAGTAGCCATTTGTCTTGGGTAGTTAAAGCCTACCTAAGTCCACTCTAATGAGATTTCTCCATCAGGAAATTGATGATAAAATAGTACCTAGTTCCTGGGGTTTCTATAAGGATAAATTTACTAACTTGTTAACAACACTGCCTGGCATGTGGCAAGAGCTCACTGAGTAGGAGCTATTTGCTATTTAAGTGGTACAACCAATACGGGCACATCTTTGCCTCCACTTAGCCACATTTTCCAAGTAAACTTTTCTCCCTTGAACATTTTATTATTGCATTGGAAAAAGACAATAAACATTTTCCTAAAGACCCTGAAAACTGAGTTAGTCAGTTTTCTTGTCACATAGGCAGACTCAATCAAAATATCAGAGCATGTATTCAAAGAATAGATAATCCTTGGTTGCTGAGGCCTAAGAATTGAAATTGGAGTTGTAGTGACAATCGAAATGTACTTTCATCAAGAAACCCATTTCATAGGAAGTCAAGATGGTTCAAACTCTTCAAAGGGCTGCTTGCTTCCTTAAGAAGAACTTATCTACTCAGCATTCTCTGCCCTTTCCCCAACTTTAGCTTCTAGATAACTTAAACGTCTCTATAATTTGCATGTTTTGTGTTTTATTTCCCAAAAAATTGCCAATTTTAGGAATAGCAGGGCTAAATTTTGAAAATATTTTTAAAACGTAAAAATAAGTTCATATCCTTGCACAAGGAAAATAATTTAGGGAAAAGGGAAAGGGAACAAAATTTCTCACTAGTCTTGTTATTTTCCAAACATTTCAAAAATCACATATAATTTGATTTGTGTATAAAGCTATATTTTTAAAAGTATATCTCAAAGTTCCAGGGGTAGAAAGAAAATTAAGAGGGAATTTACTTAAATTCTCCCATACATTCCCCTAAATTTTCAGGGGATTTTTTTTTGGAAAAAAGCATGCTCATTTTGAAGTCTGCTCTTGGCAACAACTAACAAGTCTGTATAATACTGTTACCAAGGCAATATCAAGTCTATGTAGTTAGAAAGTGTGGTGTGCAGACAGGATGGAACTAAATTAACAATGTGAATAGAAGTTTTTTTAATTAGGAAAAAAGAAATTCTCACCACCTTGTATAAGTGGTTATGATGTAAGAAGTTCTAACATCTGTTATTACAAAGGAACTTGGTTTTAGCAGCATATTCTTCTACATTGCTTTGTTCCATGGGTACACGGATAGATGGCTATATCCCAGTGATACCCCACCCTTGTAACTCTGTACTGAGCCATGGGAACCTTGATTCCACCCCATTCAAGTTAGACAAAGAAATGTTTGACTTTGCTAAAAGCAGGAACATTTTTTTCTCCACATTCTACTTGAAGCCCCTGGGTTCCGACAGACGCTTCCAGACTACAGTTGATAAGACAGATGTATTGATTTCTCCCAAAGCAGCCCAAATATTTGCTGATTTAAAATCAATTGACTCTTGTAGACAGGAGTAACCACCATCCAAACACTTGATCATTTTTCTAGGGCAGTTATTTCAGTTTCAAAAATGTTTTAATTCCCTTCTTTTTCCCTTCAGGTACAATCCTTGGATTTGCCCTCCGGCCATACAAAATGAGTTACCGAGAAGTCAAGTACTTCTCCTTCCCTGGGGAACTCTTGATGAGGATGTTACAGATGCTGGTGTTACCCCTTATCATCTCCAGTCTTGTCACAGGTACCATATGCATTTTTGTTCTAAGTGTGCTTATGGCAAAAGATTGCTTAGAAAAGCAAATGCTTTAGGTTTCTGCTGGATGCATGCTCTGTTCTAGACAAAAAAAAAGTCCCTCAAAATGATGGAAAGGAGGCTTTAGTAATGCATGAATGATTATAACTCTCGTATTTTACCAATCACAAGAGGAAACGGATTGAAACAGCCACATAATTGGTCAGCCTCACTACCAAAGAGGCACCCTGCTAAACACTACACAACCAGCCTTCTCTGACCACAGCAATATAGTTGACAACAGCGTACAACAGGTCTGTTTTCTCACCCTCTTATCCCACCCAGATAACATCTGGTTGGACAGCCTATTAGCTATTGATGCAAGAATGCTTGTTCTCAGAGCCACCAGGACTTGAGCGGGAGCCTTCTTGGAAGCCTCATCAAGAGGTAATGCCCACAACACACTCACCAACTCTGCTGCCACCAACACTTTACTTTTCCTGGTGAACCCGCATGATTTCATTTCCTTCTCCAGTGTTCCCCACCCCACCCCATTACCTTTTATGCTGGTGGGAGAATGGGAAGGGGGTGGGAAATTTCCCCATCTGGATCTTTTGTCAGTTAGATTCTTGGATTTTCAATGAGTGGAAAACTTGGCAGGACAGGATTCTGTTTTCTAGGACAGTGAGATAACAATTTACTCCTGCATGGGAAATGGTTATAGAGGCATTTGTGATTGGCGAACACACAGCCAAGTAATTAAAAATAAAAAATGTGACTGTACATTCCTTCCTGCCCACTCTTCTCTTTCCCCACAGCACATCTCTGACTTGGAGAAGGAATTTCCATAGACACTGCCCCAGCAGGATGGTTTCTGGGTTTGTAGCTAAAGCCCAGAACGCAGGTATTACTGACCCTGTTCTCTCCCACCCTTGGCTCACTGTCCTCCCTTAGGCAGAACACTTGGGCTCCTTGTGAGCTGATATGAGTATCTTTCCTCTTCCCCAGGAGTTCTCAAGGATATTTATAATCTCTTTTACAATCTCTTTATACAATTCCGAAGTCGTGGGGCAAGATTCTGGCCACTACATGCCTTGGAGTGCTGGCCGTTACTTGGCCAGAAACTGTGTCAGTTTTTTTTTTTTTTTTTCTCTGCTGGCTTCTACTTGTCCAGGGCTTTAAGCAAGTGATTACTTGTATGCCAAGGACACCCATATGGAAGATAATGGCCCATAAAACAATCAGGTAGACAGGATGATTAGGGCACTTGTCGAAACTGCCCTGGTCTGTTGTTGGCTAGGGCTAATCATAACAGCTATAATTCTTATCACAGAAGCTAGATTAAATCTGACATGATTGCACATCCTTGTCTTATTATCCATGTGATACCATCTTTCTGGGAAACAAACTATTCAAGGCACTACAGAACAGAATTCATATCCCATCATTTTATTTCATGGAGCAAGGAATTCCTCTTGGCCATCTCTATTAGTGGAGTCTGAAATGAGTAGCTGCAGTCTCCCTCAAACCATACTAAGGGGTCGTGGATTTCCTTCCACTGTTTCTTCAAGGACCAGACCAATGCTAGCAGTTTTCTGCTTTCTGTAATTCAGCAAAAGTTGTGTTACCCTTTATAAGGGAACACAACTAGAGAAAGTATCATTTCCCCTTGATAGCAATTCTAGTCGACAGTTACCTTGAATTGAAATCTTCCTGTGTTTTCTAATACTTCAACTTTATCAGGGGAATAAGAGCTTTCATAGAGTAATTTGCAGAAATAAAACACTATGATGCAATCCCTTTGCATGGTTAAAAAGAAATATGTGGGTAAACCTTGGAGAAATTACCAAGTTGCCAGTAACCTATGTAAACTTTTAAAATGTAACCTTAATGGCAAGTTGAGATCACTTAGAGGGTCTCAGCTCTTCTTTAGACATTGTTAAGACCAGAAGTTTAAGGAGCTTAATTTTCCAAGGATCTTTTTAAGATGTTAGTCTTAAAGGGGTGATTTCCAAGCTGTCCAGTAACTTGCATACTTATGATCAATTGGGATGAATGATTCAATAAGAGCTTGCTTTCTTCAGAGTTTTAAGTACAATGATTGTGAACCAAAGAGGGATCTGACCCATGGAAATGAGGAGGAGGAGGTGATAATTCTGAAAACTAAACACCCACCTCTAGAGTCCCTGTGTGGATCAAGAGATGTTCTTGAGAATGAGCTGCCGAGAGAGGGAACAAAAGTAGGGCCACCATTTTAGGACGGAAATGCAAATGCAACTGGTGGCTAAGCAGTACCATCTATATAGGAAACTGATACTTCAAGTTTCTTATTGTTTTCCTAGTTTGATAAAGTCATGAATACAGAGAAGTGGTTCGCTTCAGCAGGAAAAGTAACGGGAATAAATGTGATGATGAGTGAGAAGGGAAGTGACCCAGCTGCAGAATAGTATAGACAAAGAGGCAAGGGGACTAGTGTGCGCTGAAAAGTACCAGCCCCAGTCAGTGTTGCTCTGTGTCAACAAGGGCCAAATCTTCCCCTTTTTCAAGAGAATCAAGTATCCAGAAGTCCAGACATTTTTAAGAATCTTCAGATTTTTAACTGTTCAATATAACTAACAGAACAAAACACTGCAAGCTAAACAAAACATATTTGCAGTGATGATCCAACCCTTGCAATACTCTATCAGAGTTCAGGCTTGAATATCAGTGCTATTGATTATGGGAAATGCCCAGCTGGACCTGTGCTATGAGGCTATTATGGGTGTCACATGTTGCCTTATTCCACTTTGGACAATTAAGCCAAAGTTTAACATGGAATCAACTCCTCAAACATCATATTTACTGTTATCTAAACAGCTTCACTCTATTTTCTGGGTATATCTATGTTGCATAAAAGTTATACTGCTCTTTTCTGCACCTACCACTAGGATAGAAACTCAGAGGTCGTGATCCCATAGAGAGTGTTTCCCAATGGGAAAATGCTTGACAGATTTAGTGCTCTTAAGTTCAACAGTCCTTGGGTTTGTGAGGCTAGAAATTAAAATTCATGAAGACTGCATTGCATTTCTTAGACTAGGTATTTTGATTTAAAGTCACATAAACTTGAGAAATTCAAGTTAGATTTCTGTATTTGGAACCACTGTGTTTGTGAGTTATAGCTCTAAAGTCCCTGTAAGCGATGTTTTCCTTTTCCTAAATCTGAAATATCTTCCCAAACATCCTTGGTGTATATTAGCATTCCAGAAGCTGCCAGAGAGAAGTTGGGAGAAAGCCTAATGGCTAGATTTGTACTCAAGTACCTTTTTTTTTTAACAAGCAGAGTATGTCTGTGCCAACACACCACACAATAAAATAGGGGTTTGGTGCCAATTTCTATTGATTTGGTCAGGGTAGGCAGCCAAACTAGGTATTTCATGCCAGAAATATGAGTTGGTTTGACTGGTTTTAGTCTGATTAAACTCACTAGATAATAATTAAACTCCATTTCAGTTTGTGCTGTATAAACATATCACCTCCTCCTTACTTTGAAATCTTTTCAGAAAACTAGTGCCTCTTTTCTCATTCTATGTGCACATTCCTTCTCTGTGATTTACCTCAAAATAAATCTTTTGTGTCTCCATTTTTCTGGGGGGTTGTGTGTAACTCTCTGCAATCTGTGAAACTGAGCAGACTTTAAGTAAAGAGGGGTTGATAAGGGTATTAGCAGAAACAATAAAAGTAGCAGCAGTGTCTGGGTTCTATGGTAGGCACACTGGAGGTAGGATTATAAAGTGAGTGAAGTTTATTTTAATAGCCACTCATTCATAGCTATTTATTGAGATCTTACTATGCCAGGCACTGGGCTAGACACAAGGGATATGTGAACACAAAGACAGTCCCCAAGAAGATGCATAAAGGGCAGAGAGTGAGAATCTTCCCTGAACACATTAAAATCACACAGTATACAAAAGCAAATTCTAGTTCCATTGGTGAGGGAGAAAGGATGGTCCTATGCCCAACAGGAAAGACAATTTGATTGATTTTAAGAACTTGATCCAATATCTGATTTTTTGAGTCATGGCATCTGCATCCCAAAGTTACATGGGTGCCACCATTATTGTCATTTACTTAAAAATTTTTTTAACATGCTTTTCTTTCAATACCTCAAATCAGTGAGGAAAATTGAGAACTCCTCCTGTTAATTGCCTTGTAAAGGAGATAATATATTAGTGTTAGAAGATTCTCTACTGATTCTACTGCTAACCAAAACATCTGAGACCTGCACTCAGGTCTACAACAAAAAGAGAGAGAGGAGGTTTACAAATGCTAATACAATGTTAAATGTACACTAATACCAAAAGAAGCCTTTTTCCTCTCCTGTTTGACATAGGACTGAAAATAAATTGGAAAAAAAAATTCTTACTATGGGTTTTAATATTAATTAAGGAAGAATTCTGTACCACCAGAATAAATACATAACACTGTGTTTACCCCACTTTGAAATACACTGATCTACTTGAACCATTCCCTACAAGTCATGGTCTACCTTCTACTTAAACCTTTCTAAGGACAAGAGATCTTTGGAACTCAGAGATCTTTGGGAAATATTAGCCAGTCTTTTTTTGTATCCAAAATGAAACAAACAAATGAAAAACAAAACAGGAAAACAAAGCCAAATATCTACCTTCTGTAATCCTTTCTCCATATGACAAGCTCCATAAAGGACCACGTATTCTCAGGCCACTTCCTCTCAAATGTGGAGATCAGGAATTGAGTGAAACATGGGACTTAACTATAGGCGAAACCAACATGCTACAATCACCAACAAAGGGCTCTCTTACCTGAGAAAATAAAAGTAAAAGTAATAAATATTGTGTCTCAAATTATGGCCCTTGGCTTTAGAAAAGTGACAGTTGCAATAAGATCTAAAGCTTTTTTCATTTCATCTAACATAAGAGGGCAAAAAAAAAGGAGCTATTCCTTATTCTTGGGTATGTACAGAGTTTGCTAAAGACTTGCACAAATGAGAGCCAACCCACTTAGGAAAAATTTAATATCTTAAACTGTTTATTCATCACCATGACTCTGACATAAAGTTGAGACCTGTTTGAAACACTTCAGGCATGTATGAACAAGAAAATGAACTATAGATTCCTCCCCTTACCCTCACACACCCATTTTCTAGAAGTGGGGAAACAGGGTATCTCTCTCAGCTAGAAAAAAGTTTCTTGGGGTCTCCCTTTCATCCTCTATGCAACGAAAGTGATAAGGACACTAACGTTATGGGGTTATGTTGAGGCTTTATACCTGGGACAAAATATATGCTCAATTAATAGTACCCATTATCAGTAAGGTAGCGGCAGCAAGAGCTGTCCTGGTGTTCCATATTGTGTAAATGAAGATTCTAAAGCAAGAAGACAGAGTTTTAGTTCAAGGGCATCTATCTGAACCTATAGATTCCATGCATCTCCTTTGTCAGCCACCCTTGCTAGGATTACTTTCCTATTAAAGGTAAACTAAAGAAACCATGGTGCTAATTACATAACAACATGGGAACCCTTCTTCACCACTGGGAGGAATTGGTTTCTGTCCTGCAGCATGGGGTGTGATAACCTTATCACAGCTGCAAAATTCTAAATATTATCACTAGTTATACAACCGCCCAGTCTTTCTCTTCCTGAGAAACTCAGTCCCAGTGTGTGGCATTGTGGGTTCCACATGGTGCACGTGCACTACGAGCAGAGCTTTTCCAGCCATCCAGAACTTTAGAGCAACTGAGTCTCTTTCTTAACGTGCAAATACTTCATGGTGACCTGGAAACAAACCAGCCAAACCACTTATAGAATGAAATGTACAGAAAAAAACAGCAGCTTCAGTTCATTTGAAGCTGACGGTCTGGTCCCACCATGGGATGAGAGGCTAAGGAACATCCATCTAGCCGGAGGTGGTGGGTCCCAAGGGAACACCCATCTGTGGGGCCAAGAGATCACCTGGCTTCTTTGCGTTATATAGAAAGGAAATCTGGATAATTTAGTATTTTATTTTGTGTATTTGGGTTTTGGTAAGTAGACAAAATCATTTCAGCCTAGCTGTCCCAGAAAACTTATACCTCTGCATTACTGACAACTTCATTCTTGTTGAGGGCTTCTTATGTGCCTGGTACATTCCTATGTCCTGAGGAGGCCAACATGAAAAAGACAAGATCCCTGACCTCAAGGACTTCAAAGACAAGTTGGGAGACAGCCTTGTGATTGCAATATCTCAGGGTACTAGTCACCAAGGCAGGATGAGCCCAGTGGGGGGAAACAAAGCAGGGAAAGAGGAGTGGGACTATTCCTCCTTCTTAAGTGTGCAAAGATTTGGGGAGATTTCATTGTTTGTGGGCTCCTCACCGATGTGCTTTACAATGCAAAACATGATTCAACCTCAGACTGCAACAACAACAGGTTATTTACAAAGGAGACATTGGAATAAGAAAGAGTTTCCAAGGCCGCAAGTGGCCAGCTTTCCCACCCCAGGAAGTGACCAGTGTCCAATAGTACACACCAAAAGCTGTTCACGCAAGATAGGACTGTCCTTCAGAAGGGAGGTAGAGCTATCGGCACACCAGTTCAGTAGTGGATGAGGATCCTGCCTACCTGTGGGCAGCACCATGGTAGCGTTTCTCCTGAAGCTGAAAAATCAAGTCTCCTCTGAAGCTTCTTCCAAGTTCAGTCAAACCTGCTGAAACAGAATCAAGCCTTTCCATCTCAAGCTGGTTCCAAGTCTGCCCAAGCTTCCTCACGCCAATCGATCACTTCTCCCCCAAGCAGCTGCTCTCCAACAACTACCAAAACTGACTCAAGCATGTGTTAAGTCTCTGCTTAAACCTCCCGCCGCCCCCTTCCTGGTATCTGACTTTCAAATCTCATTGGTCCATTTTCCAAACCAGCTGTTTGCAAGACTTAATTGGTGCTGGTGCAAGCTTGAACCTAATTGGCACCAATAGGAGCTAAGACCTGGTACATTTTCAAAACAAGCTGCCCTGCACCATCTTATGCAGGAGCTGGGCAGCTGAGTGCTGCTGTGTCTGAATGGCGCTGGTCAGATTCAAACCTGACCTGCGTGTCTCCAAAACTGCCATGGGTCATTTTCTTTCTCCTAAAACATGACTGCACCAGGGCCAGTCAGCAAACCCAGCTACCATGCATGGTGTAGTCCAGGCTGATGCCACTGATCTGGGATGCTGGTACCTTCAGAGAACTGGGGCGAGGGCTGAGGTATTACTGTCTCTCTGGTTTTCCGGTTCCCTAGTTAGGAACAACTCCATTATCAGGAAAGGAGAGCATTTTTCCTTTTGTCCTGCATTATTTTCCACACACCTGAATCTTTCACCATTAAATGCAGTAAGAACCAAAGGTGGGATCCTATGAATGTGAACACTCACCCTGAGAATGTGGCCTCACAGATGGGAAGTCAGAAGAGGTACCTGACAGGATTTCAACTACAGAAGTTTTCCCTTCAGAGGGAGCCACTCAGCTTTCATGAGGGGAACAGGAAGTCATGTAGAGGTGATACCATGCGACCTGGTGCCCAGAGCAGGAATCCTCTCCATACCTGGCATCCTCTCCACACCTGGCCACCAAGCTATGCCTGAATGGTGTATTCTTAGGTGCTCTAAACTATTGAGCTGAGAAGTCTATTTCCTGTGAGGTCCACTTACTGGTCCTAATTGGGCCATATGGAGCAGTAGAGGATGACGGTTCTTCAAATGGTTTCAGTAGAGAACATGAAGCCAAGGATAGTGGCTCAGTTTTCTTGTGCCCGATTCTCCTAGGCCCTTCACTATGCAGAGGGCCCACCCCCACATCCCAGTGTGTTCCCAGAACTTAACCCAGTGCTCCACATGCCACACAACTGGGTAGGGACAATAAACTGGACCCAACCCTCTGCTAATACCTGGTGGGGTTGGGCTGTTCTCATATCAGCTGCAAAAACCACTGTCTCAGAGGCATTTTGCTTGTGGTCACCTCACCCTTCAAAACTTAATGTTTGTGAGGAAAAATTATGGTATAAATTTGAACAGAACTATAGAACAATTCTTCAGTTGAAAGATCAGAGGCTCCAGGCTCAAGGCTCAATATGAGATACAACTTAACAAAAGACTTGGACTTGTGTGAATGGGGTTTCTTATCTGCTAATTTTAGCAGGTTCAGGTTAACATGATTTTGATCAGTCCTGATTTATAGGAGATTTTTGAAAGTTCTCTTTTTAAAAATAAGGAACATTTTAATGTTTCCCTGTGAAATTATTTTTTTAAATCAGATTTTATTTAAATTACTGATTTGATGACTTCCTTCAAACCACTGTGGAGCTGGGGAGTTTGTGGGAGGTGTTGGGAATAAAAGCATTTCTTCTATTGATACAACAACGGTTCCAGGCTCTGATGGATTCTGACTGAAGCACTGCAAATGGTGATGAGAGAAGCTGGATAGGATGCTTCTGTACTGAGACACCATATTGTGTACCTCTAAATTCTGGAGTTCACATTCTGAGAGGCTGACTGTCCCATTCAGATTCATATGCTATATGAGATCTGCTTTCACATTTCCATCTCCCACCTTCCTCTCCCCAAAATTCTTCAATTAATTGGTCTGAAATAGGTCTTGGGACTGAATGTTTCTTTATGGTTCTCCAAGTAATTCTATTGTGCACCTAGGGTTAAGAACGACCACTGCATGGGTTTTCTAGAATCATTCCTTGGGTGTGGCATCACATAATTCAGGTCCTTGTTAGTTCAGACACCTCCTCTCCCAAGAAGCTTTCCCTGGTTTTCTCCTGGGTTTTTTAAATACATGCTCACAGAAGCATAAGTTTATTGTTTATCTTACATGGTTCCATTTAAAGTCGTTTCAATAAAATGAATGTTTGCTATTTATAAGATGAGTAAAGCAACATAGATCTATAAAGAGTAAAGTATAAAAAGAACACACACACACGCACACACACATGGTCACCCAGTCTATGGACTCTAATTTGAACAGATTTCCTCTAGGAGTACTGCTTACACTGGAAATAACTGGGAATCTCAGCCCCCCAGGCTAGAAGCCAGAGCCCTACCCCAGTTGTGCTGACTTGACTAATCCCTCAACAAATACACTACCAAGCAACACTGCATTCAAAAGCTCATTTCTGGACTTCCTCCTACTGGGAAAAGAGCTTTTACCATCCTTGTATTTATTTATTTATTTTTAACAAAATGCTTGAGTTTCCATCTGAGTTTTCTTTAGAAGAAAGAAACTTCCCCTAAATTACCAAGGGGATTTCCTTTCACAGGGCATTGGATTAAGGGTGGCCTGTGTATGAGTTTCATGATTCTGAGGGTGGGTAAACAAGCAGAAGGAACTGTTGGCCAGTCATGCAGGGAGAGTTCCATAAGAAAAACAAGATGAGTGTAGCTTCTTAGGTCCAGTCTGTTAAGATGACATCCATATTGCCAGGCTTGTCAATACTGTTGAGATGGATGTCAGTATGCGGAGGGGGTTGTTGATACACATGCCCCCCCACATGTATACACACACAATCTTATTTCATCTATAGTATCCTTAGGTTCCCCCCACCCACCCATATACTTTCCCACCACTGAATTATTTTGAAGCAAATACCAGATGTTTCATTACATTTCTGAAAACAAAGGAAATATAAGATATGTAGAATACTTTCAGATATTTTAAATGTATTTTTTGTTTCTTTAGTGTCAAACACACAGACACCCCAGAGCTGTCAGTCATTTGAGAAAGTGTTGCTAAGCAAGCTACTACATTCTTTCCATTTATGGTACAATTTTCTCTACCAGTATTTTGTTTTAATTACCTCCGCTCTTCTATCACCAGAGTAAGATACCTCTTTAGTAGGTGGTGATGCAATAAATTGTTTATGCTTTGAAATTTAGGGACATAATTTTTCATTATAGAACAAAATAAGTGTGTATGTACATAAGTATGTTTTGTTTTGTTTTTCAAAGTCCTCCCTAAAATGTGCTATAGCCTGACCATGCCTCTGATGCTGGTAACTCTTTTTAGCTCAACTTCTCCAGAACATGTTTCCATATCTTAAAGTTTCTCAACTAGATTATTTCTAGTTAAACTATAATTTGAATACATTATTCTCAAGGGTGTTTATGTTAAGAGTCATGTTTCATTACTTCAGAAAGTTAGCTTCCTCAAAGCAGACCACAAAATTTTCACAAATTGTAAAAGTGATAGATACAAACAAATCATTAATGTCAGCATGACTCACTACACAATCAGTATTTAAGAAAAAGTAGAAACTTGATAGCATATATACTGGAATCTTGCCATATATTTTTATTTTAAAATAGAATTTGGTAGTCTTATCTCAGGACTCTACTTCATGACATATCTGAAAGCATTCCTTTGCCACAGCCCTCATAGATCGTTTCAGAGCCAGATGTTAATATAGTAGTTCTTTAACCTATTTAGATATAATGAACTGAAAATTCACAACACTAATTAAATATTTACATATTTAATGCTATAATATAACATAGAACACAGCATGCAGTGTAAGAGCAAAACCATAAATACATTTCTATGAATACTATTAGTTATTAAACCTAAGTGTGATTGACAATTTCAAATTTTCTAATGTCATTGAAGTATAATATGTCATAGTTTTCAACCTTTTTTTCCCTTTCTTTGAAACAAAAGAAGGCAAGGAAAGATTTTTAAAAATTATATAAACTCTTAAATTTGAAATAATTAAATGTATTGCCTTTCTTCATTTCCCTCTCTAAATCAGTCACAAATCATCACTATGTGATTTTAGTTGAAAACATTAGGATGTAGAATACAGAATACTGATGTTCTGTGAGACTATGGGTTGAAATCATTCTATTAGTTTCCATTAAGTATCTAAACACTAACTTAACAATTACTGAGTGGAGTCAAGTGCCTGAAAAGTGCTGACTGCATTATAGAAGCCTTGTGAGTATACGCATCATACAATGCGTATTAGTCTTTCAACTGGTAGAAACATACTTGTTGCCAGACTTTGTGCCCTGGAACTCACACTCTCTGTTCCTTAGAATAATAGAAACCTAGTTTGCAATAGAGAAAGAACGGTTCTTTTACTTCTATAAAGTCCCTAGAATTATTTCTTCGCATACTGGCAGGCTTAACATTTATCATACTTCAAGATGGCACTTAATTTTAACAACCGTATTGAAATATTCACATAATAATACAACTTGTGCATAATTCAGTGGTTTTTGGTTGTGTAATTCATATCAAAAACAATTTTAGAACGTTACATTACCCTAAAGAAAACACACACACACACACACACACACACACTCCTCAGCCGTCATCCCCTAATCACCCCATTCCTCTAGCCCTAGGCAAAAACCAGTGCATTTTCTTTCCCTCTAGATCTGTCTAGTTTAGACTTTTTCATGTAACTGGAATCTTGCAACATACAGCCCTTTATGACAGGCATCCTTTATTTAACATGTTTTCAAGATTTAATCATCTTGTCATATTGTCCTTATGCTTGGGTTTCATTTCTGGATACTTGGCTTATCCACAATGTTATTTCATGGGAGCAGTGATCAGAGATTGAGAATTTCCTCCGTCATCCCTGTTTGACCTGAGAAAGTCTGTGACGGTGAGGATGAAGTAGAGGAAAACACAGGCTGAAGCAAGAGGACCTCTGGATAACATATGCAAGATCCATCCAAGAATGGGGTGCATAGACTGTACTACTTGAGACAAATCTCACCGATATGACAGATTTTATGAGCTGCTTCAATGGCCTGGTACACTCAATGTACAGAGTGGCCCCATTACTAAAACAAAAGTTCTACTCCGATCTTTTTAAAATACTATGAAATTATATATGCATTATAATTATTTTTATTATGAAGCATAATCCCAGGTCACTTATTTTCACTTCAGAAAGAAAAGAAATGTTTGCACTTAGGCGATTGCAAGAAGAGCCCCTCAAATTATACTCTTTGAGGCATTCTCCCATTAAAATCATTAGTAAAACCTCAAATCTAAATCTTGAGCTCTGCATCTCTGAAGAATGACTTCTCCTGCCTTTTGCCCATCATAAGAGCCACCTGACCTTTCTCATTAAGTTTAGGGTTGTTTCATTCCATTTCTATTTCATGTCTTGAATTCTCATCACCCAGTTTTACTTTTATTTAATAAGCTAGTTTATCGTGTACTGATCATTGCTCATTTTTTAGGTCTGAAGATGACTTGAACCCCAGCATTGGGTTGATTTTGATATTGGTGTTGGTTTTGACATCCTCTTGTAGATACGTAGATATATGAACTGGCTAATTGTTAAGTTGTTCCTCTGTATTCACTAAAGAAAACCACCCAAAGTCTATTTGGCATAAGCTAAACTTAAGCCACTGTACAAGAAACAAGACTATATTAATAAGGGGAAAATACAGATGGCTGGGTCTTTGGATTTGATGTTAAGGAGAGCAATAGTGTTGCTGCTTCCAGGGACAGGAAGGGATGTCAGTCTGACCAAGGCAACTCTGGAATTTTAAAGAATGCTGATAGAGTCTTACAGGGATTCTCATTGATAACAAGGGCTGGTTTATTTCTCACTAACAATTGCTTCCCTCTGTTTATTTTGCTGTTTCAGATTATCCTTTCTGTGTTGAACTCCACACAAGGGGCATAAAATTAAAAGCCTCAAAAAAATAAACAAAATACCCCAAGCTTTTTGGAAAACTAAATGTTAGACATTGTTCAGTAATGCCTGCCCCTGTGGTTGGACAAAACCACACTCTGGTATGAGTATCAGCTTTGTTCTTCAGTCCTGTGTTCTGCTTTTGGTGGCTCTGGGCCAGAGTCTCCTTTCCAAGTGCAAGCTGCATGAAGGTAGACAGTGTGTCTCCACTTTCATTAAGTTTTGCAGTCGAGCTTCTCAGTGGGTGCCATACTGGCACAGAGTATGTGATGGTTTGTCCATGTCAGTAATGATAATTTAAGCTCTGTAGTGGGAAGTGGGATTTGAATATTAGAAGGAAAACAAGTGGAGACATCATTTTTGTGGTATCTTCAATGAGAAAATTCCAACTGAGTGGTTCCTAAGTTTTTTAAAACATTCCTTTTTTAATATTTTTCTTTCAAGTCATAAATAACACATTTCTGAGAAAAAATGATTTCTTGAAGTTTTGCAGAAACAAGTAAAGCTTGCCTCAGTAGCAGAAAATAGTAGTATATGAAAGAAGCAGAGGTACGGACAGGAATTTCAAAGGACACTATGTGTTCCCCAAGTTCATTAAGATTGGGGGTAGAATTGACCCCATAGGATGATTTTCATTGAAATCATCTCTGTCTACAACCGTGGTGTCGAGGCTCAAATGTATCTAATAAAATACAGGCCCAGATGACAACACATTGTAGAACACATATTTCCAAGAACTGTAATGACGTTAAGAGTCTGTTCACCTCATACTCAAGGAAATGCAAGAAAGCTTTATGATTCTGCATAACTAAGTTGTAGGTTTTCATTTTTAAAAGCTTTTAATTACCCTTCTGAAAATATATAGTTCTCTTTTTGTAATTTCCATTAAGAGTCTAATTTGATCATTTTTCTCCTAAAATACTCTACAAGGCCTGTGAGTACTCAACAAACACTCACTGTTAACCAATTTCTATTTTCAGCCACATGCTAGTCATAATGCAAATTACTAAGAGGACTTGAATGACATAATTTAATTATTTTCAATGTACAAAAGGCAAAGGTAACAGCCATGAATTTTTCTGGAGCGAAGCATACTTGATCTTTCCAAATAAATGTTTTCATTTTTGAAATTCAATCAAGATACACTCAAATTCAAATGTATCTCTTGTTAAGTAGACTATTTCTTTTGGCATTCAAAATGACTCCAAACTCTGCTCAGAAAACAGAGAGAAAGGAAGATCAAATATATTAAGGCAAATTTAATCAGTTTTTCTCTTTTCTTTTAAAATTTCTTTTATTTATTTATGCATACAAGAGCTAGGGTGCAGGCCAGAGGTGTGTAGGGAGGAGGTAGTGGGGCCAAGGACTTCTGAGAGGATTCACCAGAGACAGAGCGGGGAGCAGAACAGGCAGACTGACTGAAATATACAGCTGAGGGGAGCAGTGGGAGTGACAGGAGAGGTCTGCTGTGCCATGAGGTTAGCTCCCTGGCCAGGGACTGAACTCATGTTTCAGCGGCTGGCCATAGCTTTGAAGTGCTATAACTTAATCCCTTGCACCACTGGGGAACCCCTTAATCAATTTTTCTTTGGCATAGTGTTCCTGCTATCTACCCATCAGTCTGTTTAAACCAAAGAGTGCATATATAAATTAAGATAGAATCAGTGATTCCTTCATGGAAAGAGATGTTTTTCAGCTCCACAAAAAGGCTGGTTGTGGTCAAATTGTGACTGAAAGGCTATTTTGTAGCAACTGTCCAGATTTCGGCCATTCATCTCACTTTATTTGAAAATAAACTTCTCTCATATTTTGAGAGAAGACAGTAGTTGCTTTAAAAGAGAACAGTTTCTTTTATCACAATAAATCACAGTAACTTCATGACATTTTTTGTTTGTTTGTTTCTTGCTTTCAAATTAAAAGCAATTGTTAGGTAGAGGAAAATAATGTGTTCTGGCTACTGAAACTTTGTAGTGAACATTTTAGGGTCCTTTACTTAAATTATTTGTTATTTTCTATAGCATCAGAGTTCCTGTACTTCTATGTGATCACATGGAATTATTTTCTAATTATGGACTAATTAACATTAAACTTACTCTTTGGCTTATATTTATCCTTTATTTGAAAAACAAGCATATAAATGTGTAAGAAAGAATGTTTCATTCATCTAAACATCTTTCCATTATTGTTTTTCAAAATGATTGCATTACCTCAATGTTGAGAGGAAGATTTTTTTTTTTTTTTTAAGATTTGCATGCTCTATTATTTTATCTTCAGGTTGGGTTATACCACCACAGGCAACAAAATTTTAAAATTTTAACTAAGGAACTTTACAAGGAAATTTCAGACTTGCGTCAACAAATCTCTGTTACTGATGACTAATATACTTGGAACACGCTGCTTAAATTAATTAGAGCCTTCAACATTTACCACTTTTTGCCCCTGTACTTCATCACACCTTTGGCCAATCTCCAGATGCATTCTGGAGCATTCTTTCTATAGTCTCCTCCTCTGTGGAGTTTGAAAGTTTGACTTTTACAATGGTTGCCCTCAGAAGGTATTTATGGACGTTGCTCCCAATCCAGTATTCTTGTAGGATAAACGCTTAGCCTTCGTGTGACTCTGAGCTACTGAAACTACCGTTTCACATGTGCCAATAGTCAAAATCCACATTCAAAAAAGGCAATCTCCTCAAGAGCAGGGATTGCAAAGGACCTCTTTGGGCATGAAGAGGCCCAGTGTGTTAGAGAGAACGATCCTCTCTACTTTTCTTTTCAACTACATGTTGTCAAAAGAGTCAGTGGAGGAAAGTGCAGGACTAGGCTTTCTCATGATTCTAGCTGCACATATGACCTGTGTTTCAAGACTCACTCAGATTTCAGTAGGAAAAAATGAAAACAAAAACCATTCAAAGAGACATCACAGATATGCACTTTTAGATGCCATGGAGTGAGCATTCTTAATTTTATACTACCGATGAACAGTCATAATAATAGTTTTTAAGTTCTTTATGTATGCTTCATTATAAAGGTCACAAGTCAATCCTACCTGCATGAACTTAACTGATTGGTTCATGGGTATAAGATTTTGAGAATTTTTGTTACCTCCATACCCCAAAAAATGCACAATTGGCTTAAATTCCTACTCTTAGGTTTTTCAAAGAAAAAACACATTCCTATCATCTAATGGTTGACAAGAAGATTAAGATTGAAAAGTGACATAAAGAGCACGGCACCAACCTTTTTGTAACTTTAAAAGGAAAGATATTTCTACCTCAGGAACTTTGTCCCAACAGATTTGATCTAAGACAATTTCTGACGGTGTTGCAAGGACAAGTCTTTGAGACGGTAACCCTAAAAAAAGAGTCCAGATCAATGGTTCTTCAAATGTTTCCAATTCCAACATACCTGAGGGATAAAAAGCACTCTCTTACTAACAAACAGTAGCTAATATAATCTCTCTCTCTCTTTTTTCCCATTTGGTGGCAGAGGAGGACAAATGAAGCTACATAAACTTGAACTGTCTAAGAGAACCAATGATTACCCTGATACCCACACACATTTCCCCCATTCCTCAGCCCTTGGAATAGGTGTGCCTTTTCAATTGAGAGTTTTTCAAAAATAATAGATAACTGAATTTTTCAAAAATTTATGAGTAAGATGCTCCACTGTGGATTACTGCATTTAAAAAGCCACTTAAACTTTTAAGAACATTGATTTTACTTTTAAGACTATATTATAGGCAAATGTGAAAGTAGAATTTAGGAACATCACTGTACCTTAATGTTTTTATCTGGAGCATCCCACTGGGTGTAGAAGTAAGTGAGGAAATGAGAATAAATTTGAGGTAAAGTTATCCACCCTTTCTATCTTGACCTTTAGTTCTGGGATGAAATTGAAAGCCTTTCTCTCTTGGGTACAGGACATAGATTGTTGTTGTTGTTTTGATAGTCTGAGGGGAAAACTGCTTTATGTTGGAGTTGTTTATGTCTAAAAAAGAATTATTTTCCCTAAACAACTATAAAGCCCCTGGTGGCGCAGTGGGTTAAGCAACGCACTATGAAGCAAAACCATAGCCACTGCAGCACGAGTTCAATCCCTGCCACCGGCCAGGGAGGTGACCCACATGGCTAGGCAGACCTCTCCTGCCTCGCCCACTGCTCCCCTCAGCAGTATGTTTCAGTTAGTCTGCCTGTTCTGTTCCCGGCTCTGTCTGGTGAATCCTCTCACCTCCCTGACTCTGGCCTGTACCCCAGCTCTTGTATGCATAAATGAATAAAATCTTTAAAAAAAAAACAAAACTATAAAGTCCCTATCCTTCATTTGAAGATCAATAATTTACCTCTTAATAATAGCATTTAGTTTTCAAAAATCCTCATTTCTTTTCTCCCTCTCTTTTTACAGCTTGTTAGTTTGAATCAAACCACATTTGTCTGTTGGATTTGTTCTACTTATAGTTTCAGTCTCTTTATCTGTAGACTCTTTGCCTTTCCCTGTCTCTGGGGCACTCTCTTTCTCTCTGCCACATCCCCCACGCCCACCTCTCTCTTGTTTTCTCTTTCCCATCCTTTCTTTTGCATTTGAAGAGGCCAAATTGTTTGCTGTGTAAAATTAGTTTTCCATAATTGGGATATTGTTGAATACATCTTCCTAGTGTAGTTCAGTTCTTTCTCTGTTCCTCAGATCATGGGTTTTTGGTTGAGAGATTCACAGATAGTTGCAAGCACTAGAATTCAGAGCTGAAAGAGGATTTGAAGAACCTTAGGAATAACAGATTCCTAAAAGTTGGTAAAACTCAATTGGGCAAAGAAAATTGGGTTATGCAGGGCGCCCCTTGACAATGCATTGTTACTTCTTTTAGACTGAGAAAAAAATCTTTCTTATTGTTGTCTCAAAATGAGAGAGAGCTACAGGATGAGTCACCAGGTGTGTGTGTGCATACCCTAAAATTGTCTGCAAAATAAGCTTAGAGACACAGTAAAGACTTCATAATTCTAAGTGCTCGCTTTCTGCTTAAAATGCACCCACTTGTCCCTTTTAAGTTGCTACTGTTTTTAAATTAAATATATTCGATATAGAACATTAATGTTAAGGTGTACAATGTGTTGTTTTGATGCATTTAAATATTGTAATATAATTGCCATTGTGGCAATTTTTAATCACTGAAACAGTAACATGAGTATAGCTACAATCACAAATAATTATAGTGTAATTTTGTTTATATTCAAGTTCCAAGATTTTATAGAACTGGTTCACTATAAGAACACAGTGAGTGTGTGTACAATAAATTTATCCCTGGTGAAAGAGCATAAATGTGGAGGGAAATTCAGCTACTTTAGATTTGGAAAGAAAGAGTAGGGAAATATTGTGTTTTCTTAAAGGAAATTTAGAAACCAGCCCTCTCCTTTGACTCCTCCCAACTCTCATGGCTGTTGATTCTACCTCTTTAGTGCTGATTTCTGAAGCTGGCCATCACCTCCACTCTAGTTCAGACCACACCATCTCAATCCTAATCTGCTCTATCTAGTCCCTGCCTCCTGCCCCCTATTCCACCCAGGGTCTTGCTCTTTTCTGACCTGCTTTTTTCTATGGGGACAGTATGATCTTCCTATTACTCAACTCTGAGTTTATCTCCAACAGTGCTTTTGGAATAAAGGTCAAACCTCTGACCAGGTCTTGTATGGGGTTAACCCATCTCTTTCTATCTTGTTTCTCATAGCCTCTGCCCTGGTCAACCTGGACTCTGCTTTAGCCACGTCACCTGAAATGCCTCCTTATCCTCAGGTCTTACCTGGATGTCACTTTCTCCACTGAAACCTTTCCTGCCCACACAGTGTGATTGGATGGTCCCATTATCTTCCCCTTACCTTCTCCAGCCAACCGTAAATGTCATGAAAGCATCCACCGTTTTGTTTACACTTCATCCACAGTTAGTGGCAACAGTCATTCTCAGAGACCCCCAAGAGTCTTCAGTTATTTTAGAAAGTGTCCTGAAAATCTCCACATACATGTGAAAAGGTACTATACACAACATTTTTCAAAGACCCCAGGGGGCAGGAGGCAGAGTTCCAAGGTGGCCCAGCTCCTCCTAAAACTATTACTCTGCTTCCTTGAGAAGTGTCAGAACAGAAAAGCCAAACATTTGGATCTCTGACTTAGAGAAATATTGCACCCTACTGCCAATTTATATGGTTGGCTTTGTTGTTTGGTTTTTTTTTTTTTTTTTTTTCTTTTTAAACAGGCAAAGAGAGCTTTGCCATGCTATTCCTGGAAAGATTCACTGATTCAATCAGTTAATGTTTTGGTGGAGTGCCTACTTAAAGCTATGGCAAGCAATTCAGCCCTAGGACATAAGTGTGTGCCCTTTAAAACAGTGAGCATTACATGGGAGTTTTCTGACTGCCAGCTCATTCTCTTCCCTCATAGGCATTTCCGGATGTGAGGAAAGATTTACTTTGGCACCCCTGACTTTAACTGCAGTGTGTGCACCCATGAGCGTGCACACACCCGTATGCACACACACACACGCCACACTTTGTCTCTCAGTACTTAAGATTGGAAATTGAGTTTACACTACAGCAGAATAACTGGCTCTCAGTAACTTTCAAGGGGAGGAAGGGCATCTTTCCCGCCCTTGGAACTGAGTACAACAGCTTAAAAATAGAACAATGTGTGTTTGGTGTTTTCTTTTCATCCTCTGCATCAATAACAGGTATACAGTTACAGACACAAAGAGCTGGATTCACATCTTCTGCACGCCTCTGGAGAATTCCCAGAGTTACCCAGAAAGCACGAACCAGGCCTAAAAAAGTTTAGTAAAAAGAAAGTAACCCAATATAGCCACGTGTTACTAACACTGCTGTATCGTATGGCTTGATTATTCTCCTCCCGTAGTGACTCTAAGATGTAAATGCACAGTGGAAGAAAAAATCACCAGGAACAACCCCTAAGAACCAGAAGCTCCCCCAGAAGAAGTTAAAACCTCTAAACTCAGAATTAGAGAAACTACATTGTTACTGTGAACTGCGGGCTTTGAAATAGAGTGAGGGCACTGGAAGTTGAACTGCTTCCAGCTGAGAGCAATGGGACAGCTTTGTAAACCAAATGTAAAAAAGAGCCAGATTGATCTGCTAGTTTGCTTGTTAATGCATTTTTAAAGTTGTATGTCTTAAGTTGTTTTATGACCTTTCAAGGCATTGACCTCATATGTGATTTGTGGTTGAATTCCCCATTCGTTTTGCAGCACATCCTCGATCAGTAATGCTGTTACTTTAATGAGTAAGTTTGCACATGAACTTGCAATGTTAAAGCAGCATCGCCAGCTAGCTTACTTCTCTGCAGCTGCTTGCAATTCCTCTGCGTTCCCTCTTGAAGGAAATGGTTCATAATAGATTTGAACAGATGCTAGGTGTTTGGCAGCATTGCGAGAGGTACTCGCTTTCAATTTGGGGGTTATTTCATGTTTCATAATTAGAATTTCAACAGCCTTTATGCTTTTGATGTGTTCCAGTGTTCACATAAATACCTAACCCCTGACTCCACATTTACCCCTCCTGTGTTCTCCTAACCTATTTATTGGTTCTGACGGCATCACTACTAAATCCTTGGCTTTCGAAGTCCAATCTGGTAAACATGCACAGGCAGATCTGATTTGGCACTAAAATTGCTCCTTCTTTCTAAATCTGCTTTTCTAGTTGTCCCCGACAGCAAAGTCAAGTGTTGCCAGGACTCCAGCTTATGGGTTATTACAATTCCCCAAGTCCCCTTCTCCAGGGAGGCCCCTCTCCCCTACCACACACACCTCCCTTTTTTCCCAGTATGTGCTCACCCAGTGCTGCACTGCCTGCCAGAATGTGGTGCTCCCCCCTGCCTCTGAAGGCTAAGACCAAGCTGGAGGGGGTATTTCCCGCTGTGATCCCTAGCCTGGCCTACAATAAGCACTCAACCAAGCTATCTCAAATGAGCCAAGGATGATTAGCTACGAGAAAGGAAAATTCTTGACTTCACATTAGGAGTTTCAATGTCAGAATCCACCTCTGAGAACTTTCTTCAGCCCCTCCAAGGGCGGTCAGAGAGCGTAGAATAGTTTGTGCATCCAGAGATCTGCAGTGAGCTGGATAAGCCAGTGGAGATGCTCTCCTTCCTCCAAACACCCCGTGGTAGAGGAACATGTGCTGTGCTCAGAGCTGGCATACTGAGGCCTGTGGATCTTCGTTCTAGCTCACTTTCTTGCAGTTTGTCTCTCTGCTTTAATAGTTTGCATTTCTGCTTTTTTGCAAGTTTTCCTCAGTCATGTGGTATCTATATGTGCTGTGGCCTCCATCAGTCTGTCCATACACTTCTCAGGGGATACAAGCTGTGCCATTTCTTTTTGTTCCCTTGTCAAACCTCGTATAGTTGTGAGCTTTCACTGGATAGGCAGTAAATCGTCCTGACAGCATCTGCCATATGGTTTCATGCTTCATTCCCCTCCTGTCCTCATCGCCTTTGGGCTCAGAGACCTTCACAGCAGCTATTGTCTGGCAGAGGTTATTAACTCATTCAAAGCTGAGCTCCTCCTCAGCTGTGTAGGTGCCAAGGGAGGAGGTCCCAGCCAGCACACACAGATCATACCACCAGGCCTCTCTCCACTGCAGAGAGCCGAGATGTTTGCATCTGAAAAGTTGGCCAGGGCCTGCTAAGGAGTGCAGAGCAGAAGCTCGAAGGAGAGGATGCGCCCTCTGGCTGCATTTATTTGTGGTGATTCCTGTTTGGCTCCAAGAATCCAAATCCTGGAACCACCAAACTCATTTCTATTAATAGACCAGTTGTAGCACTGATTAGCTGTGGGGAAAGTCACTATGGCATTCAAGGCTCATGTATGGAATGAAAATAATGGGGGTGATAGTAATTGAAACAGTTGTCCTCCGTGATGTGTGGGGGCCCCAGGGTGAGCTCAAGATCATGGCTGAAAGCATGCTTTCTGGAAATGTAGGTACTGGACTAATGACTGTTGCTCTTAGATACTGCTCCAGAAATGTTAGCCCCCAACTTCAAAGACCCTTGAGACATCCTTGCTGGAGAGTAGCCAATGTAGAGCTCCTCCTTGCCGGTGCATCTAGGGTCTGCCCAGAAAGGATCATTTCCTCAGCCGTGGCCAAGGTCACCTGATGGGATTCCCGCTGCCCATGCTGTGGCCTTGTCACTAGCTGGTAGCTAGTGTCAGAGATCATGTTGCTGGTTACCTCACCTCCTTTGAGCTGATTTGCTGCCTCTTAAGTCATGCTCGTTGTGGCTTGCCCATTTCAGAACAAGAAAACTGCTTGTGGGTGACCTTGACTAAACAATTGAAGTCACTCCAGTTTCTAAGTTAGAATAAAAGAAACTACCCATTGACCAAGAAGCTCATGACCTTCCCAGATTTGGAAAACTTCTTTTGCTGTAAACTTAACCAGTCTCAAGATGGTGTGCTGGAGCAAAGCTGAAAACTGCTTTGCATTAACAAAAAGCCTTGGTGAAATCTTTCATTGTGTCCTTGCCTCTTTGTTAACTAGTGGGGTTGTGTTGTTTCTTGGTCTCACTCTCCAAACTTAGAGGTCCTCAGCCATGACTTAGCCTCAGTTTTAAGCATTTGATTTTAGCTTTTTGATAACAAATAATTTCTGGAGTGTTTGCAGATTCCCTTTAGGATTATGCTTTCAATAATCAAATCTTAATAGCATAAAGATTGGGCAAATTAGAGACAATGTTACATGGTAGATTAGGAAAACTGGCACATGGTAATTCCTCAATAATCACTAAATATTGTGATTTTAATCTGAAGCTGAAAATGTACGAGAAATTGGCATTGCCATTGTGTTTTCTGTTTTTCTCTCCCTTCTAAAGTGATTTTTTTTAATGTTTTATTTATTTTCTTACATCTTTATTAATTTTTGGATAACATTTGATTTCTCCCCTTTGGTGTAATCCCTGTAGTTAAAGGTGATTTTCTTGACTACAGATTTATTCTTTGATTAGCCAGTGACTTTTTTTATTTTTCATAATAATTACTTGTAATTATTGAGTGTAAAAGAAACGCTGGGCATTGAACACACATATTTATTATCCTTTCTGCTAGTTTGTGGCTATTGTCTACATTTTGTAGAAACTGGGTCTCAGAGAATGTATACAGCTCCCAAGGTCTTCCTGCTAGCAGGTGGATTAGCCTGAGTTCAAACTCAGATTTTCACTAAAGCCGCCTCTATGTAGTGCCATTCAGTCCCTACTATTGTGTCATTTCAGGTTTGTACTGGGTCAATTTATGGTGCTAATACACATATGTTGCTCTAACTTAACTGGCTATGATAGTCTTTTCTTCACATGAGCTAATTATTTCCCATAATTTCTACACACTTGTTCACTTAACTTATTGTATCACGTGTGCCTGAACATTTGAGTTTTGGGTGAGAATATGAATTGTCTATTCAACAAAGAACTACTCAAGTAGGTACTTCTATCTGTACATTTGTATCCCTAGTTGCAGTAATGAGTTCCTGTTACAGTACATCAATAACTCATTGATGTTTGAGTTGAGTACAGTTGTCTAATTATTCTCATCTGCTGTATTTGTAGACTTTGTGATTCATCAACAATATCTATTGATTTCCTACTGTGATAACCACTGGGCTTGTAGCAATAAACACGAGCCATATTTATAACTGAAGGACTATTCCTGAGAAATCATGAGCTGATATGTTATTGTGGAGGAAGTAAAAGTGAAAATGAAATAAAGGCATTTCAAAACTTTTTAACGAGCAAGATAGCACATCCAAAAATTTTTGTCAAAGAATCACCTAATGAACTTTTCCTGAAGTGAAAAGTAATCATTAAGGTCTATCTTTTTCAAATGACTAGCTCATATTTGTATTCATCATTGATGTGTTTATATCTCTACCCAAATGATAATACATTCCTATTTGATAGGATACTTATCAGCATAGGCTTTTCTAGATTGATACTACTGATTCTTTTAGGAAAAGACTTATTTCATAAAGTCACAAAATTGGGCTTATTGTATTATCACAAAACTCCATAAACTACAAAGAATCTTTGTATTTCAAAAATATTCCCTTCCTATAACATCTGGTTGTGGAATTCCTGATACAATTTGTTCTAGTTATTTGGAAAAAATTGTATTTTTCCATAGAACTTTTGATAGTAAAATGGGACCTAATAAAACAGTGGAGTGGATTTAAAACTAGCTGAAATGTGTTCTGATCTAAAAAAAAAAAAAAAACCAACAACAAAACCTAGAGTGTTTAAGGCACCACATCAGCCTGAAAAGTCACCTGATGAAGTGAAGTATACTGGTGCACTTTTTAAAAAGTCCTGTCCTGTTTCATATTTTCAAGACTTCTAAGGTACCCAAATTGTGTTTTCAGATGACAAGCTCAAAAAGGATAGGTTTCATCACATATGTTGATGATCACTATTCAGAATCCCTTCAATAGGCTGCAATGCTGGAAGTAAACCAATAAGATGAAGTTGAGCAGGGGATAACTGTACATTTCTGCTTTTAGATTCAAAAGGCAGTTGTGCAATTATAAGACAAGGAACAACTGAGCTTGGCAGCAGTTCATGTGACCGAAAGCTTAATATGAACCAACAGAAGGATGTGGTGGCTAGCAAAGGATGAATATGGTTGTGTGCTTCCGCCTTGGGATTATTAATAGTTCACTGTACTCTGCACTGGTTGCACTGCCTCCGAAGTGATTTGTTAAGTTCTGAGCAACTTCAGGAGCAATTCTGACAGAGTAGCTAAGAGGGTATTGAATCCAATCTAAAACACATTTATTAGATCCCCATTTGGGGCAAGCAATATGCTACCAGGTGTGGGGAATAGAATTATGAGACGGGGGCCTCCGTGGTGGCGCAATGGGTTAAGCAACACACTATGAAGCAAATTGCAGACACTGCAATACGAATTCGATCCCTGCTGCCGGCGGGGAAGGTGACCCACATGGTGCAGCAGACCTCTCCTGCCTCATCCACTGCTCCTCTCAGCAGTGTGTTTCAGTCTATCTGCCTGTTCTGTTCCCCACTCTGTCTCTGGTGGATCCTCTCACCTCCCGCGATTCTAGTCTATACCCCAGCTCTTGTATGCATAAATAAATAAATATTTTTTAAAAAATGAATTATGAGGAGATATTGCATCTTTAGCTGCAAAGACTTGAAAATTCTAGTGGAGAGCCTTATAGGTACATGTGACTGTAAACAAAGCAAGCTATGAAGACAAGCAACACAAAGAAAGTGCTGTGGGGACCTAGGAGCTGAACTAGAGGTAGTAGTCTATATCTATAGAAAAGGAGGATGAGGGCAGAGGAAGCCTTAAAGCAAAAATGTAGAGACAGGAATATTCAAGGCACATCTAGGTTGCAAGGAAAATCAGGGTATGAGGGTATGGCTGGTAGGCTGCAGGACGGATTACAGGTTAGTGATATACATGAATCAATGAGACAAATGATGTGTATTTAGTCTAGGGAAAAAATTACCTCTGGAAAATGTGCACCAGATTTGCACAGGCTTCCTCCAAAAGCAAAAACTTATCTCAGAGACAAAAGGTTATAAGGAACCAGACTTCAGTATTTTCTCAGCACTGTTTTTTAAAAATCAAAGCTGCCCAACCAATGAAGATGGTGAACACCATCCTCAATAGTCTCATAGAAAGTTCAATGACTGACACTGTAAAGGGAATGGGCATGGGAGTGTGGATGCTGCAGATTCACCAGAAGACCCAGGAGTTCTAAGAATCATCAAAGGCCTCTGCAATGTGCAATTATCCATTCTTGAATTTTCTTTGTTCTTTGATTTAGGATACCCATTAAACGTAACTCCTTCTGAATAAGGACAGCATACTGACTGTCCAGTTAAAGGGATGTCAAACTACCAACAGTGTGGTAGCCCAGTGCTTGGACTATAGCCACTCATTGTCATTGCTTCACTGTATGCCACATACATCATCCTTTTTCTCACTTACATATGGCACCTTTCAAACTGAACTTAAAGAGATTTCTGTTAGCATTCCCTATCGAGTGAATCAAGTGCAGATGAACAATTGATACAAGGCCAATGAAAAGAATATTTTACAAAGACTCTATAGGGCAGTAGGTGAAAGGATTCAACAGTGGTTTGGGAAGTGGAAAGACTTGAGTCAAATGCCATAAATGTCATTGACTAGCCTTGGGTTCCTGAGCAAGTGACTTAACCTTCATGTTTTCTAATCTATATGTGGGGATTGATCATTGCTGCTCCTCAACTTTTCAAATTGCTTGGAAGAATTAAGTGAGATTAAAGCATTGAGCATGGTGCCTGGCAGTGTAGGGTGCAATTTTACCTTCTGAGTTCTCACATTTTACGGTGGTGCTCCAAGGAGCCCTTCAGAGCTAAGAATAAATTTTAAAAGCGAAAAACATCACCATCATCATAGCTAGCTCATATATGTCAGATGTTGTTCTAAGGTATCACATGTTCTAAGGTACCACATGTTGAGAGAAACTGATGAAGTAAAACACTATTATTACCCCTCGTTTACTGAAACACTGAGAGGTCATGGATCTTGACCAGTCACAAGCTCATAGGGAGGGAACTGGGCTTCAGACCAAGCAAACTTTAGAGTTTATTACGACCATTTCCTTCCAACATGTACCAACAGATTTCCCTGTTTTCCTCTGAATTTCTCTCCAAATCACTCTGCTGAATAGTTTAATGTGTTTGATTTGCTCCAGGCAATTTCACAATAATATATTTTTTTTTTATTTCTTACTTTTAATAAATACATCAGAGCCCTAACAATCATGCCTTTGGCCAGAGCACTGAGAAAGTCCTTAATAAAATTTGAATGAACACATGAGCAAGCAAAAAATGTTTGATTGTAGAAGCAGTTAACATAGTCCACTTTTAAAAGAAGCAAGTTACTTTTAATAGGATGTTACTACCTTCCAACTCTTTCCATTATTTGTGATGGGGCACTCAGAGCCATTGGAATCTTCATTTGAAATCAGTACTTTTTTCTTTACCCCATATTCCCTTTTATCAACAATGTCCTCAGTGTTCTCTCTCTCTCCCCCCATCTTACCATTTACTGTTGCCACCAGATTTTACTCAAATGTGTGTACTGCTCCCTCACTTCTGTTTCTTCCAAACACTGGTCATTTGTAATTGCATTATTCCCTACCCAGTCCCTAAATTCAGTGTTAAAGATAATTTTACTACCCTAATTCATGCAACATCAGTCTCAAATTAATCAAACACCATTTCTACATCCTTTCTTTAATATTGGCCTATATCCCTGAGTCTATTCAGAATAAGTCAAGTTTGGGGAACAATTCTCCAAAGAGAGTTGTGGGGAGTTCCTAAATATCCCCTGGGGGAAAAAAATCAAAATATGAAACTGAAAAGCACCTAGAAAGTAGGTACATGGATGTTAATAGAATTCATATAGACTATACAGTAACCATTCCCGCCTGTAGAAGAGCCGGTAATGTGTTTCACCAGTAGTTCTGGAATATATGAGGAATAATTCAATTCCATTGACGCCCTTGACCCTGGGGGCAAAAAATGCAGCTTTTCCTGTTCCAATGAGAAAATTTTCTCTTGCTCCATGTAGGGCAGAGAGATGAGGGCAGCCAACTGATTCCAGAGCTTTTCACTCTTGGTGGAGTGATACTGCTTGATTGTTTGGCCCAGGTACCTAGGAGCATAATCTCCCACTCCCTGGGTGCGACTATTCCTTTATAGATTAGATAAGAACAACTGATGAACTTTTAAATGCTGAGAAAACTAATCAGAACCGAAAGGGGCTACATTGGCTATGGCCCAAGAAATATGTTGACTGAGATAAAACTACCTACTGAATTTTTTCTCCATTCCAAATTTCTCTGCATTTTAACCTCCTTTCTCTGTCTTCCTCTTCTCTTCTCTCTCTCTCTCCCCCATCTTGCACTCTCTCAACTCTCTTATCTCCATGATCTCCTCTTCCTCCTTTCCTCAACCCCCACTCTAGCCCCCAAGACTTAATCTTGCTCATTCTCCTTAATAACTGACCATAATATGACTTACTTTTTAAAAGTATATTCTTTTATAAAATGTATTATATTCCCCATCTCTGGGTTTTATTTGGAAAAGAGATGAGGAAAACACATTAAAATATCAATTATTTCTTTTTCAAATAAGAAATTTATCTTTTAAAAATATCTTCATTTCAGTCACAATCAACAAACATAACCTCAGTGCATCTCAGAGTTCTCAGATTGGATTATGGTTCCAGAATCTTTTGATGGCAATGAATGGGGCAGGGAGATGGACAAGGAGTCATACAGTTTGTGTGACTGGCACCAGGAATATCTGCTGCTTTCCAGCCTCATGTCAAGGCCTGGAGTCATTCTCCTGCACCAACTGCTCTTTTAGGAATCAGGGCTGCGTTGAATTGGTTTTAATGTCCATATATTGCTTTCAATTTCTATGCGGCTTTCAGTTCCTTTTCTTCTGTGAGGGACAGGCCTTCCTTGGGAAGAAAGAGCACCCCTTGAGTGTGACATGTTCTGCAGTCAACTCAAGACACCCTTTGATTAACTCAGGACAAGTCTGGCGCAGTTGCAGAGTTGGGTCCTATTCAGGTTTCTGCCAACTAGGAAGTGCGCCGTCTGGACCATCCTCTTCCTAAGAGAGTGGTGTGGGGCCCAGTACACAAGATCTTTTCCAGAGCAACACAATCCAAAGTAAAGAGGGGTTGTTTTGGAAATCGCAAACTATTCATCCAGTGGTTGGTAATAAATCATGATTCTCTGGGGGAGAAAGGCAGAGAGAGTTGGAGTTCTGGCCCTCAAAGAACTTCCTCTCATTAAACCGAAGCAATTTTGCTGCTCTCTGCACGCTTTCTACTTAGAGTGATGTCACCTACGTCCCCATTCACATCAGAGCTCCTCATGGCTGGAAGTGGATGGCCCGCCCCATGCTGGCACTTCTTCCCACATGACAGAGGCTCTTTCAAAGCTGGGCTGTACAGGTATAACCAAGAAATGGTCCCACTGGCCTGTAGACCCACTGCTACACATTTTCTTTCAGCTGCTATTTTCTACAGTCCTGGGTTTCTAAATCTTGGCGAAAGGACAGTCATCCCTTTGTGCTCGGCTGTTACAATGTGGTAATCAAAGAAAGGGTCTTGGTCTGAGGCTGTCAGCTGTTACTAATCACTACTCCCCAGCTCATCATGGGTCTCGCCGCTTGCCTCTCCCTCTTGCTCTGCTTAGCACACATAAAGAAGATGAATTACTCCCTGGTTGCTCTTCAAAAAAGCATATTGTGCAGCACATTCCAATACGGTGAGCGAAGGATGGGCTAATGTGAAGGGTAAATGGGTATCTAAATCACCTCTCAGTGGGCCTTCACCCGCAGCTATGGGCCTGTGAGAAGGGAGTGACAGAGCTGGCCCTTCTGAGTTTCCTGAGAGTTTGCTGAGAGCCAGCAAGCCCTGTGGTGGGTGTTCTGGTGGACCGAGTCCCTGGAGTGACAGCCAAGCCGTGTCAGGCTATAATGAGAGGCCACCAGATGGTCAAAACAAGTGGAGAGAAAAGCAGAGCTTAAGCATACAGAGGGCCCCACACACTGGTTACCCAGGAGAGGTCATATCCACCCTCCAACCTGAGGTGAATGAAGGTGAAGAGGACTGGAAGGTCTTTGATATTAGAGGCAGTAGCAGTCAAATCTAGGCCTCATTTCTTGGTTATGTCTGCATGAAAGCATTTGCAAAGGAAGACTATTGCTAGCAAAAAGGATTGTCTGCTTCATCCTACCAGACTGAAACTATAAGGTGATTTATGTGAATTTGTCTTCCATGAATAATATTGTCTATTCCACTGACTTTTCTGTTTAACTGTCTTTCGAAAGAGAATGTTACCCTTTTGCCTTTCCACCATTTATTTTACTAGTGAACACTAGAACTCAGAAAGAAAAAAAAAAAAAGCCCTTGTTGACAAGTTTTAAGGGTCAAATTAAAAAATCAATTTGCCTGACAATTATATGCCATCACAAGCAGTAAATTTGTAAGGAAGCTTCTTTGTCATTCTCATGCTATATGACATCTTAAAACTAAGTAGTGTTAGAGGTGAATGAAATGTCAAGTTTCATGATATTATTAACAGACATAATGGGGTAGGAACTTTAGCAACCTTTGTGAAAATATATGTGACTTAATTGACAGTAAATTACACACACACATAAAAAACATTCTCAGTTCTTTGTAGGAATGGTTTAACTCTCTATACTAAAAATCACCATCTTGACTCAAAATTCCATGGAGTGAAACTTTTCTATAGGTTTCTAAACATTACAGTGTTTATAGAATTTCTGTTCCTATGCATCGACCAGTTACCAGAGACCCACACCCTTATTTGTTTGGTCACCTCCAGTGAGATAAAATAAGTTCTCAGTCATGGTAGACAGCTCAAAGTCAGGGAAGATGACAAGAGGAAAGATTGTAACTCATGGTCCTATGTGAAACCCTCTACTATTAACTGAATGGATATACAGACCAGTATTTATACACACACACATTATTTTTACTAGAACCTACAAAATAAATGTGTTTTACATTGTAACCTGGCCACACACATGCACACACACACACCTGAAAAGATTTACAAAACAATACTTTAACACATGTGATACTCTCTAATATTTTCTATCCTACCCTCTTTCAGTAATGGACAAAAATACCAATCATGGCCCATTAAATATGATTTGCATCATAAGCACTTTTTAGACCCTCCATTCCCTCTTCTGTTCCCTTTTCTGTGATTATTTTTTCATTTATTACTTCATTCTCCTATTAGCATTTGGGTCAATATGACTTTGGCAGTTACATATATAGGATTACCTGCAAAAGTGAATCATGTTAGCAAATGAGGGGAGATAACAGAGGAGTGGGGAAACCATGTCCAGGAGGGAGGGATGCCCCTGGCAGTGAGTGGCAGTGGGTCCAGCCTCCTGCCCTCCCTGACCAGACAGGGACACCCTCCCCTCCGAGCACTGGACATGCAACCCCAGGTAATGCTAGGTCACTGTTTCCCTACAAGGTCTGTCTTTTATTCTTCAAGTTAGACTGAAATTCACTATTTTGGATTAATTGAGAGATGATTAGTCAAAATTGGTGAGTTAGTAATTTAGAGCACAGTTGATCACTGAACACAGTGTTCAGGTTCACTTACATGCTGATCTTTTTCTGTCTTCAATTCTGCATTCACCAATTCAACCATGGATGTCAGTTGTTAACTCTCTGGATAAAGAAATGACATATACAAGCAGTTATAGGGCGATTTTTGACTCCATGGACAGTCTTGGCCCCTAAACTCTCCCCTTTAGTACTCATAATTCATACAGTTACCTAATCAAATAATGTGTATGTGTGTGTGTGTGTGTGTATTTTCCCAGTAAAACAGCAATAGCAGTTACAAGAATAATTCTTCAACAAAATTTTTGGTACCTGTGCAAATACTGAACTTGAAGTGAAGAGCTGCATCAATGAATTGTGAGCAAGGTGGTTCCACTCGATTTGCACTAAAATTCTAATAGAGACATAAAATCATCATAGCTAGCATTTTCACAGATTCTTTATGTAAGTTTTCTTTAAGCTTGCAATATAGATATTATTAGTCTCTTGTCTAGGTGAAATGTAGGATCAGAGAGGTTAAATAACACTTATGAGTAGTTTATCATTTATCTGCCTAATTAATAATAAAACAACTGACATTTGCTGAATACTTGACTTGAAGTACTTTCTACATGGAAGCCCCTTTAATATCAATGAAAACCCGTTGAGAGGACTTGTTACTCCCATGCTATAGACAAGGAAACTGAGGTTTTAGAGAGGTTACATGGACTAGAAGTGAAATCTAGATATTCTAACCTCAGAGACTGATCTCTCAATCACTGGATCTAATTAAAAAAAAAAAGAATGTGCCTCTACAATGGCCAAAGTTGGTCTTAAGTAGTTTAAATTTTATATTTTAGATTAAGTTCTGAGGTTATAACCTGTTACTAATTGTGATTCAAAATTATACTGCAGTCATTATCAATAGCTAACTTATCTAACTTTTAACAATTGGCATTCTATTCCAGAAGCCATAAAACATAGAATTTTGCTTTCTCTACAATCTAGTCTATAAAGAGGCATGATGAAAATAATTCAGTGAAAAACACCTTCAAATTTAAATTGGTTTGTTTCATGCTGGCTTTCCACCTCCTCACTCCCTTTCTGCTAAGCTCTTAGAGTCTCTTGTTCATGTTCCTTTTAGAAGGTTACAAATGTGTCATTTTTCCAGCAGTGGGCAGTTGTGTTAGGACACCGGAGCTCATTTTTCAGTCTGCTAATAGGCGGTGTACTGTATTATTAAAGTTTAACTTTCTTTAAAAAAAATCATCACCTCATGTGCAAATGAATATGGTAAATATTAGAGTCAGCCTTGATTTTCCTATTGTAAAACTGCCCATCTTGAAATTTAGAAGAGCTGAGAATAAAAATCTTTCATTTAGATGAGTGTTTGAGAAGCCCATTGTGAATAAGGAGCACATCTAAAATAAAATGAAAACTGAAACAGAACAATATTCTTGATTCAACAATTGCCCTCTCTCCCTACCTATTCTTCCTGGACATGGTCCATTAGCCCTAGGTGAACAATGAGACCCCAGGGGCATGAGCAGAAAGGCAATTCATAACAAAAAGTTTCTTCTTTATTTAGATTTCATGTTTCAAAACCAGAGACAGGAATTTGGGAGTGAGTATACTGTCACATTAATACATAAGACATAGGTTTTTAGCAGATGGAAGGATAAAATCCCTATAAATAATAGAACTTTGGGAATGTGACATTATTTTTATGTTAATGTTTTAATACTTGGCTGAATCCATATTTCATTTAAACAAGAAATCATACCAAATATTATAACAAAAAATCTAATTTATAATAGAGTTACAAAGTTCCACATACATATTTATAAAAAACTTCCTCCTTATCACTCCCCCAAAGCCCCATTAATTTAGTGCATTTTTATTGTGCTAAATGAATTATCAAATGACTGTTTTCATAAAGGTAAATGCGTATTTGTCCATTTGCATCAAAAAACTCTCTTCCTTTCATTTTTCTTTATAGTGATTGCCATTGAAAATATCCAAATAATTTAAGCAAAGTCTTAATCTTTTACATTGTAGAAAATATCTTGTTCCATTTCCTTTAGACGCTTAATTCACTGGTGAATAGGTTATAAATTTGTATAATTGATTGAATGATGGATGGTTGGATGACTGGTTACCGGTAGGCTGATTTTTAGAAAGGAAAAATAAGACTTGTGCGCTTACAGGCACCATGTGTTCACGACCTTCCACACTCCATTAGAACATGCTATGGACCACTTTTCTAGGAAAGGTGAAAATATGAATTGATTGATCAGCTCTGTTGCTAATCCTTCTGGTGACCAGTATTACCTTCTACTCCTCAAGATAGATTTAACATATGCTCAGGAATATGTCAGGGTTTTCCCACAGTTATCTCCCTTCGTGGAACTTAAGCCAGGTGGCTCTTCTGAACATTGAATTCAAATTCAAGAAAGTTAGAGAAAACATGAATAACAAGCAAATGAAATATGGGTGACCCTTAGCTTGTCCATTAGGAGAGAGGAAAAGTGGAAATGGTACTTCCTTAGGAATATGTGTTTGAAACCTGCTTCTGCCATTTACTAGCTGTGTGACACTGGACAATTTGCTTACTTTCTCTAGCCTCTTGTACCTTTGCCTTCAAATGGTATTTATCACAGAGAGTTATCATGAAATTAAATGAGTATATGCTATTGATCAGAGGTAGGATATGGCAAGATATTGAACCAATTCAAAAGATAACTGAAAATTTATAAAACTCATAAACTAACAAAGTTGTCATTTACCTGAAAAAGCCATCACAATACTTACATGTTAGAAATGCACAAAGTACAATGTATAACATTTCTTTCAATGTTAAGGTGGTTTCAAGAAGGTTTCAAGAAGGTCTAGGTTCTAATGGTAAGTTGTTTACAAAATGAAGATACCAGGATATATTGAATGGGGCTAATTTAGCTAAGCCCAAATGAAGATTAAGATCAAATGAAGGAAAAAGAGACAAGTCAATATCATTATCTTTGTTACTTGCTCTGGAATGTATTTCTCAAATATCAATTTAGATTAATCCATACTTGAATCACACTCCCACACGTACCTACATACCCAAGCAACTTCCTGTTCCCCTTTACCCCCATGCTCTTTTTTTAATAAATATTTTTTTCATTCCGGAAATTTTTATTTGGATTTCACTGCATCTATAGTTCATTTGAGGGAGAACTGACATCATAACAATTCTAAATCGTTCAATTCATTAATATGGTTATAAGGGTAGAATTCTCAGAAGACACCAAGACTCCTAGTCCTGGTGTAGCACCCTGGATATATTTCCCCTTGAGGGTGGATTGGTGAATATTTTATGAAAAATGAAGGAATCCTATATATATATATTTTTAAATTTTTATAATATTTTATTAGTTTACAGTACTATATAATTTTCAGGAGTACATCTTAAAATCTCTATTTGGATATAAACCTCACCTTATCTCTCCTCACCACCAGATTTCTAGAACCACTTCCACTATCAGATTGACCCCTCTACCCTTTCCTCTGACTTCCCTTCCCCTCCGTCTCTGGTAACCACCATACTTTTCGGAGTCTAAGAGTCATTTTTGTTGTATTTTGTTAGTTTGCTTGTTTGGTTATTTATAGTCCACATGTTTGAAAATCTGTTTGGTCTTCTACTCTTTTACTTATTTTGCTTAGCATAATCACCTCAAATTTCATATATGTTGTTGTAAAAGCAAGATTTTATCATTTTTAGTAGCTGAGTGGGATTCCACTGAGTATGTATAGCACAATTTTTTTTATTCAATCATCTGTTGATGGACATTTAGATTGTTCCATGTGTTGACTATTATGACTAATGCTATTAACATAGGGAGGCTTATATCTTTTGGGGTTAGTCTTTCCATGTCCTTCAGATAAATACCTAGGAGTGTAATTGCTAGATCGTATCGTGGCTTTATTTTTATTTTTTTTTATACGACCTAGCAATTACACTCCTAGGTATTTATCTGAAGGACATGGAAAGACTAACTCCAAAAGATATAAGCCTCCCTATGTTAATAGCATTAGTCATAATAGTCAACACACGGAACAATCTAAATGTCCATCAACAGATGATTGAATAAAAAAAATTGTGCTATACATTTTTAATTTAAGGAATCTCCATATCATTTCCATAGAGGGTGCACTAATTTACATTCCCAACAACAGTGTACAAAAGCTCCTTTTTCTCCACACCCTCACCGGTACTTATTGTTTCCTGTCTTTCTGACATGGGCCATTGTGGGTTTGACTTGTATTTCCTAATAATAAGTGAAGTTGAACATTTTTTCATGTGCCTATTGGCCATTTGTATGTCTTCTTTGGGCAAGTGTCTATTCTGGTCTTCTGCCCATTTTTTTGATTGAGATATTTTGCTTTTTTGTTTTTGGCTTGTATGCATTCTATTTTTTTATATTCTTCATATCTTTATATTTATTTGGATACTCCTTATTGGACATATGGTATTCAAATATCTTCTTCCAATTCTTAGGTGACCTTTTTTGTTTTTGTGATTATTTCTTTCACTGTAAGAAAGCTTTCTAGTTTGATATAATCTCCTTTCTTTATTTTTCACTTTTGTTTCCCTCATAGTTTCTTCTATATATTTTTAAATAACAAGGCTTAATGCAAACTCTTCCTTTTCCCAACATTTAGAGCACTTCCTGCCAAAACTCTTTTTCTACTAAGTGACTTTGTACTTTACCCTTGCCCCCAGACTCATTGACATTTGTGTGTTGTGTCCGATAGGGAGCTTTATTTCTCAAGTTTTATGAGGTTGAGGAAAGATCATCACAGTTTGAGTGAGGGAGAGGAAGGACACCCTGTTCATTTTGGGTTTTGTCTTCCAGAACCCTCTCTCCATTTTCCTGGTTCCTCTAGTTTCAAGGTCATTCTCTTTGAGGCTCTATGTGTGTAGATCACCTACACAGGCCCTGTGGTTGCCCTGACGAGTGTGTGGTCTTGTTCCTAGTGGTCCCTTTAGTTTTACAAGTTTGTCTCAGAGCAAAGAGGAGTGGTCAGAGTTGGAAGGGAGGAAGCAGATGCTAGGTTACCTGTAGCAGAGGTAGGCAAGTAGAGCCATGTGGGACCCCAGACCCCTTTAAGGAAAGGACCACATGAAGAATTGGTTAATAAAATACTCACACACACTCTTTCCTTGGATGAAACAATAGCAGCTGTTGCTTTATTTAACTTCAAGGGTGAATATGCAGAGGTTGGTTAGGCCTCTCAGATGACTATTAATTCTCCATTTGGAAATCATTGCTAAAAAATTCCTCAATGATTGTCTTCAGCTACGTCAGAATTAGAAACTACGGCAGAAATATTTTCATATTGGTTTTCATTTTTCTAACTAAAAAAAAAAATTTTAAAAAATATATATGGACTTCATTTCCTGTGTTTGATAGCCCCATAGTTGTAGATTCTGGGATAACTTCCCCCCACTCCTCCTCACATGATCTGGAGGAGGAAAATTTAAACCTCCTCCTTTGTTTGCCACTTTGGTTTCCAGTGCTCTGCCTTGACCACTTAGTACTCTCTCTGAATAGCCATAGGTCGGGAATAGTGGGAAGCAACGTCAGAGAAGCCTTGGCCTGAGACCAGAACAGCTCCACAGAATAGAAGGCAAGAGGGAAAGAAAGCATCTCCAAGGAAGAAAATACTGCTGCCTGGTACCCCCTAGCAGAGATATCCGGCCTATTGTGCCCACACTGCTCCCCAGCTGAGGAGTCCCAGGCTTTAGTGGGGACAAACTCAGGCATTGATGGGAAGGAGGGCTCCTTATAAGAAAAATCATTTCAAGTGAAGGAAAGCTGAGATACTGTGAGATGTGATTCTGACCTGAGAATGAAAATAGGGGACAAACACTTGAGAACAGATTAGCTCATTTTTAATGTTGGTAAAATGTTGATGTAGTGCCCCATAAAGGGATACTTAACCCTGGATTTCAAGAAAGTGGACAAGAATCAATGAAGATAAGGTCACACATTAAAAGTCAAAATTGTGGGGACAGTAATTGGTTTTCTCAGGGGCAAAAAGTGCATTTAATTAAATCTCCAGGTACTCCAGGACTGGGTTCAAGTTCCACGCCTTAGAGGGTTACTTAACTTTTTTAATTTGTCTTATAGGTTATTGTTAAAAATAAGACTATATCAGGTACTAAGTAAGTACATATTATGAAAATTATGAATGATGACTTAAATACAGATGAAATTATAAATTGAAGGTCCTGGCTTCATTTCCCATGTCACCTCGTTACCATTGTATTCAGATCTAGGGGCAAATTCAGAAGGTTGTCTAGCAACCATGGACACTTTTTTTAAAAAATGCTTTCCCTTATTCTAAATATGTTGGTATGAACAGAGTTGCTATCTAAATATAAAACCACTACTGCAGTCTGACACTGATCACTGAAATAGGTTGCAACTTTTTAATACACTTATAAAAACACAACTTTAAATAATAAAGAAAATAATCAGATTAAATATAATTGGATTATATGATGGACTTTACTGTTTTCATGGGATTGGGCCAGAGAAAGAAGTGAGGAAATAGATAATAAAATTTAAGACCTTTTGAGTGTAAAATGAGGTACTCCAGGACTATGGGACAAGGCAGAGGAAGGCAGAGTGCAAAAAGTAAAAAGAAACCCACCAAAATCATTCCCTTCTTAAATTATAGAAAATCTAGTCTTTAGAGGATTTGTGTCATTTTCAATTTTTTTCCCCATCTCAAGAGGCAGTAAGATGCATTCCATTTGCTAGAGCAGCTCAGGAAATCTTATAAGCCATGCTTCCCTTCTCACCTAGGAAAACACCTTGAAGATTTTGAAGAAATCCTGAAAGTGAGAGGGAGAGCAATCCTTAGTGTAAAATGAGGTACTCCAGGACTATGGGACAAGGTAGAGGAAGGCAAGGTGCCAAAGTAAACGGAACCCACCAAAATCATTCCCTTTTTAAAAAATTTTATTGGATAAGATGAAGTGAATCAGCAGAGCAGCTATTTGAGAACTTTGGCCTTAAACCCAATGTCTACTTTAAATTCAAACTGAAGCTAAATCACTAGGTAATCAGAATAATAAGTTTTATAGCCAAACACCAAAAAAAGAGAGTCCAGTATATATATATATATATATATATATATAGAAAATAACAATTCTTTTAAAAGAATTTAATGCCAATAAATCTGTGAGTCATCACTGGGCTTGAACTTAAGGTATGCTTAGTTTGTCCTACTGGAAGTTTTATTAAATGTCTCTTCATACACCCACAGATAAAGAGTCACATTCACATAACTCACTATTCATACTCATAGCTTCCCTAACCAGTAATAACCTAAGAAAAAATTTAATTGACCTTTCAAATCGTTAGAGAGTTGTGTGGAATCAACTCTTGGGGCAGAAATGGGTGATCTCACAGGCTTGCGGACAGAGCTAATGCCTAGCTATCCTGTGGCTTTTCCTCCTTCACTGTTAGTGGTACCTGATTAAATTCGGTGCCAAATTCTAATAACGTGTAAAATCCCATTAGGGTGGGATAAAGGTAGGGGAGTGTAGAAGGAAATGTTATTCCCATGACCTTCCACTGGAGAATTCTCTGGACTGACTTCCTGAAACTCTCCTTCTGTTTGCCTTCACCAGGAATGGCGGCCCTAGATAGTAAGGCGTCAGGGAAGATGGGAATGCGAGCTGTAGTCTATTACATGACTACAACCATCATTGCCGTGGTGATTGGCATAATCATTGTCATCATCATCCATCCTGGGAAGGGCACAAAGGAAAACATGTACAGAGAAGGCAAAATTGTACAAGTGACAGCTGCAGACGCTTTCCTGGACTTGATCAGGTATGTCCTTGCAAGCCCGCCCCTCTTACTTGGAGTCAATCAAACCCTGGAAGAGGTCTCCAACTGAACCAGCCTTGCTGAGTTGTCATGCAGGTCACATCTTTACTTCTTTCTGGCAGAAATTAAAGGGAGTATCCTTTTTCTGATCTCATGTAAAAGAGGTCAGAAAGCTCTGCGTTTAGGATTCAGACTCTTCTCACCTAGTTCATCTCTCAACTGGGCAGCTCCCCTTGGAATAGTATAATGCTTAACCTATTTTCTCAACTCTTACTCTTTGCCACTAGCTTTAATTTCAAAATAGCCTGTTTATTGGACTCTTCTTATTTAGAACATGTAAGCTGTATAATCTCCCATCATATACTACCTATTTCCAGAAGGACTTTAGAGATCATCTAGTCACATCTGTCACAGGGTTTCTTTTTGTGCTGTATATGAAGAAAGGATTTGGCAGATGAGCACTAAAAAACTCCATGATAGCTATTGAATGCTGTTTCATGTATAACAACACACTGATTACAAATGGGTCTTATCTAACACGGGAAACAGACTTGGTAATAGAATCAGACTTCACAGACCTTTGAGGTTAGCTTGATCCTGGCTTCTTCCTACTTGCTCTCTGATACCTACCTTTTCACCAGTCAGGTCCTGGCAGAAACCAAATCTATATTCAAAAGAATCATTGAAAAAGGTTTACAAAGTTGTAGGCAGGGAGATGGTGATCACCAAGGGTCCTCCAAAGTGAGACACTGGTGGGACTAACAACAATAGGAAGCAGTCTTGTGACCACTCCCAGCTCTGAGGGAGAAAGGAAGGAGCTGTGGCCTTGAAAAACTTCCCCCAGGAAAGGTGCTAACGCTTGAATTTGGAAAAAAAGAGCTAAACACACTCAAAGAGAGCTGAAAAAATATATGCGTCTACTACTCTCTCTTACTACCCTGAGATCTGTCAGCATACTCACCGGCATAAGAAGGCAGAAGAATCCACATGCTAAGAACCCAAGGGACTGGCCACATAGGACACAGAGCAGGATAGAGACTGGATCTAGAAGAGCAAATAGGAGATACCCCAACACAGGTCTCTAGACTGCCTACCTGGTTAGCATTCCTGCCAACTCTAGCTCCCCATTGTCCTTTCTTTACAACTTACCTGCGAAGTAACTGGTTTACCAGTCCTAGATACTTATTCTAAAGAGCTCCTTAGACCATCTAGAAGAAACTCCTCCTAGAGACTTGATTTCACACACTATCTGAAATAATGGGTCTGTTAGATTCAAGGGATATTTAGGGAACAAAGGGTCTCTTTAGTTGCATCTCTCCATTCCCATCATGGGTGACTTTGTACCATCTGTTTGTGAGCAAATCCAGCTCCAGAGTCTCCCCTGAAAGTCTTTTCCAAGAAGTTCATCACAATGGTAACAGCCACCCTTTAAGATTATTTCATGCCAAGTTGTCACCTGGTAACTATCATTTTATTTAGATTCATACAATTGTATTTAGCTCATAGTTTATTTAGTTCATTAAGGCTTCTCACAATTTTTTCATGAACTGTACATTCACATAAGTGGGTTTAGGAATATTCTGTTTATAATACCTACTTTTTGTTTGAAGAATAGGATCTTATAATTCTCAACCTAGCTGACCCACCACAACTCCATGTGTTTCTGCTCCTCCTTGCCCCAGTAATGAGTATATAACTACCCAGTCCACACCCAGTCACTTAGCTAGAGCATTTATCATGTAATCTCCTGAATTCACATTTTCATTAAGATTTACACAAACACACCCATAGACCAGAAATGGAAAGAAAAAGGAAACAAAGAGGTCTAGACAGTAGGAAGAAAGGGACAAGAGTTTATAACCTTAAAACATGACTTTGATAACATATGAAGATGGGAATCTTGCCCAAATCATTTCTTCTCCCAGTCTTCAATCTTAGAACATTAATTATAGTTTAATCCAATCTCCTCTTTAACAGATAAGTCAACTGAGATCTAAATAGGTACCATGAGCTGGTCAAGATCACAAGGTTGGTTAGATACTCTCCAATTAGAGCTTTGTCCCTTATCCCCTCTCATCTTCATAAGCTGAACCACTTCTCTGAAGAAGAGACAGACTGAAGTTCACAGACTTCAAATTCAAATTTTGTGAGTTATTTCCTCATAGGTCAACAAAGATCCTCCAACACTCCTATAATGGAATTAATATTGCATCCGCTAAAAGGTCTTAGGAAGACTTTCTAGAGAGTAAAATTCCATAGGTTGATCATGACTTTTAATTCAGAACACTTGGTGCCTATGCACATTACCAAAATAACCACTATGGAATAACACTTGATTAACCAAAATGCTTATGACAAAAGACATTTCCATTCTCACTTAGATTCTCCCTAGGTGTTGACTTTGATGATATAATGTCTGAACAGAGAATCCCTCATAAAAGAATAAAAGAGTTGGCTTTGGGATCTCCCTGAAAAATGTAAACTACCTGAGCTACCCCTGGGGATGACCACATGTCCCATTTCGAGCCATAAAATCCACCAATGTTTAAGTGGTCCCCACCTGAGAAAGTTCCATGTTTAAGTGATCCCTACCTGAGAAAGTAATTAAAGCACTATTTAATATTTGAGAAAATTTTAAGTGACTATTATTTTCTTTCCAGGAATATGTTCCCTCCAAATCTGGTGGAAGCCTGCTTTAAACAGGTAAACATTCTATAGCCACTAATTTACCTTTGAAATTCCTCTATAGAATTCCAAATAGAGTGGTACTCCTTTTTTAATTGTATTTTTCCCCATTTCTCTGCAGTAAGAAACATTTTTCAACCAGATCGAAGCATTAGGTTTTTCTGGAAAATTGGGGTGGGGGAAGGAGGATCTTACCTTATACCCAAGGCTACATACTTTGCCAGACATTGTATGTATTGCATGCAAGTATCTCACTGAGTCTCTACTCATTGTTAAGAAGTTTAGTCAAGAGGGGCCTCCTTGGTGGCACAAGGGGTTAAACACCGCACTATGAAGCATCTACAGCCACTGATCCCCAGCCAGGGAGGTGACCCACATGGCTCAGCAGACCTCTCCTATCTCACTGCTCTCCTCAGCAGTTTGTTTGTTCTGTTCCCTATTCTGTCTCTGGTGAATCCTCTCACCCCCCACACCTCTGGCCTGTACCCCAGCTCTTGTATGTGTAAATGAATAAATCTTTAAAAAAAAAAAAAGAAATCTAGTAGTCCTGTCAAGAAACTCCCTCCTTCTCCACACCCCCATGTTCCACATACAAAAACCCAGCAAACAAACTCTGATATAAGGTAATTTTATATCTTGCTTTAATGATTAGGGGAATTACTCTGGGTTTGATTTTGTTAAAATTCAATGAGCTCTTTGTAGAAGTCTACTACTGAACTTAGGATAGGAACCTGAACAATAGGATAAATCATAGAGAAAATAATGAATGGTACCATAGTTATTAAATACTGGCTATGTGCCAAGCACTAATATTACATTTAGTCCTCACATAAATGTGATAAGTATCACTTCTTTATTTCCCTGATGAAACAACTCATCTATGAGAACTCAGGGGGATTATGTAACAGGCACAAGATGTCCCAAGTAGTAAATGGCATCCCCAGAAGTCAAAGTTATTGTGTTAACTCCATATTCTATTTTCTTTCTTCTACTGCTACAATCTGCTTCCAAACAGAGATATCCAGGGTCAGTGGATACCTACCTGGAGGCTACATTGAAGTCTGATTCCTTTTAACTCCATAGCCAAACTACTCTTAGCTCTCACTATTTTTGATACAAATACACTTTATTACTGGAAAATAAAATTGGTCAAGTTTATTTTAACTTTACTCAAATAAAAGTGTTCTGTTGCCCAATTTTTGAAAAAGAAATAATTCAGACATTCTGAGTTAGATAATAGTCGCCAAACTTTTCTCCAGATGGTGTCACTTTGAGACCCTTCTTGTAATTCTCTAATCGTTCTGTTGAAGCTCTATACAGCAAACAGAACAAAACCCTAACTCATGGAAAATCAAGTTTTATACATACATGTTATCCTTTGGGTTTTCCCCCCATTTTAAAAAATTTTATATTGATTCTTTTTAATGTAAATACATGCACATACTGCAAAATTATAAGTCCTTTCTTTTAAAAAAAAAGCCTGAGGCCAAAATCTAGCTTTCTTTAGTTAAAAACAACTGTGACCATAAATAATAAACCCTTTCAGTCTTAACAGTCATCCCCGGCACTCTGGCCACAGTAGTTGGCATTGGGCAACATTAAAAATGCTGATTTCTAGCAGTGCTAGGCAAAATGCTGACTCAGGGAAATCTATTGTGTTTGAGTTTGGATTCCATTTATAAGATTTTGAACAGGAAACAAGTATATCTTCCCAGATCTACTTGTCTTAGACCACAATGCAAATAAATTTGCAATTTCTGTGCAGGCTACAAACTGTTTCTAAGGGGAAAGAGTTGGAGGCATAAGAAAGGTTGATGGGTATTGGAAAGTTACCTTAGGCAAAGCGTAAAATACATAAACACCCCAATGGAATAAGAAGATTTGAGAGTTGCCTGGGATAGGAGACAAGGAGGGGACAGTTACCTCGTTACTTGAAATTACTAGTAGTATCACTGACTGCTCAGCGATGTGTGTACACTATGGACAGATGCCCATACCTTTTTGGAAAGAGCGGTTCTCCAATGGACAAGAACATGTCCCATTTACTCTTAGTAAAGAAGTGACTCGGCACTTCATGTAGTAGGCTCTAAATATAGTCAATATCTTTGCATTATCATTCTCTCTGATACTTTACTACCATCAACGTAAAGGTCAAGAATTCTGCTTTCACTAAAATCATAAAGAGAAGGGCTTGTTGCATATGGCCACAGCACTATGAAGGAATCTTCTATCTGGGGTATCGATGCAGTAGCTACGGGGAAAAGATAATCTCTTGATAAGGAGAGGAACACCTCTATAGTCTTAAAAAGTGGGTTGTCATATCAAGCACCTCTTCTTAAGAACTGGTAATGTCAGGACTATCTTATGACACTGTTGTGAATATTTGGATTTATATTTTTTAAAGTCCACTATAATTATGAGTTTTATAAGAAAGCAAAGCACATGTGTATGTATAGTTCAACACCTTCAGCCAGAAACTGATTTCCTGTCATGATTTGTCATGTATTTGGATGTTTCTGTCTGTGCTGAGGAAGCAGTAAGGGTTTACCATAGATTACATATATTACAAAGATAATGATGACGAAGATTGAGGAAGGAAGGAAGGAAGGAAGGAAGGAAGGAAGGAAGGAAGGAAGGAAGGAAGGAAGGAAGGAAGGAAGGAAGGAAGGAAGGAAGGA
>JAGFMF010011791.1:14083168-14188876 GCA_019455555.1 Galemys pyrenaicus
GGAAGGAAGGAAGGAAGGAAGGAAGGAAGGAAGGAAGGAAGGAAGGAAGGAAGGAAGGAAGGAAGGAAGGAAGGAAGGAAGGAAGGAGAGAGAAAGGAAATTTCTATAACATTATTTTCCAAGTACAAAGTGATCTATACTATTGTAAAAATTCTGAACTACTGGAAAGTATTAAAAAAAGCAAAAGTCACCTTTAATCCCTGTTGTGATTTTTCTTTTAAAGTTCAAAACCAACTATGAGAAGAGAAGCTTTAAAGTGCCCATCCAGCCCAACGAAACACTAGTGGGTGCTGTGATAAACAATGTGTCAGAGGCCATGGAGACACTCACAAGGATCAAAGAGGAGTTGGTGCCAGTTGCGGGGTCTGTGAATGGGGTCAACGCCCTAGGACTAGTCGTCTTCTCCATGTGCTTTGGCTTTGTGATTGGAAACATGAAGGAGCAGGGACAAGCCCTAAAAGACTTTTTTGATTCTCTTAACGAAGCCATAATGAGACTGGTAGCAGTGATAATGTGGTATGTACTTCCATTTGTTACACTTGCTATATACATGATGCTTATTATCAAACTATGTTCTGTACCAAGGAAGATGCCCATAGGCAGGATGACCAATTACAATGATCTCATTCTAGTACGCAGAAGAGAAGCAATGATTTTCTGAGTCTGTAATGACCTTGAACTGATAAAAGTCTTTCTTATTAAGTTTGCTTCTTCTTCTTTGAAAAGTTTCAACTCCTTTACCCCCAAGCTGACAGAATTCCATTTCTCCATTTGCTATCTATTAATTATTCAGCATATATTTATTGAATGTCTGCTATATGTCAAGCATATGATGTCAGGTACTGTGTATATCACAATGAAGAAAACAGACAAGGAGACCCTGAATCCCACATTCTTTTAAGGATGACAGAAAATAAACAAACCAACCAACCATATGTTTTAGTTACAGATGCTATGAGAATAAAATAAAAGGGCAAGTTTCTTTTATGTGGTGTGGTGTGATGTGATAAAAAGTGACCGCGAAGGAGACATAAAATTTGCTTTGGGTAGTGCAGAAAGGCCTCTGAGGAGATGGCATTTTTTTTTTTTTTTTTTTTTTTTGCTAAGTTCTGAAAGTCANCTCTGTGGTTTTGGCATTTTTTTTTTTTTTTTTTTTTTTTGCTAAGTTCTGAAAGTCAGAAGCAGACAGCCTTACAAAGCACTAAGAGAAGAAAATTCCCAGTACAAGGAAAAGTAAACATAGAGCTCCCCAGAGCATCAGAAAAATTTACATACCTTCTCCCCTATTCCAACCCTTGAAAGAAAGAAATGTAAATAGGTGTTCTGCATGCCCCCAGCACTCAAGGGAAGTATTCTAGAATGTCAAGTCAGAGCTTATTGCAAAACTACCTTCAAATAAAATTGAGATAGGAGACAAAGGAAAAGACTGAATCCAAACAGGAATATTAACCTTGGAAAGTAAACTCTCCCCAGCAGGGAGAGAACTCTTTGATAGGTTTAGGCCTCATGAGGGGGTTGCTTTTCCTTTATCCTTTATTTTATCCTTTCTTTTTAATCCAGATTCCTTCTTGACACCTGAGGCAGGAAAGCATCCATTTCTAAGAAACACACTCACCAATATGATTAAAAGTATCCTTTGTCTTCATAGCCACTAAAGTGCAGAGAAATCCATTTTTCAGGGGTTTGTACAAAAGGGATATGAACTTGGGCACAAAGACTGATCAGACTGTGGTCTCCATAGGAGCCCCCAGTTGAAATCCTAGGGGCCCTCCTTTGAAATCCTGGCAGGGCTGAAAGTGGACATTTATCTTCATATTATTAAAATGGCTCCACCTTTCACCTCCTTTATGAAAGAAGCCCATTCAAGACCGCTGAATGAACCGCACATGTAGCTTTTCTAGCTGTACATTTGCTTGCACATTCAACATTGAGTTATTACATTTCTGCAAACAGGTACTCTTATAATTTCCTGGCCTGTGCTTTTAAAGGACTTTTAAAAGAAGCATTGTATTTTTCAATTTGAAATGAGTCCTCCACAGTTTGCAGCAGACCCTTTCCTGAAGAGTGATTGACCTCTCTTTGTGAAATGAGAGGTTGATTGTCATTTACTGCACACATCACACAAAGGGAGTCGAAAGCCAGGAGGCCTGGCCTTGAAGCAACCAGGGCCATTTCAACAAATATAAGTCACTCTGTGTCTCAGTTGTACATTCTTTCTGAGCCTCCAGGGGAAAGATCCCAAAGACAGTAGCCTCCCGTGCATAGTAACTTAATTAGAACACCTATGATCTGATTGTAATAGTACACACACGCACCCAATTCATTTTACTAGCTCTGAAATTCATTTTATAAACTTCCTATTTATGGCAAGTGGTACAAGTTTTCCATTTGTACTATGACATGAAATTTCCTTAAATAAATATATCTAAATTAAAAAGTTGATTATAACACTGCTAAGTCATAATGTAAGTGGAGTGTAATATGGAAAATAAAAAAAAAAAAAGCAATCCTCTCCTTTGACAGCACTGACTGCGATGTAAGACACCAAGATGGCATTATACACCTTACTTGAACTAGGGGATCATGCTCAGATATTGGGAGTACTCCCAAAAGTTTGGATGTTGGTTCAAAGGATTCTGGTAGTTCAGGGTACATAGCAGGGGAGCCAGAGGCATCTGAAGACCAGAAAAGTGACCCTGGGGTGATAAAAGGAGAGTTATCTAAGAAAAAAGAGGTGGGTCACAAGATCATCATACCTGCCCTTTTTTTCCCCACAGATTTAGGAAGGGAAAAAACTGTGACCTAGAGAAGTTAACGAGAGAAAAACCTAATTCGGTGCTATTTAACTTTAAATTTGTATTTAAAAAGTACAGATGTTCTCAGCTTCTATACATCCTAAAGTATCCTGGGCAAAACATTTAGAAATCAACTCTGTTTCATTTGGTATTCTGTGGAACAGCTTGTTGGAAATCAGACTTTCAATTGTGTGTGTATTGCTTCTATATAGGTACGCCCCTCTGGGCATCCTCTTCCTGATTGCAGGGAAAATCGTGGAGATGGAAGACATGGGTGTGATAGGCGGGCAGCTTGCCATGTATACGGTCACGGTGATTGTAGGCTTACTCATTCACGCCGTCATTGTCCTGCCCCTCCTGTACTTCTTGGTAACTCGTAAAAACCCTTGGGTTTTTATTGGAGGGTTGCTGCAAGCACTCATCACAGCTCTTGGAACCTCCTCCAGGTGTGTAGACACATGTGGCTTACTCCTATAAGAAAGTGCATCTCAATCTTAACTTTGAACCAGAAGGCTCAGCTTGAGAGTAGCAGCAGGCTTGTTTGATTCTTGGGTCGGGGGGTGGGTGTGTGTGTGTGTGGTAAATATACAGACCTATAACTTGGCTTAGATACTTCCCATGCTTATCAGACCTATTTGAGGAATGGTGGGCTATCTGCTCTTGGTCCACTTCTATCCCCCACTTCTAGTTGACATTTGCCCATGAGAGCAATGGCAGAGTCTCTCTTCCCTGGCTATAGTGATGAGGGGATGATCACAAGTAATGCTTCACAGAGGAACCCAGAAGCAAAAGAGCTGCCAAATGACCCAGGGAGGACCCACACTGTTCCTAACCCTGCTCCCCTGTTGATACAAGTGCTGACTTAGTTCCCTTTAAATTAGGACATGGGAGAGGAAGGAACGTTCTGTCCAAAATACCAAGCACGCAGATGCTGTCTGAACTATCAGGACAGTCAGCTGATGTGCCACTTTACTATTCTCAGTTCTGCCACCCTGCCCATCACCTTCAAGTGCCTGGAAGAGAACAATGGTGTGGACAAACGCATTACCAGATTCGTGCTTCCAGTCGGGGCCACCATTAACATGGACGGAACCGCCCTCTATGAGGCTTTGGCTGCCATTTTCATCGCTCAAGTTAACAACTTTGACCTAAATTTTGGACAGATTATTACAATCAGGTACAAGAATGACTTTAAGCAAAAAGATGGGATTGGGTAGAGAAACTGGGAAGGAGATCACGCATAAATAAGAGCCGAAAGGCGTGGGAATAGTTTTAATTTTTATATTTAGATTTTTTTCTTTTAAAAATAGTACAGAGGTGCATAATTATTAATGAATTTCTAATAATATAGAAATATATAAGTAAAAAGTGAAACTTGCCTGCCACAGTCACTCCCCTTCTTTCTGTATGTGACCATAGGCATGTGAATGGCTTTTTCACTTCTGAAACTAATCAAACCTATTTGGTATTAAGAAATGGTGGGCTATATACTCTTTGCCCACTGCCATTAATGTTTGGTGTAGGAAAACCTTTTTTAACGCACAGACAGACAAACACACCTTATGTTTTTCATAATTAATGGAGTCACATCATTAATTATGTGGCAATCAAGTTCACCACTTGATTAATTTACTAATCATACCACCTATAAATAGATCTAGAGTCTTCTATTTAAAAGTCTGCTGAACACATAGTATGAAGATACCTTTTTTAAGTCAGATCATACTTCAGTTTTAAAAGACATTAAAATCTGTTAGCTTTTAATGACTGGTATTTAAAAACCTGAATTGACATTTGTTTGGGGTTAAACTTTAGGCTGTATCACATAAATGACAAACCACACTGATAAGTAGGTTGATAAGTAGGTTGAGAACTTGATTTCTGTGGACTTTTTAACTACTATATATGAGGTGTATATTGAAAGGTAATTTTCCCTCCCTTACCCTCCACTAATCTCCTAGTTTCCCTCTCCCAAAGTAACTACTATTCTTTCCTAGAAGTATCCTGTGCACGCTTCTGGAGTTACCTACTCATGTCTATGTGAGAATATAACAGCCTCTTTATTTTTTTCCCTAAAGTCAGTTGTACGACTCAACAGACTCAAACTATAGTGCAATTCAGCACTTTGTGTTTGTTATTATTAGCAATTTACTTTGGAGATAAAAATAAATTAGGGTTTTTTCATAACTTTTTGTTATAAAAGTTGTTATAAAAGTTTCTATAGGAATAGAAAAGTTGACAGACTATTTCAACAAACATCTTCTACCTGCATCTAAAAGTTAACATTTTACCATTCTTGTTCTCTGTCTTCATGACATTTTATTTTTATAGTTCTGTGTGCATCCAAGAATAAGGACTTTTTCCTATATAGCCACAATAGTATCTAAAATATACTTTCAGAATATCCATTCTACACTCAAATTTTCCCAACTCTCTCTAACATATCTTTTTATATAGCCCTTTTCCCCCAGACAAAGATCAAGTCTAGCTTTGTAGCTTGTATTTGATTTTTACATCACCTTTTCCAGTCTCTACCAGTTCCCCCACATTTTTGTATGTGTATATATTTATTTAGATATAAATCTGCCCACAGATTTATTACTTTACTAGTATCAATTATATCTAGATGATACTTTACTCTTTCTAAAATATTTTCACATGTTCATACCACATTATCTGATGCATATTTAGCACATGGGATCCCAGACAGGTTTTGTGCCTCATAAACCAGGTCCACACTACTTCCAGAGGAAAATATTCATTGTGCTACAGGAGTTTGTTCTTTCAAATTAATAAATCTGATTTTGTTTCTGTCCACATCAATCATAGAAGTTCAGTATCTTTACAAGCCTGCACTGGGTGATAGAGGAAAAACTAGGGACAAATTGTTACTGTAAAACTATACAGCATTTTAGACCATACCAAATATTTTGAGGTAGTGAGAAAGAAGATAACAAACAACGTGTTGTTTACTTCAAAATGGCTGTAATGATAGGACCAACTTCCTAAGGATTGTTAAGAGGATCAAATGAGAAGCCATGTGAGGCACATCAAACAACACTTAACCCATGCTTAATAAATATCAATTAAAATGATTATTAGCTTGTGGGGTTTTTTGTTTGTTTTGTTTTGTTTGTTTTTACTGCAGTCTCATTTACATTCTCTAACGCACATACTTCTCTGTTAACTGGGCAAGCCAGGCATTGTCTCACTTATTTTGCAGGGTAGACCATTTCGGGAGACTTGTAAAAATGTTTTGTGTTTCGGGACTTCTTTTAACAGCATCACAGCCACAGCCGCCAGCATTGGGGCAGCTGGGATTCCTCAGGCGGGCCTGGTCACCATGGTCATCGTGCTGACATCTGTGGGCCTGCCCACCGACGACATCACGCTCATCATCGCAGTGGACTGGTTCCTGTAAGTATGGGGTGCTGGGTTCCTGCGTTCACAGGGGCCTGGTCCATCACCCCAGGGCACCAGGCAGCCTGGCACATCTGCCAGAAGAGCTCCTCACAAACAGGAGGGGCAGCTTGTCCTGTAATTAAATTGTCTAAATTGCCCAAGTCCTGCCCTTATCTGGAGACAGATGCGAATGCATGTGGATGCATAGGCCATGGGCCTTATCAGCCCACGGGGCACATCTGGAGGCTACACTTCGCACTCCATAAAGACATTCAGGGATTGGGAAACCTGATGTCTGCAAAGTCATTATAAATCAGCAAAACTGTTCCTAAATTGCACAACACATCCCCACAGCGGCTGGGACAGAACTGCAGGCCTTACATGCTGGCTCAGCCCGTCCTCCTTGTGCTTCCCGTTCCAATGGCGTAATGCAGCACAGATGTTCCCATCTGAACCCAAGTGGGAAACAGTGGAAGACATCTAGCGTCATTAGTGGACTGATTTTGATTTGGGGCTCTGGGCAAAGCTCTAAGTAGCCTCCACACATTCCAACCCTTACCTCTAGGACCCATCCCGTGCCCTTCTGATACTCTGCCTGTTCTCTCCCAAGTTCCCTTCTACTTTCAAAAGTTCTCCCTGGGATGCTCTATGTGAATGTCTAGAAGGACCCTGTAGGCTCTGGAATGCTCACATGTTAACTTCACTAGGTCCATTTGCCCCCAAAGAACCCAACAGTGCACTCAGTGCGTGGTGGGGGAGGGGAACCAGCTGCCAAGTCTGTTCCATAGTCATTTTGATTGTGTGCTGACCGCCAGTAACACTGGGCAGGCTATCCAACGACCCTGCTTCCTCCCCTGTAAACTGTGTACCATAGTATTATCCACCTCTTGGTTTGCTATGAGGATTAAATGCACTGAAGCAGGCAGCCCACTGCCTGGCCCATAGTCAATATTCAACAAATGTGAGCGTTTTTCTAACATACAGTTGTGGTTCCCAAAGCTTTTGGTGTCAGCAACCACGTACACTTGAAAATGACTGAGGATTCAAAAAGCTTTTACCTATGTGGGTTAGATCTATCAAAGGATCATATTAGAAAAATTGAGGAATATTTATAAGTTGAAATTCGTTTAAAAGTTATAACAATAAATTCATTCCACATTAACATAACTAATATTTTTCTGAAAAATGCCATTTTCCAAACCAAAAATTTAGGGTGAGGAATGGTACCACTTTACATTTTTGCAAATCTCCTTCTCCAAATCTCCTAATCCAAAACAGCTGGAGTCTCCTAACCACTTCTGCATTCAATCTGCTGTGATATCTTTTGTCTTATGCCATAATCTTTGCAAAACTTCACTAGCATTCATGAGAAAATGAGAGTGAAGGGGGAAAATAACATCATAGCATTTTTATGAAAATAGCTTTGACCAGGGACCTCCAGTGAGTCTCTGGACCACACTTTGAGAGTTGCTGCTATAAAGGAAGGTGAGTTGTAAAGAATCAATGAAAAGTTTAAATAAAAGGAGAGCATTAGTATTCTAATTATACAGGCTAGTAGCTGAGAAGCAATTATTTCTATGTCTTAATAACTTTTAAAAACTACTGTTATAAAAGTTACACCTATTATATGATCATGCCATTGGTAAATACACCAACTGAATTTTAAGAGATGCCTCTGAAGATGAACCAGCTGGTTCATAACATGAACTGTTCACAGGAGCCTCACTTTTTCCTTCCTCCTGCCCTTCCCACAGGGACCGCCTCCGAACCACCACCAACGTCCTAGGAGACTCTTTGGGAGCCGGAATCGTGGAGCACCTGTCACGACATGAACTAAAGAACCGAGATGCTGAAATGGGTAACTCAGTGATCGAAGAGAATGAAATGAAGAAACCCTATCAGCTGATTGCCCAGGAAAATGAATCTGAGAAGCCCATGGACAGTGAAACCAAGATGTAGACTAACAAAAAGAAATGCTTTCTTGAGCACCAGGTGTTTGAAAAACATTATAAAATATTTCTATCCCATTACAGCTAAATCTCTCCAGTAAAAGCCCATACCTCCCTTTTCCTCCCCACTCTGTTAGGATTGGGCAGTATTTATCCAAATACAAAGGAGGAGTTTGCAGTGGCCAAAATGTATAGTTTTCATCTGACATTTGAAATTTTAAGTCATTTAATGTTAGTCTTATCTAATAAGGTACTGAAGTCAAAAATAGTCTTGATCAGATCTTACACATTTATGTGGCACACAAACCTATCAATGTGATTTTTTTGTATAAGTTTAAGAGTCAAATGGAAGGCAAAATGCTTTTAAATCAACTATCAAAATTTAAAAATCTTAAGAATGCAATTTGGTTTTAGTATCAAAATGAAACAACTTGATAAACTACAGTTTGTTATGCATTGGACAGTAGAAGGGTTTTTTTTTTTTTCCTTTTCCCCTCAGACGTGTGTCGTCATTTTATTAGTATCAGGACAATATGTATACACACACGTAGCACTGCTGTGAAGAGGCACATAAAGTGAATTTTCCATATGGCCAAGGGCAGGCCACATCTCATCTCCAGGTCTCAGTTTCTTCATCTGTCCAATGAGTACGTTCCCTGTGGCTTTATGGTCTCTCCTAGCCCAAGCATCCTGTGGCAAGATGAGTAAGCCTGCCCACTATTTTCTCTCCAAACATCAGGTAGCAAATATCATTCCATGGAGCATGAGAAAGGACTTTTCAGGGGAATGAGCATTTTAAGTAGGGGCCTCTTAGCTGTGTGGTTTACCAGGACCTGGGTCCAAAATGTCAGCCATTCAAATCACCAGGCTATTCCAGCAGTAAATCTGTTCATGCAGCTTTTCACTCAGTTCTTCCCAACAGAGGAAATAGTCCCTTCTATCCTATTCTCCCCAAACTGAAGGGAGCACTCTGGAAGGAATGTCTCCCAGCACTCTTCAACTGATGCTAGACTTTCAGAAAATAAAAAGTAAGGCTAGCAACTAGCAAGGATATTTACAGTCTTACTATGGAACACTAAAGAGCCTGCTAAGAAAGAATGGAACCTGGTTGACATTATAAAGAGAGAATTATGACATTATAAAGAGAGGATTTTAAAACCTAAGATTTCTCTAGGAAGAGGGATAGTTATCCCTAGAAGAGGTTCATCTGCATTAACCTGAAATCGTCTTCTCTTCAGTCAAAATCATTTCCCAAGGAAGTCTGCATGTCAAAATATAAGTTAAATTCTTATATCTTTTAAAGGAGTCAAATAAATGAGCTCGCTCTCTCATAGAGGTCTGTGAGCTGGGTGGGTGGTCTCTTATTTGAAAAGGTTTTTGAGTATAATCAGAACTTCTTAAGATGAGAGAAACAAGACATTTCTTTGTGTTAGAATTCCACTTACTAAGTCACGGAGAACTTCGTGTGGCAGTAAGGTTTGGTTTGGTTTGTGTCCTTGAGAGAAATGGTAGGAACTGAATTAGTGTGAAGACATTGTTGGTATAGTTTCAAGAAAAAACAGCAGGGACATTAGTTTCAGGTAAGGCAGCTACCAGGTTTATAGCAGATTCATTTTGTAGCCATGAAGGAATTTCATCCAGTCATTGCAGAGTGAAAGTTATCAAACAATACCAGATGTGTTTTGAGTTTTTGATGGAAAATGGTGAAGAATGGACATAATTATGCTAACAGACTGAAAATATAGACATGCATCCTCCGATATACAGTTAGAAATATTTTTATATAGCTCCCAAGCATTATGTGTGTACAAAAGTTAACATTAGGCCATGGTGGAATAACCATATAATGTTGAAGTTCTCTTTGGGACGTATACACTACAAATGTTAATGTAAGTGGCTGTTATCTTATGACACCAGTAGAGCAAAAATTAATCATGTCAAATTAATTCTGTTACACAAAGTGATCTGTTTTGATACTAACCATTTCTTATGGAAAGCAGATCCTCTAGGATGAGTCTCTCGACAGCCCATCATGGGCTCTGCATGCTCATGCACCCAGTGTGGACCGAGAAGCATTACTTTGTAGATGTATTTTCAATAAAGAAAAAAAAATAGTTTTACATGACATTTTGTTCCATGTTGTTGTTATTCTTCCCCCGGAAGGAAAACAAATTTTCCTTTCATAAAATGAGCTCAGGGCCATGCTTTAGAAAGATGTCAGGCACCAAAGTAAAAATCTTGGAAGGACTAGCTGGAAGAGCCAGTGCAAGCAAACAAATAAGGATTCACTGCACACTCTCCAGACTCAACTTCTAGAAACAGAGCTGGAAACAAGCAGATGTGAGGAAAGCACTTTGCTGTAGCAGCCTGTACCTCCAGCCACATCAGATTCAAATGTCTCGATAAATTCAATCATTTCCATGTTGGGATTAGGAAAATGTAATGTCACCATCAGTTCTTCCAAAGAAGTAATTTCCTTTGTGACCTTCAAATTAAGCAGATTTATCTATGTGAGTACTACTGCCATTTGTAAGAAGAGTAGAAGAAGATCTCCAGGGATAGTTCAGAAACAGCCATTATACTAGTGAACCATTTAGTTCTGTTCATAAAGAACAACTTATGGATGCCTGCTTTGGTCCATCATGCTTTTCAATAAAGAGCTGGCAGGAAATTTGAATGCTCGGAGATTGAACTTTTGTTATAGGAAACCCTATAACCTGGTGCTCTACCTACAGGTGGCAGCCACCATGGAGAGGGGAGACTCTTTACACTAAAAACTTGACAAATCACCATTTGATCAATCTACCCTAACTTTTTCCAAGGCATCTGTGCTATCTGAACTGCTGGTTGGGTAAGTGGAAGGATGTTGCTGACAGCCTGAGGGAAGCATACAACTCCAGCCACCACCCAAAGGGAATCCATAACTGCACACCGTGGGACATTCTGGACACAGGGTTCAGGAAAGTGCGAGAAAGTGCTGCCTTCTGCAGTCCCTAGCTTTCTTTCCTTCTGCAGCCTAAGCTGACTTTCACCCCCAGGCACCCACCCCTTACACTAGGCAGGCCTGAGAAGCTGGTGTTACTCAGCTGTGGACAACCTGTGGAGGACTCATTATGGGTGAGGGACATGCTCTTCCAGGTGTGACTGAGAGAGGGAACCACAAGTGGTCACAGATCTATTCACAAATGGAACTATGAAAAATTTTCAGGTGAACATGTTTTGTAATATTTCTGATGAGCAAGTGCATCCCTAACGAATTTGTTTTACTCCTATACTTTGAGAAGTTGGAGCTCTATGTGTTCCCCTTCTCTCCATTCCTTCAGCACCACTGTCCTACCCCAAGCAGGATTTTCTTTCCCAAAATGTGTCACTTTCCCATTACAAAATCTTTGTTCATAAACACCACGCTGAAAACAGATTTTAGTGCTGTTAATGTGGTGGGTCTGGAGGGAGCCAGGAGGAAGGGCTCCCTTCCACCAGCTAAACAGAGTGAGGAGGCTTCTGCAGGAGGCCAGGAGCTCTGACCCTCTTTCGGAGCAGCCCGCTGGGCTCTTGACCCGAGGCTGCTGTCAGTCATCCGGCTTCCCAGGCAGCCTGCTGCCTTTCTCCTACCGGGTGGTCCCAGAACCAGGCAACAATGACCAGCTCTGTGTGGCCTGTTCATCAGGACTGGAGCAGTTGGGAGGTGTCAACTCCCGGCTTGTCGAATGAATAAGCCAGCAGAAAAGGAACAAGGAAGCAAGAGCAAAGGAAGCTGATGGACAGTGTTCTAAGAAGTAGAAGAGACTTCTCTAGGATAAATGATGGCTGGGCCTAGGAAGCGATACCCACACTAGCCACTAGGAGGAGCCAGAGCTCTTGGTCGGGGAAAACGAACTTCCTCTTAAAAGGAGCTCGCTGGGAAGGCACAAATGGAATTTTCAAGGTCTGCAGTGCAGAGGATCAATATGTGAAAGCCAGCAAGTGATTTAAAATCCTTCAGGGTCCCCCATTTTCCTTTTCTGTGTGGTCTCTCTGCTTCTCCAGTAACCTCTCCCAGGAGGCCCTTCCTTCTCTGTTGTTCCCCCTGTGCCCGGCCTCCTTTGTCTCTCCTCCTACCTCCTTTTTTGCCATTCTGTTCCGGAATTTCACGCTCCCATTCCATCCAGGCTTAGGTAAGCAGCATCCACCCACATCACAATCACAAAATTGCTGTCTCAACCTTCAGCTTGCAAGTGGTCACATTTTACTAAAAGTACACATATGAGTACAGTTGTGAGATAAAATAGGACATCCAGTTCAATCTGAATTTCAAATAGTATCATTGCCAAGTATTAAATAAATCTAAATATGTCACCAAATATTACATAAGACAAAGTGTATTTTTATTTGTTAATGTGCCAACCCTACATAATAATGACATGAAAAAATAAAGGCAGTTTATTTGCCTCAATGAAGAGTTATTATAGGTGAAAGAATTTGTGCAATAATTAAAAATAATCATCTTAATTTTTTCTCTCTGGAGGCAAAAAAAAAAAACCCGAAAACATTAAAAGGCAGTCCATATCTGTTACATTGCCTATTATTTATTAGTTCTGGGTACATTATCACTCATTATGTACTTGTAAATCTTGTGGCTGCACTTTGAAAGCCTAATCACCTTTAAGGCTCCACAAGATGGTCTTAAATAAATTAAAGTGTTTCAGCTATCCATGCTTAAAATATTTTTAAGACTCACATCTGTTTTTCTTTTCTTCTCTTTCCTTTTTTCCCTCACTTTCCTTCTCTCACTTCTTACTCCTTCCCCCTTCCCACTCTCCAAACAGAAAATATTTTCTGTAATTCATTACAGGGCTAAAATCTTTGGTATTCACATATTGTTTCCCAATGATTAGCACATTTTTTTCATTTGGGGGTGCTCCTTTTAGAAAAGTGCCCATGTTTTTTTCATATTGTGCTATTCAAAGATCATCATTTTCCAATCATCATAAAGTGGGGAATGAAGCATTTTTCCAATTCACTTCAGGGAATTTCAGCCTCCATGCATCATTCCTATACAAGCCCCTTCCCCAGCTGAGGTTGAAGAATATGAAAAGCTGGGCCCAGCTCAGGAGAATAAGATGTTTCCCTCTGAGTTATAAACTCATAGTAACCACACAGTTACATTGATGTTACAGACAGAGATGAGTCTTAGAGAAATGGTGTCAGATGATACCTCTGGGATATCTGTTGTAACTCTCTAGGTTTAGGGGGTCATAAAATGTCCTGAAAGTAGCCAGCCAGGAACTTGAAGATATAACAGAAGAAAATAAAGACCATCCAAGATTCAGCTCAGCCCCAAAAAGGAAGTGATGATGGGTTGGCCCTGGGGAGAGCTTAGCACTCGAAGATTCTGTCAGCAGCACAAGACTGAAAACTGTCACCAAATTCCACCTCCTTAGCACTGCAGTGTCTCCATGAGGCACTGTTTCATTTAAGCTGAGGATGAGCTATTAGCCGAAAAAGGAGAAAACTTAGTCAAGAAAGTTCTCATGTATGTAGGTAGCTGGAGCAAAAATAGCTCCATGTTTCCTAAATCCTAAAGGTTTTCAGTTTCAGAGTAATGGTTGAATCCAAACTTGTACATGGTGCTGGGCTGAATCCAACCTGAATTCTTGAGCAGTTTCTTCAGGGCCTCTGGACCATCATGATAACCCAAGAACATGACCTGTGGGCTTCATGTAATGTTAGTTCTAACACTACTTCTTGAGCAACTAGAATGGAATGTTGACCTATACACTGAATGGTGAGTCTCACCTCTGCTTGTTTTTAACTGAGTGTGGTACCTTGACCCAATCATTCCGCCTCCCTGTAACTCATCTGTACAGGTGAGGAGTGGATGAACCCCACCAGCTCCAACACATGAAATCCCCATAAAATGAAGGTGTTAAGGTCCTCCTGCATTAGTTGCTATGGTCAACTATACTTGGCAAATGATAGATTAAACTTCAATTTCTTCATATAAATTAGTATCATACTACCTTGTTTATGAGGGTATAATGAGTTACAAAGATGATACATAAATCTTCATCATAGTTCCTGGCACTTAGGAAGTATTCTTAAGAAGTTTAGAACAAAACTAACTCAATGAAGGAGGAAGAGGCGTGGGGGTGACACTGGAGGTAGGGAGAACAGGTCCACCTGGTGTCACTATGAGCAGGATGAGAACTCCCCGAGGAGGCCACAGACCTACATCTTTTGGGAGGGAGGCTTCGCGGAAGCTGGTCACCCCTAGAAACTGGCATCATAAGAAACTGCCAGGCCTCGTCACGCAGGAGCCCAGGCCTCTGCCCCATGAGGACTGGCAGCCCCTGCCAGTCTCCTTCAAGGCCTTTTGTCAAGACGGTTCTCCCAGCCGCCCAACGCTGCATGGTGGTTTTGTAAAGTGCACAATTCCACACTCTGAGGAGACCACCCAGTTTCCTCCCAAGTCTCCCAGAGAATCAAACTGCCCTGTGTGTGCCAACAACCGCTCCCTCTGCCAGGCCCCCTCCCGCTATCCATCTCCCTGCCAAGGGGAAATGGAGAGGCAGTCAGACTGTGCTCTATGGGAACCCAGGGGGTGATGTGCTAATGAGCTGTCCCCAGCAGAGGCTAAGTGCTCGCTATCCGGGATGTTGCTGCCACCCTGTGGCAAAGGTCTTCCTCTAAGCCCCTGGTGGTCACGCCAGAGCATTTACTGGAAACTCATTCCTCATGGACTCCAGCAAAAGCCATAGAGACAAAATAGCTCAGGAATCTGAAGGGAAAAAGAACTTAAAGTATTCTGTGTCTACAGCAGGAATCCTCAAAGCGTGGTGCCTGGACCAGCAGCGTCACTATCCCCTAGGAACTTTATGGAAACACAAGTTCTCAGATCCCGCCCCAGACTATTGAATTGGAAACTCTGAGCACAGAGCCCAGCCCAGTTTTCCAACTGGGTGGTTTGGATGCACACTAGTCCAGAGACTAAAGAGAAACCTTGGCTTTGCCTATGAGCTGTATGACCTTGGACAAGAGATTAATCACTTCATACCTCTATTGGCTCAACTTCATCATGATGATTGATAATAATTCCTATTTTCTAGATTGTGAGATTAGATCAGAAATAAAATAAAGTGCTGGCACATGTACATACTTGATAAATGGTATTTGTTTGGGGTTGTTACACAGGGCCATATTGGTCACACTACCACTCGAATACAGAGAAAAAAATGCAGTTCTTTCTCCCACTTACCTAACAAATGCTTGTAGCGGGCCTACTGTGTGCCAGGCACAGTAACTGACAATATAGTTATAGTGCTATATGGCTAAAGGTCTTCCCTTTATAGGACTACATTATAATAACTGTGTAACGATTCAAAGTTCATAGTTCAGTGCTGTGAACTGAAATGTGTCCACTCCAAAATTCACATGTTAAAGTCCTGATCTCCAACATGATTATATTTGAAGATGGGTTTTTAGCAGGTAGTTAGATTAAATGAGGTCATAAGGGTAGGGGCCTAACTCAACAATATCGGTGGCTCTCTCTCTCTCCCTCTTCTTCCCATCCCGCTGCCCCTCCCCCTTCAGGTACACACACTGATGAATGGCCATGTGAAGACACAGTGAGAAGGCTGCTGTGTTCAAGCCAGGAGAAGAATTCTCAGCAGAACCCAACCGTGCGACACCCTGATCATGGGCTTCCTGGCTCTAGAACTGTGAAAAAAATAAACCCTTGCTGTTTAAGTCACACACCCAGTCTGTGGTGTTTAATTATGGCAGCCTCAGTTGACTACGTAAGAGTCAATTTGTAATCACCATATAAAGAATAGTGTGGAAAGAAATTAGAGTGTTATCTGAGGAGAATGGTCAGAAAGACTTCCCAGGGAGGCTCTGTGAGGAGAGACCTGAATGGAGTAAGAAATCAATCCTGTGGACTTGAAGGGAAGAGAAAACCAGAGCAAGGATCCTTGATGTGTAGGTGAAAGGTGTCCTTTCCCACATTTACCTAACAGGTAATCTGTAGCTCCTAGTTCAGATTAAATCCTTAGCAAGAGAAACAAAGGGAGATATAAGAAAATGGGGCTACAGCAAATTAAAAGGCTGCACAGCAAAAGAAACTATCAGTAAAAAAAAATAAGATACTTAACTGTATGGGAGAAAATATTTATACATCATATATCTGACAAAGGGCTGATATCTCAGTTCTAAAGAATTCATACAACTCAACAAAAAGAAAACAAATATCCCAATCAAAACATGAGCAGAAGAACTAGATATTTCTCTAAAGAGGACAAACAGATGGTGAACAGGCCCATGAAAAACTGCTCATCATCACTTACCATCAAGCAAATGCAAATCAAAACCACAGTGAGATATTACCTCACACTGGTAGAATGGCACATATCAAAAAAACCAGAAACAAGTGTTGACTAGGATGTAGAGAAAAAGGTACCCTCATAAACTGTTGTGGGGATGTAGACTGGTCCAGTCGCTATAGAAGACAGTGTAGACATTTCTCAAAAAATTAAAAATAATCTACCATATGATCCAGCAATTTCACTCCTAGGTTTCTACCTAAAGAATGCAAACACACTAACTTGAAGGGATATAGGCACGCCTATGTTCATTGTAGCACTATTTAGAACTAAGTTATGGAAGCAACCTAAGTTCCCAAGGACAGAGAGGTGTATTAGAAAAATGTGGTATACAACACAATGGACTACAATTGTCATTTGCAACACCATGGTGGAAATGGAGGAAATAATGCTAAGCAAAATTAGTCAGGAAAAAGACAAATACGCAATGGTTTCATTTATACATGGAACACAGAAAAACAAAAGGGTCAGATAAAACAAGATAACAAACACCAATAACAAAGCCTAGAAAATTGATTGTGGAACAGAGGCTCGAAGAAAGGGAGGAGGAAATATATTGGGGAAGGGGCACAGTGAACTATGGTAGAAGACCATGGGTATTTTGGTAATAGGTGTATTGGGGTGACATGCATCTGAGGAGGTGTGATCTTGTGTCTCTGAAACACATACAATGTTGTAAGCCAGTGTTACCTAGAGCTATCAGTCAATAACAAATCAGACCCCTGCATTTACTTGTTGTGTTTACTGGGACAGTAATTTCACTTCTCTAGTCTCACATTTCCTCTGACAGAGTATCACTGGAATCATGGAATTTTATAAGGCTTTCATTAGATAACAGTTAGCTCATGCTCAACACATTCCATGCTCAATAAACTATAGCTATTCCCAGGGTTATTGGAGCTGAAGATCAGTTCTCCAGCACAGCCACATCAGTTACACCACTGCGTCATCTCTAACAGGTCAGCCTCTGTGCATTAACAATTGGAAAGTACTTTTACTAATACCTCTTGTTATTTTGATGTTATGGTTACTTTTGCTTTCATATCCTATCTAAGTCCAGGGTGTCTCTGTCTAGAAAAAGAAACTTGCCACAGGATGGCAGCAAATAACCTCTAAAGTCTTTCCTGGCTCTAAAGTTTCATGAGAATATGAAAACGATCTAGAGCTGGAATCAGTCAGGTCAAAGAAGACTGAGTTATATATAGCACAAGACAGTTGTAGGAATCAGAAGCATACTAGCTATTCCTTTCCATCCAGGCAGGTATCTGCAGGTGTCTTTCAGAGCCTGAGGCTATTTCTGAGGCTCAGAATGTCTTCATCTTCCTGTTTTCCTTCTCTTTATATTCTGCTCTCCCATGATTACATGTGATTGCTCTGAGTAGAATTCTCCAGACGGGATGCCTAACCCACCATTCCCAAGCTCCTTGATCATGCACTGATTCTGCAGTATTTTTTTTTTAGATTTATTTATTTATGCATACAAGAATTGGGGTACAGGCCAGAGGTGTGGGGGGTGAGAGGATTCACCACAGAGAGCAGGGAGCAGAACAGGCAGATCAACGGAAGTACACTGCTGAGGGGAGCAGCGGGCACAGCAGGAGATTCTGCAGTATTTTAAACAAATGCCAACTGTTTACCAGCCAAACACAGATTCTTGCTAGAAGAATCTTTGAGTGATGATATTCATGTGATGAGTGAAAAGATAGGGTCAGAGCAGAGAATTCTAGAGAGAACAGCTCTGTAAACTGGATGTGCCTCCTCGCCCCCAAATCTCTACGAAACATTGTTTCATCACTGTCCTCCTAAGCAGTTATTTCTAAACTACATATGCAGGGTTACCCCATTCTTTGGAATAGATCTTTTAGTATTAATCTCCTTTCCACATCAGAATGTCCTTGATTAGCTAAACTATGAAGTTTTCCTACCACATATAACATAAAAACCTTGAGAGAAAAAAGGCATAAGTTGAAAACCAGTTATGTACCAGGTACCTCATCCCAGTCCTATAAGAAGGCATAATTATATCCATTTTACATAGGAGGAAGTTGAGGTTTATAGAATAAGTAACTTAAGCAAAGTTGCAGTAAGTGTTTTTCTCCTTAGACTATTCTAGCCATAATAAACTCTGATCAAGTACTGAAAATTGCAGCACTTCATCTAAATATACTGTGGGATAATGTCCTAGGTCAGTGATTTTCAAACTGTGAGTCACCATCTTGGTGGATTCCCAACTAACAGTTTAAAAAAAAAAAAGATTTATTTTATCTATTTATGCACACAAGAGCTGGGGTATAGACCAGAGGTGCAGGAGGTGAGAGGATTCACCAGAGACAGAGTGGGAAGCAGAACAGGCAGATCTACTGAAATACACTACTGAGGGGAGTAGCAGGCAAGAGAGGCAGGGGATGTCTGCTTCATAGTGCTGAGACTTAACCCCTTGTGCCACCAGGGAGGCCCACTAACAGTTTTTTTTTAATAAGGGAACAGAACCGAATAGAATAGAAGAATACCAGAGTGCTTCATATATAATTAAGTAAATTTTTCAGAAAATTTTTATTTCAGTTGCACATATGTGCGTAGAGACTTGCTTCCTGAGTAATTTAGATTTTGTGATTAAAATATTTAAAGCTACCCTTTCAAGCTTTTGCTGGTCTATAATCAATAATCAATCAATAACTTTTTCACTTTGTAAAATCATGGATGTGAGTGCCTTTCATTTTCACAACTGACTATCCACAAGGCATTTTCATCTTCCAAATACAAATAGCTCCTATGGAAGAGATGAATCTTAAAAAGGCAAGTGTTCTCCCACCACACATTTTCCAAGTTTCAGCCTGGGCTCTGCTAACATGTGTTCCTCTGACCCAGCCCTTCCAAATCATCCATGCTCAGTGAACTTGAAGATGAGTAACCAGAGACAGGTTAAACTTCTCTTAGACATCCTTATCCACAGGTGTTTCTTGCCATGTGAAATTCACCCTGGCACTTAACTCTGGACAGAACTAAGGGGAGGAATTCCTTGTTAGCACTGACATCTGGTGGTCACTAAGAGGCCAGCACCTATATATTTAATCTGAAGGAAAGCTTTGACCTACCCATACTCACCATCCTACTGCAGCCAAAGTGATCCCCATACCTCTCTTCCATCACCTCCTTTTTCCATGTAGTTGGACACAGCAAGGTGGGAACAGAACAAGATTTAAAACTCAGTAGAGGATGGTCATTTCTCATCCTGTTGTGACCATCAAAAACACTGGCACACATTTCTAAATGTCCCCTTGGAAGCGGCTTCTTTGGCTCAAGAACCACCATAGGTGAAAGTGATTTTTCTATGAGCAGAATATTCTTTTCCTGAATCAGGCATTATAAAGTTAGTGGAATTTTGATAATCTATCTCTAACACCTTCACTTGTTGACTACCTGTCATTTGTAAGCTCCTCCCAGTCTGGAACTGTGTTCTGTTATGTTAGGCATGTGATATTGTACAAGATCCTGTTTTCATTTATGAAATCACAGACACCACACACATGGGTCTTTCAGCAGTGCATTTGCTACAGTGTGTATATATTTGTCTATTCTATATGTGTGTATGCACACAGATTTATAAACACACACATAACATTTAGCACAAGCATAACTCAATGACTTCTTTGAGGATTTCAAGACACTTTTTTTTAAAGATTTATTTAATGTATTTAATTTAATACAAGAACTGGGGTATAGGCCAGAGGAGTGGGGGGCGGGGGAAGGGACTGAGAGGATTCACCAGAGACAGAGTGTGGAGCAGAACAGGTGAATTAACTGAAATATACTGCTGCAGGGGCAGCAGGTGAGACAGAAGAGGTCTGCTGTGCCATGTGGGTCAGCTTCATGGCCAGAGATGGAACTTCAGCTGCTGTGGCTGGCAATAGCTTCATAGTGCTGAGACTTAACTCTTTGTGGACAGGGAGGCCCTCAAGACACTTTCGATATAAGAGACTCTCCTAGGAGTGTTGTAGCAAAAAAGGGAAGGAATTATAAACTTTCAATGACTAAGGACAGTAATCAACTGTTGTGTAGCTTTTATATTTGTTAATAAACTGCATAATCAGCATAATCACCTATTGCAACTGCAACAAATTACCACAAACTAGTATTTGAAACATAAGTTGTTCTCTTACAGCGCTGAAGGTCAGAAGTGTAAAATCAAGGTGCTAGCCAGGCTGCATTCATTCAAGGGACTTCTGGAGAGAGTTTGCAGTTTTTAGGTAGTGTCTACATTCCTTGGCTGGCTGGTGGTCCCTCCCTTATTTCACTCCAACCCCTTGCTTCCACTGTCACATCTACAGCTAAAGAATCCCTCTCTTCTCCTTAGAATCTTGGGATACACTGGGTTCATGCAGATAATGCAGTAACAGGTTTGGACAGTAAGGTAACTAGGGATTAGACATGGACATCATTGGATGGTGCTCATCCAGCCCCCACACAAGCCACGGCTAGGTCTCCTGCCACATGGGAAGGCTCTGCTCCTGTTACAGATGGCGCTTGGAAACGCCACGAGAACGTGCCTCCACATCAGTGAAGTTTAAGGCCACATGCTGTTTTAGAATAAGAAATACAGGAACTTCTGAGCTCAGCAGTTGTCACTTTTCTCAGCTGATCCCAGGCCACTCACTGTACCTCACTAAGCCTCAGTTTCCTTGTCTGTGAACTAGAAATGTCCTCTTCTCTCAGGATTGGCATAAGTGAAGATCAGCCCTGGAAAGAGCATGAAACATAGTAGGAGGTCCAGGAGATCATCTTGGGTGAAAATGAACTTAAAGCTGCCCAGTAATACATTGTCACCATGACTCTGCCCATGAGAGGGTTGAAGGGTGAGAAGAGGAATCCAGAGAGAAGAAAATGCTGGCCACATTGTCAGGGTGAAGAAGAAGAGGTAGTCTTCTTTTTCTACTTGGCCTACTTTGTAAAAACAATGGAAATTTCTTTCTGTTTTCTCATTATTCATTGTTGACATCAAATACCCCACCACAGACACCAGGCCTTTGTCAGAGGCAAACAGCTAGCCTGAATAAAGACTTTTTGTGCTTGGAAGATATTGCTAGGATTTAAAAAGCTTAAAAGTTATGTCAAATAATCAATATTGTTGGGCTTCCCTGGTGGTGCAAGGGTCTCAGCACTATCAAGCTATCAGCATACACAAGTTCAACCCCCAGCCAGGGAGGGGACCCACATGGCCAAAAGACCTCTTCCATCTCGCTTGCTGCTCCCCTCAATAGTTTATTTCAGTAGATCTGCCTGTTCTGTTCCCCACTCTGTCTCTTTTTTTTTTTTAAAGATTTATTTATTTCTGCATACAAGAGCTGGGGTATAGGCCAGAGGTGTGGGTGGTGAGAGGATACACCAGAGACAAAGTGGGGAGCAGAACAGGCAGACTGACTGAAACACACTGCTGAAGGGAGCAGCAGGTGAGCAGGAGAGGTCTGCTACGCCATGTGGGTCCCCTCCCTGGCCAGCAGTAGGGATCGAACTCGTGCTGTAGTGGCTGTGGTTTGCTTCATAAGGTGTTGTTTAACCCATTGCGCCACCAGGGAGGCCCTCTGTCTCTTTTTTAAATAAGTTTTTAAAAATAATTTTAAAAAAGGATAGTCAATATTGTTTATATTCAACTAGAATGAGAAAATTAAAAACTGCGATTAGTGGTTTCAATTTCCTTCTCCTCAAATGGGGATTTTTTTTAAAATTCCTTCCTTCTTAACTGGGTAAAGCAAGGAAAAACTTCAAAGAATTTCATTAATGAATGTGTCATTCACCTTTCTATTTTGAAGGATAAGCTTTGCTTAAGGCAGGCCTTAAGAAAAAGACTTGTGAAAACTGTTAAGAAAAAGACTTGTGAAACTTCAGTTAGTTTATTTTATACTTATGGGCACTGATCATTTTAATCAAAGATAACATACCTTGCTTAAAACAATTAGCTTTGACAATATAAGCAGAATATTACATTGTAAATGTGTTCATTTTCTTCTTCCTGCCAAATATATTAGATAATAAAGACAAGAGAAGTAGGTAGAAGATGACCCCAAGTAATTTCAGGGAATTATTACAAAGTGAGACTGGTGAGATTTTTGCCTTTTTGACAAATTGAAGGAAGCCAGCAGAACAAATCTTGTTTCAGAGGTACATTTTCACTTAGCTGTCCTCTAAGTGGCGATGCATTACCCCAGAAAGAAAAATCAAAGTTCTTCAACTGCCTGAGATAAATTGACAAATTTGGCTCCCAGCAATACATTCTTGACAGCTACTAGAATTCCAGGAAAAGAAAACAAGAAAATTAAATTTGACAGATATGATAAAGAAGAAAAAAGAATGAATTTTTCCAGTTAGCATCTCAGTGCCTTTGAAGGGATTTTAGGACAATTCAATAACAGAATACTTAGGCCTCTCCTCCAAATCCCCCCACAGATGTGACTGTTATTTTAATGGAGCTGCTTCCTATAGACAACTGGTAGTAACTACACATTTAGGCCAGGGGTTGGTTGCCTGGTGACTTGCTCAAAACAACTTGAGAGCAAATGTGAACAATGACCTGCCTGGAAATGAACTGGACAACTTCCTGTCACCCCTCGTTTCTGCTTCAGAACACACTTTGTGGAAGAAGCTTGTGGTAGAGTTAGAACTCTAAAGTACATATATAATTTACAATAAATTGGGCATACTAAGTAAGAATCATGCAGTGCATTAGAATATAATATCTTGTATCTGATCATGGTATCATGACATCACATGTGACGTGAGGAAGACCTGGTCCTTCTTCATGTCAATCTCAAATAGTCAAGAAATAAGTCTAAGAAACCTTGTAACCACTACTTGTTCTAAAGTATTTTGAAGAGTTGTATTAAATTTTTTGCTTTCATTTTGTTTTTTTAAAATAGGTTATGAATTCATCCCCTTGTAAAATTTGAATAAGGAAATATGTAAAACAAAGCCTAGAAGTAGTCTTCACACCCTAGCCCACTGTTAACTATTTGTGTGTTCCCCTGAGAAATAAGTTGGGAAAAAGATATCAAATGCTTTTGAAATGTCCATATCCTTGATGTTATGGTATCATGGCCAAACACCGAATTAATTTTTAGAAAAGACTCCTCTTCTAAACATCTTTGAAGACATCATCAGTACTAGTCAAAGACAAGAAGCATATATACCGGCGGTGACAGAAGGGACTGCAGGACTGCAGGTTCAAATCCTAGTAAATCCACTCATCAACAATATTACCTTGAGCAAATCCCTTAACTTCCTCAGTTTAAATAGGGGTAATACAAAATAAATAAATAAATAGGGGTCATACTAGTGTTTGCCTACAAATTTACAGTGAGGTTTAAATGAGTTGTTATGTAAAACATCTGACACTTGATAAGCACAAAAATGTTAAAGATGTCTCATTAAAATAAAAGAAAATGGAGGCAGGGCTTCCCTGGTGGCACATGGGGTTAAGCCTCAGCACTATGAAGCATCTGCAGCCACTGCAGCAAGAGTTCACTCCTCGGCCAGGGAGATGAGCCGCATGGCGCAGCAGACCTCTTCTGCCTCACCTGTTACTCCCCTCAACAGTATGTTTCAGTGGATCTGCCTGTTCTGTTCCCCACTCTGTCTCTGGTGAATTCCTCACCCCCCACACCTCTGGCTTATACCTGAGTTCTTGTATGCATAAATAAGTCAATTTTTTAAAAGAAAATGGGGATATCAATATCTCTGGCAACAGTGTGGTTTATATAAACAGGGCAATTGTACAAAGTGTGCCAGAAACCACTAGTTAACTCAATAGCTGTCTTTTCCTTGTAAAGAAAGAGAAACTGGTTTTTAGCTGGGTCCATTATCACCTAAAATAAACACTACAGTTCCCACCCTTCCTTGCAGCAGATGGAAGACCAGTGTGAGCAGAAATGAGGGGTGTACTCAGAATTAAGTCCTTACAGTTAAGGGGTGTCATGTCTCCTTCAGAAGCACAACTTCACCTGCCACCATCCCACCCTACCCCACCCTAGCCCCATCCCTTTTTGATTTTCACATTAAGCTGATAGGAGAGGTTTTTGGTCCACACCGTGAGAGCCACACCTGGCAGCAGGAGAAAAATACAACAGAGCCTGACCCTCTGACGTCCCATAGCAGCACTGCTTCGTGGGCTCTGACTGCCACGACAGAAAAAGAAAGTTCTATCTTGTTTAAAACACTATTACTTAGTGACTTGTCATGCCAACAAACACGTTTCCTATTAGCAAGAGGAAATATACACAACTATTTAAAATGATGCTTTAAGAAGCAGGTTGAATGTCATAAAAGAATATTTATGATATATTAGGTTATACAAGCTGGATAATAAAATTTTATATAGTGTGTATATATATACTATATATACATCATAGTATATATATATACACACACTATGATCTCAGCATTTTTTTTCAAAACTCATGGCAAAAGCACTGAGAGAAACTGTCAAAATAAAATTATATTTGCTATTTTTCTCTTCTACTCATCTATACTCTTCAGATTTTCTGCAGCGTACAGGCAATATATTGATAATCAAGGGAAGGTAAAGGATAAAAATTCTAGTCACTTACATTTTAGGCACTCTTCCCCAGCTGCCAGGAATATCACTTCCTCTTCTTCGGTCAGGGTAATTTCATTACTGCCCCTGTTAAATTGTAAGCAAGCACTGTGTTTTATATAGTAATAATTTTGTTGCATAGAATGTCATTTGAAGTAGAAATTTTACAAGTATTTAATGGATAAATCATCAAAATTATGAACGCAGGATGATTATAAATACAGCCAACTTAAGGCGATAACTTGACTACTTCATTTTGCACTCCTAGCATTACAAACAACAAACCACAATCCAGTATGCTTTATCTTATGATATTCAACTTCAGAACAATTCAAAATGTAATGGAATTTAGTTTTACAAATATTTTCTTAATTTTCACCACTATTCTGTTAAACATGTGTTATCATCCCCATTTTACAGAACTAGTAAATGACAGGGATAACATTGCAACCTATGTAATTATGACTTCCCCATATTATCCTATCCAACATCTTTTTAGGCAAATATTTTAAATATGCCTTTTAACCTCATAGTAGCAGTAGTAGTAATAGATAGAACTAGGTAGGACATACGAAATGCTAAACAGCATCTTAAGTAATATCACAGATCAGTTTACACATATATAATGAAGATTAAAAGAGTGTATGTATATATATATATATATTTCCTGTTGTATTAACTACTTTATAAAAGCAAAGGAATATATGCCCAAATCTAATCATAAGAGAAACATAAAAAACAAAAAAACAACACCAATTAAAGGACAGTCTACTGACTAGTAGCCAATACTGATTAGTTCTCCTCAAAACTGACAAAGTAATCAAAAATCAAGAAAAATCTGAAAAATTATCACAGCCAGAAGAGCATACTGAGACAAGCAACCAAATGTGATGTGCTACCTGGATGGGATCTTGGAACAGAAAAAGACAGAAAAAGGTAAAATCTAAGGAAATTGAAATAAAGTACAGAATTCATTTTAACTGCATAAATACTGAGTCATTGTGACAAATGCACCATATTAAGTAAGATGCTGATAATAAAGGCAACTGGTTATAGATGTATAGGGATTCTGTACTTTTTTTGCAATTTTTCCAAAAATTTAAAATGGAATCTAAAATTCAGATTTTTTTTAGAGAACAATATATGCATTTGAAGAAAATTGAAACAGAGAGTATAAAATAACAGTAAGTCTGCCCCTTACTTTAGACTTTTATTCCCTCGGTTCCCCTTCCCAGAGGCAACCATGGCTGCCAATGTCATGTCTCCTTCAGAAGCACACACAGGTACTGACACTTTTCAGCAGAGCAATCTTTATTCCTGACTTAAGAATCTAACTCAATAGATTCAAGTTAGTTGAGTGCATTAGTTTCCTATGGATGCTACAATGAATTCCTACAAAGTTGGTGACTTAAGACAATGAATTTTTTTCTTTCACAGTTCTGAAGACAGAGAGTTCAAGGTCAGTGTCAGTGAACTAAAAATCAAAGTGTCACCAGAATCACACTCCCTCCAGGGAGAAGATTCCACTCCTTGCCCTCCTCTGCCTCCTGGTGACTGCTGCCATTCCTTGGCTCATAGCTACATCCCTCCTGCTTCGCCTCTTGTTCTGTGTCAGTCAAGTCTTCCTCTGTTTCTCTCTTGAAAGGATTACACTGTGATATGTAGGATCCACTGATAATCCAGGATAGCCTCTCCATCTCAAGACCTTTAACTCAATCATGCTATAAAGACAATCTTTCAAAATAAGATTTGTGTTTCCAGGGGTTAAAATCTGATATTTTTATTATTCAGCCCACTACAGTAAGTGGTTTTGTTATTTTCTTTTTAACATTAAAGGTTCATTCACAAATTAATGACAATAGTAGGAACCAAACTGCTGTCCAGAACTTACTCAGTTTTTAAAAAATAAAGAATAGCTAATATTCTGATGATTCTACCATCCCTCAATATTCTCCCTCTAAGTGACTTAATTAAATTCCCTTTAAGGGCATCCGAAAAGACATGGAACTCTCTCAGATAATATGTACCTGGTAATTTAAAGTACCTGGAATATTTGTTTTTAATTTTCTTTTCTGGCTTCCCTTTCACAAGGGTAACGTAACTCCCAGTGCTACTACCAGCCCCTTCCGTCCTGTTGCATCATTTTTCAGCTGTGGTTGTTCCAGCCCCATTGTCAGAGCAACATGATGAAAGATCTCTAACATCTGATGCAAGACTCTGCTCCCTTAGTGCCCTGATGCCCCAGCAAGTTGGCTCTGTGCCCCTGTGTCAAAACCAGACTGCTTGTCTAGGGAACATCTGCCAGTCCCCAGAGCCTCAGATTCTAACTTTGAAGGCAACCTGCAGGGCATTACTTGTGAAGCAGAACGCTGCACATAGGTTGGTAAGGAGTGGGCAAAGTGGAAAGTTACGTCGACTCTAGGAGAAGGAAGAAACAAAAGCCAAAGGCCAGCCTCTGCATACTTGCCATCCTCTCCTGATTTTTTGCTCCAACCCACAAAGTTTGACTTTTGTTTTATTTCTCATATGATCAAGCATGAAAATTAAGGTTAACATATCAGGAGAAATTGAGTCCAGAATTCAGCACTTTTCTACATCTTAAGTTTTTACTCATCCTTGCTGGATCCCGTTATTATTTATTTTGCTGCAGGGAAGGAAGCAGTTAAGTTTCAATATGAAACAAAAGTCCCCAGCACTTTCATTTACCACCAGTAATTACTGCTCAGGGAAAGGATTTTAAAAATATCTAAGGCATAACATCAATTCTCCATAGTTCACCTGTTAGTTCCTTTCTGTAGCCAGCATCATATTCATCAATATATGTTAAGCCAAGCATGAAAAAGTCGAGAACAAATAACCAATAACTTTATTATTTGGAGTGCTGCAAAGTACATAATAAAGCTATCAACCACCATGTCTTACCAGACTCATCACACAAACACGCCCATCCTCCTGGAAGGCTAGAGGGAGAGGTAATGTATCTAGGGTGCTTCTCTGGCGCCTGGCAAGTGGTAAAGACTTGATAAATAGCAGCTACTGCTATTATTAGCAAAACAGTGGGGCCCCACATGGAAATTCCATCCACTGTTAGGCAAAGGGAGGGGAAGAAACACGGAATGCACTGTAAGAAGTTGGGGGTGGTGGTGGAATCACACAAACTATACAAGTTTCTGTTCATATAACTTCTTCCCTAGATGCATAAATAAATATATATTCTTTTAATTTATTTATGCATACAAGAGCTGGTGTGCAGGTCAGAGGTGTGGGCGGAAGGGATAGGTAAGAAGATTCACCAGAGACAGAGTGGGGAGCAAAATGGGCAGATGTACTGAAATACAATGTTGAGGGGAGCAGCAGTCAAGGCAGATCTACTGTGCTATGTGGGTCACCTCCCTGGCCAGGGATTGAACTTGTGTTGGCAGTGGCTATGGATAACTTCATAGTGCTGTGGACTTAACCCCTTGCACCACCAGGAAGGCCCCTAGATGTATAAATATTTGTATGTGATGTTAGAGCCACCAAATGAGCTAAAATTATCATACTTATTGTTTATATCAAAAAACATTTTCCAATATTAGAAATCCAGTTAGTTATATTTTGTTTCTTTTTAAAATAAAAGTGGAAGACCCACGTAATCATTTTTTTCTCCTTCTCACCCCTGAGATTAAATCCTGGTATCTTATAGTTTCATGAGCAATTTGCCTATCTGGAATATCCGAAAAGCATGCCTGATTGGGTAAACCAGGTAACCCAGACAACCAAGATCTCCCTCAATCAACATAGTAAAAATAGGTGCAATTTGCACCATCTACCCTCCCCTTTCCACACAGTGGAGTAAAATATACAACTGACATTCATCACCAATCTTTCCGCAAGGAGAGATTCCTCACTGTCATTATTCTATTTACTTCTTTGTAGCCTCTATGAGCCCATGGAGGATTTGAAGAGCTTTTCAACAAGCACACATATATTATTATGATGTAATATGTTAGAATTAAAAAAAAAAACAGCAGGGAAAAGAATAAAAACGGGCAAGACTAGGGAGAGACTTCTCCAGGCAGTCAGAGTAGCCACATAGGAGCCAGGACCCATGAGGCCAACTTCAGGTCTGAAGAGTAAGCAAAGGCAGGAGACTCTAGAATCAAGGAGGACTCAGGAGCACAGGCATACATGAGGGTGAGACTGAAAGGCCTGCAAGTCTGGGTCAGAAGCAGCCAGTAAGCCAGGGATACCGCTGTCCCCATTACTGGAACCTAATCCAATCCCATCCCTGGGATAGTGTGGCGCCTGGTAAGCACAGATGATTAGTTTCCAGTCCACACAGAACAGAGATAGCCAGAGGTGCTGATTAAGGTTAAATGAACAAACAGCACAGTGAGCATCTGCAAGGTACCTGTGTACAAAGTCAGGAACTTCCTCGGGATTCAGGATCTACTCCAAACATGGCAATATATAAATGCTAAGCGTGTGGCCTTCCATGTCACAGATCTCAACTCTGACACTCTTGGCATGGATCATGCTTAAAGCAGATGTCACCAATCATTCAGCAAGGTCAAAACAAATTTCAGAAATACCCTCCTGAGCAACAACTTACTGGTGAACCTCCCTGAATGGATCAGCTGGTTAACGTGCCCCAGAGGAACTAGACGAATTCACTCTGCAATGGTTACTAGTTAGGAAGCAAAACATTTTGGAGGACCTCTGCCAAGAAAATAATTTTCATTGTAGAATGGTTCATTTCAAATGGCTTTTAAAAAGAGAAAAACAACTAGCTAGCAGGACCGCCTATGTGAGAGGCACTGGTTCCAAGCAAGAGGCCTCAGATCAGTGAACTGGAAGGCTGGTTTCTATAGCCATTACTATAGCCAGGCACCTAGATGTTTGCAAAGAAGTTTATGTCACTGAAACAAAAGTTTGAAAAGAGATGAAGAGTGGCAAGACTAAACAACTCAAACTATTATCGAATTTCATAGCAATTCACTCTGGTTAACCCTTACAGAAAAGGTTTCCCATCACAGCGAAATTTATAGTATAATAGTTTTCAGTGCCTTGGTCTCCTACAATTGCCTCTTCATATTAAAAAAGGTAGGAATGGAATCCTTGGAGTGTCTCTTCCCCATTGCCCTTCTCCCTTATTTTCTTATCAGCAAAATGTAGCCCTCCCCCCCCCAAAAAAAATACCCTCATCCTAACCCCTAAAACCTGTGGATATTTTAGCTTACCCAGTAAGAAGGAATTAAGGTGGAAAAGTGGGATTGTCGCTAATCAATTGATCTTAAGGTGGGAGATTCACCTGGATTATCCTGGGGAACCTAATGTAACCACAGGCTCCTTAAAAATGGAAGATGGAGGCAGAAGACTCAAGACCAGGCTTATGGCATCATGAGAAAGACTCAACCAGCTTCCCCTGGCTTTGAGTCTGGAAAGGGGGCCAAGAGCTAAGGAATGCAGTTTGAAGCTGGAAAAAGCAAGAACACAGTTTGACCTCTACAGTCTTCAGAAAGGAACCCAGTCATGAAATCACCTTCATTTCAGTTCAATGAGACCCATTTTGGATTTCTGCCCATGAGAAGAAAATTTGCTACTTTACCAGTATGTTATTAATCCCCAACACAACTCACCTCTCTCTCTATCCATGCTGAGTGGTTCTCTAATTTTGCAGACACACTGGAATCACCTGGGAGCTTTCAAGATACTGAATCTTGTGTCCCGTACTCAGAAGTTCTGATATGACTGTTCCAGGGATAGCTCAAGAATGAGGACTTCTTAAACTCCTCATAAGATGCTAGAGCACAGGTGAGCTGTACATAGTATATGTCTTCATTAGTCCCTCTGTGTCTTCACAGTATTTGGTCTTATACTTTTCAGACATGAAAAGTATATCAGAAGCAAAGACAGATGAAAAAGCTATAAAAGATAAAAATTGACATGTAGCTTTTGGCAGATTCAGCTCAAGAATAAATAGCATAAAAAGCAGCACATGAGAAGCCACACCTCTTGTTCCTGCAAAATTTTGGCAGAGGACACTGGGCTCCTAAATCCCAATTTTGATCTGGTTGTATTTGAAAAGAACAGAATCCATTGTGGCCGGGTTAATCAGGAAAAATACTACAGGCCTGCTGGAGCATTGGAAAAGCTGAAGAAATAATCTCCAAGTCAGCTTATAGAACAAAACGCCACGATGCAGAAATGGGTTACCAAAGGAGCTTCTGCTTCTTCTGTGAGCAGGATGGCTCCAGAGTCGCCCTGCACTGCAGTGACCAGGCAGCTGCTACTGTCAGAAAGGTGATCAGCCTGTTCTGATGCACAATGGTGGAAGGGAGTCCCCATGCTCCGCCTCTTAGTACCCACAACCCAGATACGGGGGTCTATGTTAATTCTGCTGCAGGAGAAGAAAAATCTCCCGTTGACTCTGTGTTCTAGGAAAAAAGAAAATACAGCAGGGCCCTCCCTGGTGGCACAAGGGGTTGAGTGCCACACTGTGGAGCTTCCGCAGCCACTGCAGCACAAGTTCAATCCCTGGCCAGGGAAGCAACCCACATGGCATGGCGCAGCAGACGGCTCCTGCTTCACCCACTGCTCCTCTCAGGAGCATATTCCAGTCAATCTGCCTGTTCTTCTGTTACCCACTCTGTCTCTGGTGAATCCTCTCACACAGAGACCCACACCTCTGGCCCATACCCCAGTTCTTGTATGCATAAATAAATATTTTTTTAAAAATAAGCACAGCTTACTATACTCCACTTCTTAAGTACACTCCACTTCTGCCTTCCATCTTGCAAGAAAGTTGGGGATGAGGGATATTTAACTCTCTATCTTCTACACAACATCTGGGAAGTTCACAGAAAAAGCTTGACTAGATACTGGGCACCAATTCTCCATAAATGTCACAGACTATTTCCTTGGCTATTCAACATCCCACTACCTTCTCCTCATATTTAAGCTTCCAAACATTAATATTTGGCCCCTGTATCAAAAAATGCTCTTGCCTACCCTCAAAGGGAATGACCCAAAATCAAATAAGACTCTGGATCGATATTTGGGCGTTCATTTCTTCTCAAATTTGGTCATAATCCCACTCTAATACAACAGAGCCCTGCTTTACCACACCAATCCATTCCACTGACACAGTCATGTAGTGAAAACATCGATGTGAACCAACAATACATAAAAGTTAGTGGTTCATTCTAAGAATAATTTGAAAATTTGGCATATAACTAAGATTGATTTATACAATTAAACAACAAAGTGCTGAATTTTGTTTTTATTGCCATTAAAAAGATGAAATTAAAAATAAGTTATTTAAATTGGAAAAGGTTATTTCAAAATCTCAGAATTTGCTAATGGAGTGAGTGGTGGGTGAAAACCAAATTTGCATAAATTTCACTTTTATACCATCATTGTTTTGGTTTTGTTTTTTTATAACTTCTTTCACTTCAATTGAAGTTATAATATGCTCTTTAGGACCCATGGTTACAGTTTAGCACAAAATTTTTACACAATTCAACTATAACCATTTGTGTAAAGAATACAGAAAGGCTAAAAAAACCAAAACATTTCTATCCCTTATTAAAAATATGGACCAATGTGACAAAAGATTTTGTCAGACTGATAAATACACTATGATTTCTTCATATGCTAACAGTTGTTCAAGTGTCCCACCCCCAAAGGCCCCACCCGTATGGTCTAGTTGTCAGCAATCTTAAAGGGTTTTATATTTTAATAGGAAGGATTAGCTGTGAAGTGGTTTGATCATTAGGTGGAGCTAAGGATCTACTGTGTTCGCTACTAGATAAATTACCTTGTAATCAAACACCGTCAGTAGACCATTTATAAAATTATGAGGAAAAGGAAAAGGGAAGAAGTAAATGGTTTATGACATCTATAACAGAACAAAAAAAGAATACGTGATTGGTGGTTATCACAGCCTCGATCACAAAATGATATTTAATAGTTTACAATATTTTCCCTATATAGCCAGCTAGTGTTGCTTTTACCTTCATTAGCTTCACAGCTGGGCTAGGTTACTTAGCTAGTGGAGTGACCCAGACTTTCACACCTAGAGAACCTGAATATGTGGAAATCCAAATTACCCCAGACTTCTGCAGTCTTCCATTAAAATTTAATGTTCAATAAACTGTGTAAACGTGCAAACTAAATATATAATTTAATGTAACTTTTGCCACAATGAAGTGCCCCAGAAAACCCTAAGTGCCAAAAATACTTCTTCCTGCTCCCATTATATAATAGATACCCTGTTTCCCCTAAAATGGGACTTAATCTCCCAGCAGACATAGCACAACTCCTCTTTGCCTGTCAGCTCAGGTTCATTTGTACAAGGTACCCAAAATGGTGAGTGGTGATCTCAAATTCCAATTTAATGGGACAAATTGATAACATGTGTCCCTTGATGTTTTGACTGAGAAGACACATTAGTTATGTGGTACTGCTGCCAAAAATGCCTAACCTGAATCATAAGGAAACAATCTGTCAGGCTTGGGAAAGAGGCTTATAGACGTCCACAAAACAATTTATTGCAAGCATGCCCTATTCTGAGAAAACATATGGGTCACATAGACCCTCATATTGTGTCCCCAACCTAAGAATTCCACTCACATACCTCTTCTCCAGTCCTCCTTGACACCATTCCTCCCACCTTTTGCTTTCCAAATTTCTGATCATCCAGTTAATCCGGTGTCCTTAGTCATTAGCAATGAATATGGCTGAGCTGCACCTCTGACCATCTTTAGCTAGTCATCATTAACTATTTCTTCCCACTAAGGGGTTTGCTTTCCCTACTGTCCTTCAAAGTCACCCTTAGTGGGCTGTAATGCTAGAGAAGTTGACTTCCAGCTGACACGGCCTAACATGTGGACACATCCACAAACAAGGTCTGATTTTTTTTTTCCTTTCTTAGGCTACCGATTCACTAGGATCACCCCAAGAATCTGTAGTTATCAAGTAATGAAGAGGGCAATGCAACAGTAGGTGATGCCTGGGAAGTCGGAGCCTTCCGTTGATGCCATGTGCTTGTACTTTCAAGACCACTTAATAAAGGTTAATAAAGGTTGAAGAACAAACAATGAGAAACCCATCCTGACAGCTTAGTTAGTCAGATAACACAGAGTCTGAAGCCAGTTAGATCACATGATCCCTGGGTAGCATTACATGAGATGCAAGCCTCAAAAAGTGGCATTGGCTTTACTGCAAAACCTGTAGAATCTATACGGTCATCTACCTATAGAAACTTGCTACAGGGTCCTGCACCACCCTCATTTGATTAAGAGTCTTCAATCTTCTCAAAGTCACTGAGTTATTAGGGCCAAGTAACAGCACCACCTGTACTGTAACCGGGATCATCTAAAAAGCTTTTTCAGGCTCTGGGCCTTAGGCAAAGCTGGCAGCCTTACTGATTACTCAGGAAATGGATTTAAGAAGTGCCCAAATGTGGGTATGCCATCTCTAAAATCCAGGAGACAGCTGCCAAACTTGCACCTCTTTTTTAAAGGAAGATGCAACAATTAATCTTTCACTTTAGAAAAAATATTCCAAAATGCCCTAGGCAATTGCTCTTCCATAAATTTTTCTGAGCTGACAGATCTTTAGATTTTTATGGTTTTTTAAAGATATCCCTTTTGTGCATGCCTCTTACCAAGACCTCTTACCAAGGCATAGTGACTTCTTTTTTACCAGGCCAGTGGAATGATGTCTTCAATATTGTGGTATTGTGGACCGGGATGATGTTCTATAACATGTGTGATGATTATCATCCCTAGAAACTAAAATCTGACATAGATATGAGAAGAGTCACCATTCGTGCACTTAAAAAACAATCTTCTCGGGCCTCCCCTGGTGAGGCAGTGGGTTAAGCGACGCACTACGAGGCAGATCGCAGCCACTGCAGCACGAGTTCGATCCCTGCTGCCGGCCAGACAGGGGACCCACATGGTGCAGCAGACCTCTCCTGCTGTGCCCGCTGCTCCCCTCAGCAGTGTACTTCCATTGATCTGCCTGTTCTGCTCCCCACTCTGTCTGTGGTGAATCCTCTCACCCCCCACACCTCTGGCCTGTACCCCAGTGCTTGTGTGCATAAATAAATAAATAAATCTTTAAAAAAAAATAAAAAAATAAAAAAAAACAAACAATCTTCTCTAGTGGCACCAATCTTTGCATCCCTGGTGTTGACATATTGGTTTTGGTTTACTATTCTGACAGGTGAGTGTAGTTCCAGCTTCCATTTGACCCTTCATTATTAATAGACTTGCCTCTGTAAAGCCAAAGTGATAATTTTCTGGTTGCTGAAGTGTCTACAATTATGTGTTCAAGAGTAAGGAGAAGCAAGGCCTCCCTGGTGGTGCAATGGCTTAAGCAACACACTATGAAGCAAAATGCAGCCACTACAGCATGAGTTCAAGTTTTTGATCCCTGCCGCCAGCTAGTAAGGTGACCCACATGGCACAGCAGACCTTTCTTGCCTCACCCACTGCTCCCCTCAGTAGTGTATTTCAGTCAATCTGTCTGTTCTGCTCCCCACTCTGTCTCTGGTGGATCTTCTCCCCCACACACATCTGGCCTGTACCTCAGTTCTTGTATACATAAATAAATAAATCTTTAAAAAAATAGAAAAGAGTTAGGAGAAGTACAAGAAGATTTCACAGGCTCAATAGGACTACTGAGAGATAAATTCATACCCCATATCTATTTATCACCTCTAGAGAACCACAGCGGTATTCCAAGTCTTATAGGATTAATGTTAACGAAAGCTAGAATCCAATAAACCCTGAAAAGTCTTGGTTGTTTTGTTTTCCCAGTACAGACTTGAGATGTTAAATAGCTACAGGTTTCTTTGAGAAAGGCTAGGAGGACGGTTTGCATTACATTTTCATTCTTTTTTTTTTTCCTTTCGATTGGCATCACCAGGATACATTTTTTAATGAAATGTTATTGATTTACCATTTGTTTACATCACTATATATTTTTGTGGGCACAACTTCACATGTCAAGATATACACATGCTTCACTCACCCCTCCACTCCCTTCTTGTAGTCATTTTCTTTGACCTGCTTTTCTTGACACCCATAAACATCTGCTAATGCTGCTGAGAAAATGCAAATGCTTCAGGACCAAACGTTTAAATATAAAGGCAGAAGCAGCACAAGCATGGTGTTTGCCTCATTTCTGTCTTCTAAACCTGCACCAGGTGCAACCTAATAGCTGGACTTAAATCATACCCAGAGCCCTAAGAGCAGGGGAGTCTGGGAAATGTGATATTTAGCTCGCTACAGGGTAGGCAAGAGGTGGGGCGGACATTGTGGGCAGAGCCACCAAAACCATCACAAACCCAAACACAAAGATCAAATCTTAAATTCTGACAAGATCTTATGTAGAAATATCTGTTTGCACCCAATGTGTTTACTGCTTATACTTCTTTATATTCCCCACATACCTTTATAATCTCCTGGCAGTTATAGGTAAACTATAAATTCAACTGATTGAATGATAAGTTTAGAAATTTTTACAACAGAGAAAGCCATTTATTTTAATTTTTGACTCATTGCTACAAGTCACTGAAAAATACTGCTTTCCACAGCTGCAGTACAAAATATTTGCTGTTTATTTTGAGATCCCAGAGGGTCTTCTGAGTCATCCAAGTAACAGTAAATTATATTTGGTAGCATTGTAAATGGACATACATTGTATAATATATTCATTTCTGGAAACCGGTACAGGGAACCAAAACACGCCCTTTTTCCATTCACTTCAGAAAACAGTTACTGTCTTAAGGACAGACACTTTCATGACTTTTTTCAATGAGCCTTATAGAAGAGTTCCAGATGGGAATCCCAAACAATCTATTCTTTAAGATATTCCCTTTCTTATCCTGCATTCAGTTGTCTTAAAATTCTTGATGTCTCTGGAATCATTATGCCTGAAACAGAGAATTTCTTTGTGTTTTTCAGATGTATAACTGACCCAGAGAACTAGAGTCCTATTCTTCCAATTCTACTCTCAGCACTCAGACCAAATGATCTGGTTTGTATTCACATAGCATACAAGTGTTGGACCAAAACCACAACTTGTACAGCCCACCAACCTTCTCAGAATTTGGGAGAATAGAGATCATGTCCACCCATCCCTGTCCTCAGTCCAAATTATGCAAAATCACTCCTGACCTACAAGAAACTGATTGTGACTTTTAATTGACATAAAATAGCCACTTTCTTCTCAAGTCAAGTCTTCCTTCTTATTTCCTAAGCCACTAATTGAAAAAGAAAAGTAGCTAAAAGAGGGTAAAATGTTTTCATTTCAGAAGTACCAGGGACACCATCACAAGACCTACATGAACTCCAAAAAATGTTAGTTCAGTGATTAATTACTGTGTTTTACTAAAAAAATTCAGGATTTAGGAGATAGTCCCCACCAAATGATGCAGACATGAGCAGACCAGATCTCTTTCCTCAAACAAAAAAGGAAAGAACAAAAGTGGAGATGATCAGTCTAGTAATTCAACAGCTCCTCTTCCTCCTGAGTTATTGAAACAATTGACCAGTCTTTAGAGTAAACTGGACTATAGCTTGATGCTTGCCCTGGGTTTGGATGCTAGAAGAGGACTAAAGTCCCATTCCCACATTCCTGCTACAGACTTCATACTCTCAGCAAAGTCTGCATTCTTAAGCATACTCAAATCCAAACTTTCCTTTCTAACCCTAAGTTCTCAAGACTTGTTTATCAAGTAACATTAGGGCCCAGAATAATGGCTAGGTTGGAGGTTTACGGATTTCACGGAAGGTATTTATTATATTATTTTTTAAAGGAACCATGGACAGTTAGACAACATTTATACTCCTAAAAGACCCTCTCAGGATCTCATGGTAGAATTCTCTCTGACCCTCAAGGCAAGCTTAGCTGTGTCTTGTTGCTTTGTTTATCATTGTCCTCCAACTTCCTTCCACAACATGCTCCAATGGAAGTTTCTTGCCTTTCTGATCTCATTTGCTCCTTGTCCCTTATAAAGACACACACACACACACACACACACAGATCCTCTCATGACCCTAACATAGTCACACATAACAATTGCTTCAGAGCTAAATTGTGTGGGTTCCAAATGTGGCGCCACCATATACAAAATGTTGGGAAAGTTCTATTTCTCAATTTCTTAAACTGGAAAGTGAAGATAATAGGATCTACCAAAAAGGTGCTTTTTGAAAGTTAAATATGAGAATCAGATTCAAGTGCATAAGAAAAGACATCTGCCATAAGGTGGTATCCAATGTATATGAGCTCTTACTAGCATAGCATGGCACATGGATCTGGATGGTGTATTGAGTGAGCAATTATCTCCCCTTCCTGTCCTGACAACAACGAAACACCAAGTTCCGGCCATGCCACAGCTCCCTTCAGAGGAAAGAAGAGGCTATAACTCTTCTTAATAGAGCTTCATTAAGAGACCATAACTAGTGGTCACTGACCCAAAGATGAATGAACTCCCACAATAAGGAGGGTCTAACTACACTGGTTAAAGCCACACAGCAGCATTTTGAGGCTGAGAACCTCTTTCTGTGCTCACAGCTCTTTCGGAGCATTATAACTCACTGCTCTCTGGGCTGTCACTCCTTATATTGCTCCTGCAGGATTAACTAGATCCCTGCTGCTCCATGACATCTACCGTACTTTTCCTGATTTTACGTTTATTACCAGTTGGCTGATTCTGGTTGTTTCTCATTGATTTACAAGTCAACTCAGAAAAAGAGATTCAAGTGCAGGGTATTGAAAGCTTGGATCTATATTCCCAACCTGCTTCTGCAATCATTGTGACCCTCTCCTATCTCTGGGAATATCCACTCTCAACTTGCATCTCCCAACCTTGTCAGAAGGAATAACAAACATTAAATCTCTTAAATGCCATACTCATTCATTCACATGCACTCATTCAGACAGAACTACATTATTTTTACACAACGTAAAATAGAGAATGTAATAACTGTAATGAATTTTCTTAACCATTAGGATGCCACAGAGTTAGGACACTATGTAGTCTTCAACCAGCTGCATCAGAATTGCCTGGAATGAATGAGAAGATAAAGATTCCTGGGCTCATATTCAATGGAAGATAAAGATTCCTGGGCTCATATTCAATGGATCAGACTTTGTTAGAGATTTTATTTTTTTTTTGCTGTTTTACAAAATGATTGTTTTTTTTTTTAATTTATTTATTTATGCAAGCAAGAGCTGGGGAACAGGCCAGAGTCACGGGAGGTAAGAGGATTCACCAGAGACAGAGTGGGGAGCAGCATAGGCAGACCAACTGAAGTACACTGCGGAGGGGAGCAGCAGGCCAGGCAGGAGAGGTCTGCACCATCTGGGCCATCTCCCTGGCCAAGGATCGAACTGGCACTGCTGTGCCTCGGATACTTCACAGCGCAGCCCTCAAGTCGCTGAGCCACCAGGGAGGCCCCAAAATGATTGTTAACAAAGAGATTCTTATGACACTAAAGTTTAAGACCCCCTAAATCTATGAAGACCTGAATGACCCTATGTGACAAAGCAAAGAATTCACTGATGTACATCCATCCACTCAGCCTTACCCAGATAGAGCCTTCAGTAAGTTCTGGTACTATGTCACATAATTCCTCTTCATTATATGAATCTAAGTCAATAGAGTAGTGGGAGTGAGAAAAAAATCAAGAAATTACAACCCAAAAAGTTTAATGATGAACTGTAAGGAGGAATTTGATCCACATGTAGACCAAAACAATATTCCATGTTGGTTCTAAAACCATAGCTTTTCAACGTATATCTTGGAAGCAAGGAAGAGTCAACCTAATTGTCTAATTTCCACTGGCAATGTAGGAGAAAACTGATTTTGTTGTAATAATGTTACCACCTTACATTTGCAAAACAGCTTATTATTTCAAACAGCCTGTTAAGACTGTATCTCATTGAAACTTAGCATTGTCTATGGAATACTACTCAGCAATCAAAAAAGATAAACTCATGCCATTCTCAGCAACATGATTAGAGTTGAAAGGGATCATGCTCAGTGAAATAAGTCAGAAGAAAAAAATTAAAATATCAGATGATTTCTCTTATAGGAAGTATATAGTGAAACCAAAGAAGGGGTAGAAAAATTAAAAAATAGAAAACTAGCAGGCAAAGTACAAATCGGATATATACAACAGGGGAAGAAGCAGGATCAAAGCAGGGGAGGGAAAAACACAAGAGACAATGGTGATGGTTCACAGGTGACTTGGTGGTGGGAATTTTATGGGGATTATACCTGAGAGAAAAAGCCCAACATTATACAAATATGAACAATGATGTTTAATATATTTAGATAAATACATTGAAGAATTAAAAAATACTTTGTAACGTTGGAGATACCAAAATCGCAATGAAGCGACTAGTAAAGTTAACAGAAAGCAAGCATTTTGTTATCTTCCCCCAAACAATTTCTTTTAAACACACTGAGATCTTGAAAACCAGATCAGAAGACATTCTTCAGCTACAATGTGAGAAATATCCAAACTCTGACTCATAGGCTGAATTTTCCAAGATAATTTTTATCTACAAATATGTCGTCAACAGAAAAAAAAAAATCTTGGTTTGCCAGAACGAGAATCAACTCCTCTGATTCTCTGCATTTGAGTGTATAAATTTTGTTAATAAAAGTCCCTGCTGTGGGTCAGGTTCTCAGGAGATCTATCATGTCTTAAATCACTTCCTGAACTTATTCGAATCTGCCTGTTGAAGAAAGGTTCTCTCTCATAATGCCTTTGACCACAAAGTCTCTGCCTTCTGCTTTCACACTAGGGAAACACTATTTGGATTCAGTGGTGACGTTTTTTAAAAATCCTATTCTCACAAGTTCAAGTCTTGTTCTCTTACTCTGAATTACCTCCTATAAAATTACATGAATAATAACTTTGTTAATTAAAATGATGAAGTGTGAATGTGTTATTCAAGAATAGTGATAACTTCAAATATATCTCCAAACTATTGATATTAACATTCCCATGTACCTTGGGTTTTATTTGTTTATTGGCAATGAAAGCTTTTTAAATCGGGCTTCAGATGCCATCACTTTGTCAGGTGCCATAATACTTCAAAGGATGGGGGGGAAGGCACCTTTATTGTTATAGTCTCTTTGTCTCTTTTGCATCAAATATTTCAAGGATATTTATCACCATTAAGTACTTATTAAAATGAGAGCATATAGCCAAGTTAAGACACTAAAGAAATATAAAGGGATCTTTAAGATGGGTTACACAAAAGAGACATCATTATTGTTGTTGATAATGGAAGATTGAATTCTTAGCTCCCATCCCACTGGACACTTTCTCAGGGTTAGGAGAGGACACTGCTCAAGGGCAAGTTCTTGGTCTCCCATACATCCTGACACTTCAGCCCCAAACTCCCAGTCCTTGCCCTGAGGAACTGAGCTTTGAGGCTCCCACCCTCTATTCTTTGTTTGCCCCTTAGTAGCAGACCTAAAATTAGAGTGGGCTGAATAAGCCTATTACTTGGCTCATTTCTCCCCAGTCCTCCTCACATTCCTGACTCTCTTTGGTTAACCATTTCACTCCAGAGCAGAAGATAGGGGATGTGTGAAAATGTGAGCAGGCCCTTCCCCTGAGTTATCATCTCCTGCTTCTTTTCTCTGGCCCTACCCATATTCCCTAAACTCCTTGGGGAATTTGGACTTTTCATCATCCAGCAAATGAGAGGGGAGACAGCAAAGAAAGTGAGCCTGGGGAAGACAAGGGAGGCTGGGTGGTTCTGTTTATGATCTCCTCACTCCTCTTATCAAGAGCCCCACCCACTCATATGTTGACCCCTTGAGTGTAACTAATCCACACCAGCATATCTCCATGTGGGGACAGGGTATGCAGAGGTGGGAGTAGACTTCAGCTCTGCATATTAGAACTGTGTCAACCCAATCTCTAGGTCCACTCAAGTCTCAGGCCCTTTCCTCCCACTCTGCTTCTGCCAGCGGCCCCACCATTCTCCCAGGACTGAACATTCCAGACCGTGCTTTCCCCTTTGTGGCCCCAAGTAATTCAAATAAGTCCTTCACATCATCCGTCACCTCTATAGCTTTCCATGTTTGTTGCTTCTGCTCAAACACAGACTTTGATGTTCACACATGAGAATTTATTATAAGAGACTACTCTGTTACTAGATTCTTTGACTCATCCATCAATCATGCTGTCTCTCTGCTTCCAAATGACTCTTGCTGAGCATTATTGTCTTTGTGTCACGATTATTTACCAACCTTTTATAGCTCCCCATTGCCCACAGATTGTGTTATAAGGAAATATTAAGAACACCAATTCTGGAGCCAGTATGTCTGGGCTCTGGTCCCAATTCTGTTACTTATTAACTCTGTTACTTTAGGTAAATTACTTAACCTCTCTGTGCTTCTGTGTCCTCCTCCTGATATAGTTAATATAACATATCTCATAAGATTAATCTAAAGATTAAATGAATTCATAAGGAACAGGGTCTGGTATTTAATAAGCATCCAGTAAATATTCATTTTTATTGCCATTGTTACCAAATATGGCCCCAACTTCTTGGCCCAGCATTGACCTACACAATCTATTGACCTATATAATCTGTATCCCAGAAATGAACTCTTAAAATGAGAGATGCTAGGGCCTTCCTGGTGGCCTAGTGGTTAAGTCTCAGCACTATCACTGCTATCACTGGTGTGGCCTGAGTTCAATTGTTGGCCAGAGAGCTAACCCATAGATGGCACAGCATATCTCTCCTATCTCATCCACTGCTCCCCCTAGCAGTGTATTTCAGTCAATCTCCCCACTCCATCTCTGGTGAATCCTTTCACCCACCCATCCTACCCTGCATCTCTGGCCTGCGTCTTAGTTCTTCTGTGTATAAATAAATAAATAAATCTTTTTTTTAAAAAAAGATGAGAGATGTTATCCTGGAGTTCCCCAGTAGCCAGAATCCCACTGAAAGTGATAGGCATGGTGGACAAAGAATCCTTCTCTTTTCTAGTAGAGGAATTATTTAAGTCGAGCCAAAAATCTAGAAATAGAAAGGGCAAGGGAAGAAAAGTGGTTTTTTCCCCTTTGCCACTCTCAGGACACATGTTATGCTTTGAGAAGCCAAAGAGGAGATTTGAGCTGATTATAATCTAATGAGTCTGCCAAATCAGTTTTGCTTTTCAATACAGCATAATGACTGGTGAGTCCTGTGGGCCCTGAGCCAGAATTGTTTTAACTGGTAGCATTATCTGGGTCAGAGTGGTCAGCCCATATGGAGAATACCCTGGGTGATGTCATCGTCCAAAGCAGAACAGGTGCAGCCCTTGCCACTGGCCTGTTGTATGTGGGCAGCAATTTCTCATTTCTAGACACAGCAAGGGTGCGAAGACTGGGAAAGCGAAAGGGAAAGCAAAAGGAAGAAGGACAGGGCACGGCAGAATGGGGGCTGAGGGAGAACGATACAGGTGGAATCAGAGTGAGGGAGAGGAAAGATGACAAAAACACCCCTTTGTACTCTAAGCATGTGTCAACATTTGTTAATAAATTTAGTGAAGTGTGAAATGGAAGATAATCTGGAAAATTAAAACAACAGACCCCAGCCAGCTGAATTCTTGAAGCCCCAGAGTCCTCTTTTTCAGCCATAGCAAGTGGCCGGCTAGAGCTCCTGGGAGTTCCCCATAACACTTCAGTTCCCTCTCCTTCCACTGCTAGGAAACAAGGCTGGTTCCAGTGCTTCACATCCCCAAACAAAACCTTTCTTTGTTGCCAAGAGGAAGTGAGATCCCTGCTTGGGGGGTGGGGGAGAGGGTGCTGCAGGGAGGGGAGCCCCAAGATTATCAGAAGAGGGGTGGGGCCCCACCTACAGAAGCTGGTGAGCACTCCAACACTTAGAGGAACCCTTCACACTTTGGGGTGAGGCTATAGCCAACCCAAATTACTGAATTTCCACAAATGATAAAAGAGCTTATATTTTTGAGCTATCTCTTCCTCATTGATGAATCATTTCATGAAAATTACAGGTAGAATCAGAGACCAGATTCACAGATCAGCTTAACCTTTAGATAACCCCCAGCCCCCTCCAAAACAATAAAAACAACAGAAATATAGAGAAATGCCAAGGTGTGAGATTTATTTAAATGGTATTTTTCAAAAAATTTCAAGTAACCCTCCTCTATTAAAAGTTCTGAACTGGGGGACCTCCCTGGTGGCGCAACAGGTTAAGCAATGCACTATGAAGCAAACCGCAGCCACTGCAGCTCGAGTTCGATCCCTGCCCCTGGCCAGGGAGGGGACCCACATGGCACAGCAGACCTCTCCTGCTTTGCCCACTGCTGCCCTCGGCAGTGTGTTTCAGTCAGTCTGCCTGTTCTGCTCCCCGCTCTGTCTGGTGAATCCTCTCACCTCCCGTGACTCTGGCCTGTACCCCAGCTCTTATATGCATAAATAAATAAATCTTTATTAAAAAATAAATAAATAAATTTTTTTAAAAAAGTTCTGAACTGGGGATAGATGCATTTGTTGACAATAGGAAGGAAGGAGTATTGATAAGACTAATCTTTTGGCTAGAGGGCACCAATTTCATTTTGTTTGGTGTCTCCTAAAGGGTCCCAGCACTGCAATAGCAGCATGCTTTTTCTTGTTTTGTTTTGTTTTCCTTTACCCTAGGGCAGGGACAGGAGCCAGGGAAGGATGAGGGCCATCCATGCTCTACCGCAATGGGTGAGGTCCTTAGAGTGTTATGTTTTTTCCACTTCACTCCAACTCCAGGGTCACCTTACTCTAAACAAGCCACTGTCACCTCTCACCTGCTCTCCTCTGTGGCTCCCACTCTTGACCTGTTTGCAACCTATCCTCCAGATGACAGCCTGCAAGCAGGACACTCCCTCTAGCATGCCCCCTCCCACTTCCTGCACCCTGTTCTTTTCCTGCCTTGCTTCATAGCTCTCACCCTAGTTCGTAAATGTACCCAGGTGGGATTATTTGACTAAAGACACTTGATCTTAAGCACAGGTGAAGGACTGAGCTCAACACAACAGCTTCAGTGCCTGGTGTAATGCCCAGTGACGAATGGGCTGGAGCTGAGCTGACTGGCACTGTCAGATCACGTGGGTGTGGGGGAGGAAGTAGGAATGTAGGAAAAGCTGTCAATCACAGGCAAAGGCACATGACCTTAACTGGCCCATCAGAGCACTTTCCTGAGTGATTAAAAACTGAAGCTGTGCAAGCCTTCTACATGGGGTTAGGTTCTTCCATATGCAGATCTTGAGTAGAGGTGACTGTTTTTAAGAAAAAACTAGTAAAGGAGATGCAAGAGCAGGCTAGAGAAGCTGCCAAGCAATGGAGCAGGCATTGGCTAAGAGTGGAGGCTAAATGAAGCCCTCGGGGAGGCTGAACGGGTGGGTTTGGTCCCGACAGGAAGTTTGGTCCCGGGAGCCCTCAGTGCCCTTCTTCCTCTTCTTTGTCTCCATATGGAGCCGCAAACTCTAGATGAAAGGCTGCCACAGCCACCTGCCTGCGCTTTGGTTCTGGCTCAGGTTCCATCTGCATTCTCAGACTCTGCTTTGGCCTCCCTCCGCTGAACCCACAGGTTTTGCATTTTGCTATTTTCCATCTGCACTGGTAACCTGGCTCCAGATGTTGGCACCGCGCAAATTCTCTGCTTGGCTCCATGCCTGACCTCCTGGTTTCTATGCACCTTCCTAGGAGAGAGACCTAAGGCTCAAAGACATTGCCCAATTCCAAGACCTTTTGCTTATTTGTGCTTTTAAAAAATATATATTGAAAGGCAAACCTGGAATCTACTAAAGTCTCCTGACATGTTTAAAATAACTAGACATTTGAGGGGCTTTCCACAGTGTTTTCATCTAAGAAAGTTTAAATGACTATGGGTGGGGGGGGGAACTGCCCTTTAAAAATATCATGGCTCCTTTTACTTCAGCCATCTCCATCACTGATAATGTGAGCTACCTCTTATTAATGCAACTGAAGAATCAAACTTCATGTATTTGCACACACATTTTGTTCTCAGGCTTAGAGAAGATAATTTCCCTAGAGTCACACAGCTGGTATGTGGAAAGGCTTATATTCCAGTCTGAATCTATCTGCCTCCCAACTCATGCTTTACCCAATTTTTGCCAAAAATCATATCTCCTGGGCTGAATGCCAAGAACTAAATCCACAGAGAGTTTAGAGTATAAGGAGGAGAAACAAAGTAGGTCTTGGAAAAGCTTTGAAAGCGGTTTCTACATATCTGGGCTGCATTCCATGACTAAAAGATCCCAAGTCCTTCACCACTTATACTACAGCTCATTCATTTATTCATTCATTCAACAGATACTTACAAAGCTCTCCTTGTGAGAGGCTCTGTTCTAGGCACTGAGTGTTTTTGTCAATGAACAAAACGCACCAAGAAACAAAAAAAAAACTCACTTCTATGATTGCTCATAGAGTTTGAGATGCAAGAAGGAGGATAAGAGAAGAGGTGTGGGGGTAAGCAATAAACATTAAAAATTAAGTAAATTTTGTAGTGATCACACTGGGGAAATTTGGAAAGCAACTTAAAATAGGGTGGTCAAGTTAGGCCTCCCTAAGAAGGTGACTTTGAGCAGTCACTCACTGCTCAAGCAGACTTGAAGGAATTGAGAGAGTGAGACACTTTTGTTAGCTTGATAAAGAATGGTGCAGGCAGAGAAGTCAGTTCATGCAAAGGCCCTGAGGCATGTCCAGGAAACAGTGACAAGGTCAGTATGACTAGAAGTGAGGGTGATTAGAACTGATGACTCAGAAGAGTCACTAGAAAGGCTAGAAATAGGGGCACGATTTCATAAGGTGGTCTCTTAAAAGTATCAGTAATGTGGTAGTTTTTCCAAAACCACTGAGCCCTTAAGGTATTTATATACCCACCATTTTCCAAGCAAAAAAATTTCAAATGAAAAGAATCATGTAGTCTGATGGCAGTATGTGATAGCGTCATTAAAGCAGTCCCTACCCAAACACCCACACCTTACTCAGATTTACAAGAAGCTGGGGTGACTAGAAACTAGAAGAGGCAGAATTTCCCGTTTCTCAGGCCATCTGCAGCTGTCACTTCTGCATGCCTTCTTTCCCTACAGAGCCTGAGCCCCTTGACCCCTTCCCACAAACTCAGGCCAGCCCAAAGCCTAGGTCATAGTGGTGCTGACCTTCTATAGGAAGATGTTTGGAGAACTGCTGCTTTGTTCTTAAGGCCCTTTCCCAACCTGGGGCCCATTCTGGAACATGTTCAACACGATGCGTCTTGCCAGCCTGCATGGAAATCACAATGATCTGTCACCTATGAAAACCAACATTTCTCTAGGGACTAGCACTCCCACCTGAGGTCTGGGGAACCTCCCAGATGCTAGTTTCAGTTTTCTGGACTACACTTTCTTTCACTCTGCGTTGTACGTTACTACTATTCTTACCGGGGCCATATCACTTTCCTTCTCTCCTATGAATCTCTTCTCATAACACAGAAAGGCCCAGAACCTAAGGGGAAATGTGAAGATTTCTCCACAATCACATGATCTATTGTTAACTTCACCCTTAGGTTTCTAATCATCTGAAGGAAAGTGTAGACTTCAACAAAGGGCTTTGGAACAATGGTTCAGGGGTGGAGGGTGAAATGTGGCAGGGAGAAAGGATACTTGCTGAGACTGGACACTGTCCAGTTCACAAACTTTGGTGTTCAGGTCCACCTGATGCAAGGCTGAGGACCACTGGCCACGGTCAGTCTGACACATGTGACTTGAATAAGGGGTGTGGGAGTACTTGACAAAATGAACCCAAAATGCTGTAAGTCACCTACATTCAGAATTCTGTTTCAAACAATTTTTTGTGCTATATATAAAGCGGCAATTTCTTTTATTACACAACTCACGCATTATTGTTTTTAAAAATCCCAAATTTTATATCAAGAATATAGAAGCTTCTCTACCCTATCTTACCCATTCCACATTCCCTATCCCACTGCCCAGGTGTACTCACAGTTTACATTTCCGATATACTCCTATGCATATACAAACTCATGTAATTTTTAAGGTTTATTTTATTTATTTATGAGTACAAGAACTGAGATATAGGCCAGAGGTGTGGGGGTTGGGGGTCAAGGGGTTAGGGGTTGAGAGGACTCACCAGAGACAGAGCAGGGAGCAGAACAGGCAAACTGGCTGAAATGCACTGCTGAGGGGACCAGTGGGCGAGACAGGAGAGGTCTGCTATGCCATGTGGGTCACCTTCCTGGCAGGGATCAAACACGTGCTGCAGTGGTTGCTGATAGCTTGATGGTGCAGATATTTAACCCCTTGCGCCACCAGGGAGGCTTCTCATGTAGATTTTTATTTACATACACTGGCTCTACAACTTATCTTTTTTTTTTTTTAGTATATTACAGAACATTTCTAGCCATATATTGTGGGAGCATTAAGACATATATCCAAGTCATTCTTTTTTCAACTCCTTTAATCTATAGTGTAAACATACTATGGAATCAAGTAGCCACTACTTGTTTAACTAGTATCCTATTGATAATATTTAAGAATTTTTTTCTTTTGCTAGCGCCAACAATACTACAATAAAGTCTTATGAATGTATCTTTGAACCTAGATATGAGTAATTATATAGAATAAATTCCCAGAAGGGAAACTGCTGGATAGTCACTGCCAAATTGCCCTTCAAAGAGTCTCTCTGCCCTCTTGCCAACAGTGTATTAGCCATTGAGAAGAGTAGAATTCTAAGTATTTTTACGATGTACTTTTCCCAAGAGAAGGGAGGCAGAATTGCCATTGGGAGCTAACGTTATTAATCAGGAAGGCACCAAAATGTGTAAAATCTCAGAGACAAGGCTAGCCCATGAAGAGCAAATGAGTAGAAAATCAGGGGCCAAGACAGATAACAGATGTGCAAGTTTGGGTTGCACTTGTTTTTTTTTTAAGCGTAGTACCCCCTTTGGGAATTCATTTTGTGCCCTAAAAGGGTCTGTAGTGTTAAAAGGCATTGTGCCAAGCTGGACAGAGGTGACTCTGCAAATCTGGTGTTTTCTATCTGAATTAATTGGGAGGGAACAGAGCAGAGCTCTTTGCTCCCTGTGGCTCTGGAACAGAGGTGACATTGCCACATGTGGGCCAGGACTATTTACACAAACACTTTCTTCCCATGCTACTCTCCCCCAAGGGAAAGAACATACAGTCAAGCACAGAGTGGCAGCGTGGGATTTGAGCTGCCTCTGAATAGGACCCAGCCTTGGAGTCCTCCACAGGAAGAAGGCAAAGTCATAAACTAAGGTCAGAGTCTCAAGGTCGAAGTTCAGATCTGCCACTTAACAGCTGGGTGGCAGATTAGTTAAGTCCTCTGAGTCCCCTTCTTACAGAAAATGCAGCTATATAATTAACTACACCTCAAAGGACTTTTGTAAAGATTAAGCAGAATGGAGAGCACCTGACAGGGTGACTGGCCTGCAGCACTTGCCCCTGTGGCCCGTCTGGGAAGGACCTACGTTCAGGATGTCCAGCATCCAGGCCCACAGAATTAGATGCCACCTTGGAGAACCTAAGGGGAAATGTGGAGGTGTTCTCCACAATCACATGATCTATTGTTAGCTTCACCCTTAGGTTTCTAATCAATTGAAGGAAAGTGGAGTGTAGACTTCAACAAAGGGCTTTGGAACAATGACTCTGAACAAATCCAATTCGAATTTGTCTTAGCTGTCTTTTTGTAAGTGTATTTTATGGAGAAAAAAGATAAAATTAATGAAAAGTTTATTCCAACACAATATCCTCTAAACTGGCTCTATGGGAAAGGGAGCAAGTAAAAATCATCAGACAATATTTATTTTCCTTACTATTAATTCACATAACATAAAATAGTTAATTTCATAATATTTTCTACTCAAAACCATGAAAGAATGATGTAGTCAATGTTTGTACAAACAGCCATCTTTTTCTTTTTTTTTACAGTTTTGGACATTCACAAAGATATGTTTATTTTAAAAGGGATACAAGCATTGATGGTTAATCACCCAATGCTTAATATCTTTGTAAGAGATGTCAGAAAAAGCTTGGGTAAATTCAGGAATTTTTTTCTTTAGTTGTAAGCTTAGCTTGTAAGAAGTATGATTTCCAAGATTCACCACTAGAGGGCACTGCTGCAAAATCGAGTCTCAAAGTCATGTACAATGTTTGGCGTTGCCTTACCCGACATGCTTCCCTTTAAACAAAATGCTCCCTTTTATTAGAGCAAAACTTTGAATATAAATACCACATTCTAGTACTGACTGAGAACAAAATGTCCACTACATGCAAACACTGATATAAACACAAATTATCCCAGAATAGTTACAACTAAGTATTGTTTTCTTGTTAAAAGTGGAATAGTGTAGAACCAAGAACATGTTCAGAATAACTAGCCCCTCATCTCTTAGCCTCACATCTCTGCATTCTTCTGGTTCTTGCCATCTATACCACTCTGGCGGATTTAGCATTTCTTAAACTTCAGAGCTGCAATATTACAAAGAATGGGTATCTTGACAAGATCTAGGTTTGAGTCCCAGCTTTCCCAAATAATAGCTCTGTGACCTTAAGAGAGTCTCTAAGGCTCAGTTTCCTCACCAGTAAAGTGGGACCAGTAATACTTACATTGCTAAGCTATGGTAAGAGGTAAGAAATTGTGCTTATAATAAAGTCCCTAGCACAGTCTGTGCCTAATTCAATGCTGACATTTATTAGGATTGCATATGGGATTCATGCACATGAAAGAGCCTAGGAAAAAAATACTATTATTATTCCTATTTTAACAGGCCTGAAAATAGGTTAAATAACACACCAAAGGTTACAGACCTACTAGGTATCCAGGAGACTTACAGATTCATGTTATTTTTATTTTCCACACTGCTTCCCCTTGAAAGGTGGTTGGGGGGAGGGAGGGCAGCAGGCACTGCATATTCTGCTTCTTTGCACCTTCTTTGCACCAAGGCTGATTAACTTGGTTGGTACTCAATAAATGCCTGGTGGAGATGATGAATATGCATTTGTAGCTGCTTTGGGAGAAAAAACCTGAGATAAAAATGCAATTTGCTCTGAAAAGTCAAAAGAACTTTACCTAAGTGATATATTGTTATCAAATAATAATATCACCATGTCTAAATACACTGCTGGCCTCGCAGACTGCAGGGTAATGATATGCAGAGACTGTAATTCAGTGTAAAAGGTGCTACATTTCCAGGAAAAACCGAGAAAGGGAAGTTAGCTATGGCATAGATAGCTCAGTTTCTGAACAAGGAGAGGAGCGGGGGCCCATGTAGGAGAGAAGGACAAGGAGCTAGGAGACATTCACAGGGAAGCTGACCCAGAACCTGCGGGCAACCACACCGCCCCAGTCACTCCTCCCCAGCAAGACCCAAAGAACTATCTGAAACTGAGGTGGCTTCAGCCTTGGAGCCACGAGAAGGAAGTCGTAACTGATGGCTTCCCAGACTCTGTGTGTCCGTCCTTGCCCCAGCCCAGTATAGTTCTTCTTTCAGAGATAGGAATTCCCCGTCCTTGCATTGCCCATGCCAAGCCTAATAACATGTTCAGGAACTCTCCACCATTTGAGAAATTAAAGGCCCCCACACTCTCTACCAACAGCACAGGAAGAAGCTTTGCCAGCATCTGTCCTGAAACATCAACGTCAAGTGCTTTCAGCCACAGCACCCTCAGCGCACTGGGACCAGAGTTTTCTTGCTACACAGGCAGTAAGCAGCACAGGCCTGCTGCTGCTAGAGACAGAAGCTAATTACAGCAACCTGAACCTGCCATGACTAACGTGCTGATTTAATTTCAAATGTTTGTTTGTTGACCTACAGAAATCAAATACATGGTCTCATGGGCCAGGCCACCACTGGGGCCCCAGGAGGAATGTCTGTGTGCAAAGCAATTACGTAGGCCCTGTCCGGGCAGGGGTTGGATTGCATGGTGATACCTGGAACAGAACTTTCCACTCTGGAAAGATGTCAATTCTGTGGTGAATGTGGTTCAACTTGGGCAGTGAATGAAAGGCATGAAGCTGGCCACAGAAGGCCTTCAGCTAGGGAGGGTTCTCCAGCAGGAAGGCTAATATGTGGAAATAATAAAATAGCTCCGTTGAGAATCCACTATGTATCAATGTGTTCTTTGTACAGTTTTACATCTGTTCCTCCCATTTTCATAAGACTGATAGCACTACTCCAATTTTACAGGTGTAAAATAAAAAATTAGCTTCTAAGAAGTTAAATAACTTGTCCATGGCCATATTATAATAGTAATAACCGTAAGAGATTAGACTATAATTCTTAACTGAGCACTTAATATCTCTCAGTCTTCATGTTAATCCTATAAGGTAGATTATTATTAACTCCATTTTCCAGAGGGGAAAACTGAGGCTTGGGGAAGTTAAGTAACTTGCCCAAGATTATAAATAGCGACTATATGGCAGAGCCAAAGTTCCCAATATTTATGGCAGGTACATTGTCTCATATCTTTTGTCATTTCAGTTCTCACAATAACAACACCTCATTGCAAGGTAGGGATCAGTATTCTTATTTACAAATAAAGAACTGAGACTCAAGGAGGATTTCAGCATACACAGTCACACCCCAGCACTCAAGCCTGATATCATGATCTATCTGACTCCCTGGCTAGACTTCCTCAGATCTAAGATTTAACCCCAGTCTATCTGGCTTCAAAGGCCCCACTGTTTTCTGGCTCAAGACATACAATTCTCCAAATAAGGCTCTTGTTGAAGAAGCAGCAATTGCCCTTTAAGTCCAAGCATAGTAGCATAGACAACTCTGATCCAAGGGCAGTCAAAGTGAGTTGAAAGCCTGTGGAGTTAGAAGGCGACTAGGATAAGAAGAGTAGGACCAAGGCTAGAAATTAAAGCCCATTGCCCAGCTCAGCGAAATAAATCAGCAGGCAAAAGAAAAATACTGAATTGTTTCATTCCTAGGAGGAATATAAAGGAACCAAATAAGGGACCAAGGAAAAGAATAATAACAACAAAAACAAAAAGACAAGGACAAATCAGAAACTCTTTGTGGGGAGGGGGAAGGACTGGGACGAAGGTAGAAAGAACACAAAGGAGTGAGGTGATGGTGCGCTGGTGAAATGGCGGTGGGAAATCCATGGGGACCACAATTGATGTCAAATATCTATAAATAAAGAAAAAGAGGAAAGAAGAAAAAAAAGCCCATTGCCCAAATAAGTAGCCAAGGATCCCTGTCCCAGCCAGAGTCAGGAGCTCCCAAACCAGCAGCGAGAGTCCATCTGAGCCCGGGAATTTGAAACAGGCTTGTTAATAATAATGATGCTCATGCAATAATATTTATTTACTGAGTGCCAGTTAGGTGTGAGACCAGTTCAGGCCCCCGTGTATACTCTCGCATATATCCTATCCCCATTTTATATATGAGGTAAGTATGTAAAGACCTCAGAGGCTTAAAAGGCCTGCACAAGGTGACTCATGGGAGAGGTAAAGCCAGCACCTGGATCCAGACCTCACCAAATTGAGCTTTTTCCACCAAACATCACCAAGGGGTGAACTAATTTAATGCCTCAGCCAATTAAGTTTCATCATCTACAAAATGAGCTCATAAGTTCCTTTCTCTTTTAAAAGGGAGAAAATATATTAAGACTTTTTTTTTTAAATCTTCCAAAGACTAAAATTTTCCAAGCTGCTTTAAAATAAATATTCCTTTAAGGATATGGGATCCTTATGAAGACAGCCACAGCATCAAAACTAGATACATCTCCATTGTTTTCTTGGCTTTTATTTTTTAAAAATATTTTATTTATGTATGCATACAAGAACTGGGATACAGGCCAGAGGTGTGGGGGGTGAGAGGACTCACCAGAGACAGAGTGGGGAACAGAAGAGGCACATCAACTGAAATACACTCTGAGGGGGATCAGCAGGCGAGGCTGGAGAGGTCTGCCTCGCCACATGGGTCAGCCTCCTTGCTGGGGATCAAACTAATGCTACAATGGCTGTGAATGCTTCATAGTGCTTAAACTTAACCCCTTGTACCACTAGGGAGGCCCCATATACATCTCCATTGTTTATAATGACTAATTAAACCAACAAAATATGAAATGAAATTGTATCACCATTCACGAAAACACACAGTTATAGACTCACAGACACCTTCACTGGCCTGTAATTAAAGGAGAGTCCACTCCACAAGAAAGTGAGCAGGTCCATGTGGACTTGAATAGTATGAAGTTAGACTCATTCACATAACTTTTTTCCTTCCCTGCCCATATCCTCCATGAGCAGTTTCTACTTAAAATGACCAGTGTTCCCAGGAAAATCCCTGAAAGATTCAGCAGGACCAAAACAGAGTTCATTGCTTTGTTGAGTATCTCCAACATAGTCATTAGTCATGAGTCACAGAACATGAGATAGAAGGTGTCCCGGAAGTTCCCCATCTGAAGGCAGGCTCTTTCTCCTCTGCAGCCTCTCTCTCAACAGGAAGGAGAACCCCAGAGGTTCATGCTGACTTGATATACCTTCACTTATAGGATTACAGTTTAATTCATGTTTGTCTAATTCAAAGTCACAATGAGAGGACAAAAAAAAAAACACTAGTGCACTTTTTTGGGAAGTATTCATATCTAAATGTTTTCATATGCCACTAGAATCACTTGTAACAAATTTGCGATAAAGTCTACACATTTGGGCATTCTGTGTGATGCATTTATTACTTTATATACTGCTAACTCCCCGGTGACTGTCACTTAATTAAATGCACAGAAATCTTCACGGATGTATTTCTAATTTAACGTTTTTATGCTAACAGTCTCAGAGGTCTCATTTCCCTTCAGAAAGTTTTACTGCCATAAAAAGAGAGATTAATGAGGTCGAAGGGCTACTATCTCTCCTCAGGCTGAGGCCTGCAGATATCTGAACTCTGGGTTCAGGGCGAAGGTCAAAAGAGCTCCTTATCAAGAGGGAAAACCCTTCCCTCCACCGGTTTGAGCATCTCTCACCTGTCAGCACATACCCCATTGGTAGTATTCCTTGGGCTAAAATTCCATAGAGAAATTGCAGAACTGCACTCCTTAAAAATTTTACCAACACATTTCTCTTCCCCCTCCACCATCTTGGCATGTATAACTTGTGAAAAAAGTTCTTGTATAAGTGGTGAAAAAAGTCAGTGTCATGATTTCATGAAAATATTCAGGCTTGTCATGAAAGAATGTGTGTGGCATTAAGTACTGGGGACAGTCACAATTTCTGGTGCTGTCAGGTTTCCTCCCTTTTCTAACAAGTTAACAAGAATGTTTAACCTCTGGGGTGCAGTGTTGAACAGCTTAAAACGGAGCATAAGCCTGCTCCCATCTCAGCCACATCCATCTTCTCCAGACTTCACCAACTTTATCTGAGGAAATGGAAGACTTAGCTTTTGAAAAAGCATCTGTAATAGAGCAAAAGTTTGCCTATTGAGTATTCTATCAACCAGCACTTTTACAACTGGTCTGTCTATAAGTGTATAATGATAACCGTTGTTTAAAATTATAATTTTGAAATCTTACGATCCTGTTGCCTCACCCTCAGCCATTCAATGTCCCCATCCTGAGGGTGTTGTTTCATCAGTCTCTCTGACTAGGCATTCCTTCAGTTTCCCTGCCCTTCCTCAGATAAAGACTTCATCTTGTTGACCTGGTCTGCCATTGTTGTCTTCTCAACGATGTTCTTACCGATCTATCATACTCTTCACAATCCTCCTTATTATTTACCTTACAGGAGAGGTTCAGTTTTTGTCATCCTTTTGCTCAATAGCCTCACCCCCATTGTCCCCTGCTGCCACTTTGATCTGCCTCTCCACCAGGTGGTCCCCAACCTCTGCCTTTCCAAACTCATCCTGCAGTGCTTCCCTTGACGTATCTCCCTGTGATGACCTACCTTCCACTCTTTACTCCTGAAATTTCAGCTCACCTTTCTCCTTCTTTGCCTATCAGAATTTTGCCCCTATCTTTTGAAATACTACCACCTTCATAAAGGTTTTTCTGACTCCAAACCCACCCACTCCTTCCAACAAAAACACAGCAGATATGATCTTGCTCGCCTCTGAATTACTATTGCATTTTGCACTTTTCTGAAGATGCCACAGCTCAGCCAGTGTGAGAACTAACCCTAATCACAAACACCTTAGGATGTCACATGCAAATCTATATTCTTACAATGCTTAGTATAACATACTAAGTGTGTACCAAATACTCAGGAAATGTTACTGAGTGCTATGCACTGAAAGTGACATCTGCATATTGAAACTTCAATCTGCATATTGAAGTTTTAATCTCCAATGTGATGGTATTTAGGAAATCCCTGGTGGCCTAGGGGTTCATCTTGCCTCCAAAATTATTTAGAAGATTTTAAAATGTTCATATGCCTGGTAACGATTTTAAAAACAAAGCATAGTGTTGAAAGAGTTAATAGTGTATGAGAGTATACAAAATACAATATTTTAATCAACAGTCACCCTGCCATTTAGTGAACAGGATCCTGTTGATGTGACAATTCCAATATACAGCATTGCGAATGCTGTTATTTAATATATCCCAATGATCTGAAGCCAGCCTTATGTCCCCATGCCCAATCCTTGTCCCTTTCTCTGTGGAGTTCCTTTATAGACTTCTTTTAAATTCAGGTTGTATTGAATTTTTTGGCATTTATAAACCTATCACTATAAAAAGGAAGTTCAAAAAGTAATAAGCAGGCCCAGATTTGGGTTCAGTGCCCAAAATAAAATGCAATTTCTTCACTTTAATAGGATCCAGCCAAATGGCCAGTCCAATATGTAACATATGTCCAGCCAACTGGTAGGAGTCCATGCATTTGGTTCCTTCTGTAGATTAATGAGATTATGGCATTGTTAAAAAGAGGCAGAAATGCTAATTTGACATCTTCCATGATATACTTTACAGTTTGGGGTGGGGGTTCTGCATTTTAAGACAGTTTTAATTACTTTGGTTTGCTGTGCCAGTGAAGACCATATGCCCATTCCTGTCCCTCCACGGCTGTCTCCATAGTCACCTGCACATTCCCGGGCAGTGCCGGCTGTGGAGAACTTGACTATCGCAGCCTCTGTCTGCAACATTCACAGGGCAACTTCTCCTCACACTTGTGTATGGACCTTTCAGCTAAAGCTGTTTCAGAAGAAAATAAAAGTTCCTGATCAATTCAGAGCTAAAGAATGAACTGACCTTTAGTGAGCACTTAAACAAATAGGAAATCACCTGTTTTTAAGAGCAAGTCAGATAATAAGAGACTCACTTATTGGAGGAAGTACATGCCTCTGTGACTTGCAGAAAAATTAGAACTTTACTCATTTTATATATTACCTCGTTAAAAAAAGAGGTTTGTGGTTTGCCATTTGTCACTGGGTTCTGTGCTGTTGGTTACCCCATGATAGAGACGAGTGATGTGTAATACACACAAAAGGGGCATTATTTCATCCCTACAAATGCTTCTGAATACTCAAAAACTTTAGCAACACGGAGTCTTGGTGATCAGAGACAGTCATCCCATAAGTATCCCCTTGTATGCTGGTGGACTACCCATGTATGGGGTGTCTCTCCAAACCCTTTCTGCAAAGCATATTTAGAACTGAGGACCAGAATCTAAAAAAAAAAAAAAAAAAGGCATACAAGCTAAATCGTGAATAATAGTAGCTTGACATTTATAAGGTACCTACTATGTGCTAGACAGCATTCTAACTCATTTAATTCTTATAATTACACTATGAGATACATACTATTATGATTTCTTTCTTATAGATAAAGAAACAGAAGCACAGAAATATTAAGTAATTGGCCCAAGATTACCCAGCTAAAATGTGTTATGGCCAGAATTTGAACTCAGACTTTGAGCCCACTATGTAATACTTCTTATACTAAAAAGAAAATGAACAAAGGCCATCCCCTCCCCCACTGATAATATAGAGAGAACAGCTTCTTTTTACAAGTTCTCTTGAGTAGTTGTTAAAAACATTGTTTTCTATGAAAGTATTTTAACATTTTGGGGGCTCCAAAATAAGAAATAGTGGTGTATCGATGAAGTTACATATTGGCACAATGGCAGCCCTCAAATGAGAAGGTATGCAGGAAAACAATGCAAAACAAAAGACAAGCATATGCACCCAATAGTATATTCACGCAATAAGAACATAAAGGGAGATGACTGGATCAAGAAAATGTGGTATATGTACACAGTGGAATATTATTCAACAATCAAAAAAGATGAGCTAGAGCCATTTGTAAAAACATGGATGGAGCGTGAAAAGATTATGCTCAGTGAAATAAGTCAGAAAGAAAAAGAAAAATACCAGATGGTCTCACTTATAGGAGGAATATAGGGGATCAAGGAAATAATAATAATAACAACAACATCAGTAACAACAAGAAGACACAACAAAACAAAACTAAACTAAACAGACAACTACAAAACAGAGATGTTCTACTAGGAGAGGGAGGGATTGGGATCAAGACAGGGACGGGAAGAGCACAAAGGACTATGGTGATGGTACACGGGTGAATTGGTGGTAGAAATTCTATGGGGACTACACTTAGAAAAGAAAGCAAACATTGTAAGAGAAAATAAACTTTTTTTTAAAAAAAAAGCATCTTTAAATAAAGAAGCACAAACCCAAATTTTACCAAAAAAAAAGAAGAAGAATACAAAGGGCAGTGAAGAGAACACAAGTTCTTTTCTTCTCACCCAACACCTGCTCCTCCTATAAGCTCTTCTTATGTTATTGGGAGGCAGTAAGTGTCTCCCAGATGTGACTAGAAACAGGAACTTCCCCACCACCTACACTCAGTCATTTCTTGCACAGATGAATAGTGGAAAGAAGTGTCATCCCCAGGAAAAAGTGTTGAAAGTAGTCAGAAGGCTGTCATTGAACTGTCGTTTGTTGCCAACATCTCCTGCCTGTCCCCAGGTTGAGATACACCCTCTTCTTTTTTTTTTTAAGAGCAGTTTTATTAGGGAAAGGGGCAACAGAAAAGAGAACACTTGCATAGACACAAGCAGGCAGGATGAGCTGCCCCGAAAGGGACAGATTTGCTGAGAGAGGCCTGCATGGTTGCAGGCGGGTGGCCTTGAGGAGAGCTGCCTCCACTGAAGGAGGTCAGTGAAGAGAAGCCCCCACATGGTGCAGGTCATGGGCAGGCAGGAAGGCTGCTGCCCTGCAGAAGAGAGTGTTGGTGAAGAGAAGCACCTGCTTAGTCACGGGTGAGCAGAAGGACTGTTACAGATACACCCTCTTTTTGGGTTTCTAGGGGCCAGGAAAATAGAAAACAGAAAGCCCTTGGAGACTGTAAGTGGACAGGAACGATTATTAAGAAACATAACTGTGTCCCCCTCCTTTTCTTCTTCACTGAATAGAATATTTTCTGAGAATGTGGGCCAGTGGCCATAGGATGAGATTTAGAATTAGACTGCATATCAAATGTACCACTTTCTGGTCATGAGACCCTAGACAAGTCACTTAACCTGTTCTGACTTTGTTCAGGCCATCATTACCTTATCTTCTACCTAGTTGCCTTGCGATTAAGTTCAAGATTTTTTTTAAGATTTATTTTTATTTTATTTATTTATGCATACAAGAACTGGAGTATAGGTCAAGTTGAGAGGATTCGCCAGAGACAGAGTATAATGCAGAACAGGTAGACCTACTGAAATATACTGCTGAGAGGAGTGGGTGAGATGGGAGAGGTCTGCTGTACCATGTGGGTGAGCTTCCTGGCTGGGGATTCAACTCATGCTGAGCAGTGGTGGCTGATAGCTTGATAATGCTGAGACAACCCCTTGTGCCACCAGGGAGGCCCAGGTTCAAGCTTTTTATGATAATCCTTAGGATCTGGCCCTTGCTTACTCATTCACCCTCACTTCTCATTCAGAATCTGTGTTCCAGCCATAATTAACTTTCAAAAGTCATGCTAGTTCTCACTTCTGGGCATATTCTGTTCCCAGTCCTCTGTTAGTCAGTGAGTCAATAATTATACCTTAATCATCAACATATTGCTAGATCTTCAACTACAATCCATACACTAACTTGATATCCAATGTAGCAAAATCAAAATCATCTGAGTCATTCATGGTATATTTATGAAATTCTCATTCTCTCTCTCTCTCTCTCTCTCTCTCTCTCTCTCTCACACACACACACACACACACACACACATGCTAGTGCGCATACACACACACACACACAGAGTGTCTAGGACACTAAAATGTTTTCAAAGAACAAAGAGTCAGTTAATCACCATCCACTGAGGGCTCATTCAGTGCCAGCTAGAGGCTGAGGCAGAGGAACAAAGATAGATGAGACATAAGACATGCCCTTTGGAGTCCAAAGTTTATTGGTAGGAACTGGCACATAAGCAAATAACTCCACAATGTAGTAAATGTTTCAACTGGGGAAATGCAGGGAAGTACCCCCAGAAGCCCAGAGGAGGGAGCTAGAGCACAACCTAGTCAGATCTTAAAAATCTTAGGCGCTGTCTCACTTTTTCTTACCTAACTCGACTACACCTTTAGTTCGTTTGCTCTCATTCTGTCCTCTGTGAAAATGGAGAATAATTCATCAACATCTTCCTCAATATGCCATAAAGGCCAACTCTAATGAACACTGAAGTCACCAAGAACACAGGATTTGTCTGAATATGTCACTGTCACAGAAATCTATGACAGGAGTTGGAATCCACTTGAGCTAACAGGACTTTATGAACACTAGTTATTTTACCTTTTCAAAGATAAGCTCTTGGTGGGTGTTTGTGTGAATATATCACTCTGGTTCCTGTCTGGGCCATCATAAGTGCTGACTTATTCTTCAACTTGAGGCACAGACATTTTGTATTTTGAAATATGATGCTCAGTTGAGATTCAGAATCATTCACTGCTAAATTAAAAGAAAAACATGAGTTATCAGTGAGGTAAATCTCACTTTTCTGTCTTACTTATAAGAAAGGACAAACATTTCTTTCTGTTCTGAGCATGCTTTCAGAGGAAGACACATGGAGGAACCCACTGCCAAAGACAGTCTTTGGAACAGGTGGTGGACAGCCCTCCAGCAGCTGTGGGCTGGGTGCTCAGAAAGGCATCTTTGGCCTACCCCTCACCACAGCCCTGCTCGGGACACCAGAGTCCCCATTACAGGGAGCTTCCTGAGATAAAGAGCACTGTTATAAGGGACAATAACCTTATTTTCCATTCACAAGGACCAACAATTCTGACAACTGCTAAATACCACCCACCACCGCATGTGGGGCTGGGAAACAGAACTGGTAGAATGCTGCAGGGTGATGCATTGATAGCACGAGTGCCCTCAGCTCAGATGGGGTCGGTGGCATGAGGCCATTGCTCTCTGTAGGAGTGTATTTGTCTTCCACAGCTGCCTTAACAAATCACCACCGACTGGATGGCTTAAACAACAGAAAGCTATTTTCTCACAGTTCTAGAAACTAAGCAAGATCAAGGTGTCTACAGAGTTGGCTTCCTCTAAGGCCTCTTTGCTCGGCTTGTGGATGGCCATCTTCTCCTTGGGTCTTCGTATGACCTTTTCTCTATCTGTATCTTGGTTTTATTTCCTCTTCTTATAAAGATGCCAATCACTTTGGAGTAGAGCTCACCCCAACAAACTCATTTGACATTAGTTATCTTTGTAAAGACCCTGTCTCTAAATATAGCCACATTCTAAGTCTAGGATTTTAACCTGTGAATTTTGGGGAGTCTCAATTCAGCTCATAACAAGGAGTGGAAAGGAAAACACGGAATGAGGACAGAGGGACAAGATTAGGCATTCATTAAATGCTTCTGAATATGAAAGGTCAGGGAAGAGTGAAGGATTCCAGTCACCCCCTCTCTGCTAATGATTTCAAAACCCAGTTACCCAGTTGTGACCTCTCTCTTAAGTTCCAGGTCCACATTTCCAACTACCTACTCGATTTGTGCCACCTGTATGACCTGCCAACATCTTAAACAAACACAGGAAAACTCAGATTGAATTCACTTCTGATTTCTATTATTACCATCGCCAAACTTCCAGGAATTTTTCACCCTTTCTCTCAGCATCACCAAAGCCCTTTGCTCTTGCTTTGTTGTGTTGCTTGCACCCATTCCCTTTTCTTTTGTTTTCTTTTTTTTTTTAAGATTTATTTATTTATACAAGAAATGGGTACAGGCCAGAGGTGTAGAGGATGAGAGGATTCACCAGAGACAGAGTGGGGAATAGAACAGGCAGACTGACTGAACTACATCGCTGAGTGGAGCAGTGGACAAGGCAGGAGAGGTCTGCTGCACCATGTGGGTCACCTCCTGGGCCTGGGATCAAACTCAGCAGTGGCTACGGATGCTTCACAGTGTGGTGCTTAATCCCTTGCCACCAGGGAGTCCCACCCATTCCCTTTTCTGAGGCAGATTGCCATCATCTCTCCTCCTCCGACCACTAAAAACATCTGACCATTAAACACATCTCCCTCGGGGCCTCCCCTGGTGGCGCAGTGGGTTAAGCAACGCACTATGAAGCAAATCGCAGCCACTGCAGCACGAGTTCGATCCCTGCTGCCGGCCAGGCGGGGGACCCACATGGTGTGGCAGACCTCTCCTGCTGTGCCCGCTGCTCCCCTCAGCAGTGTGCTTCTGTTGATCTGCCTGTTCTGCTCCCCGCTCTCTGTGGTAAATCCTCTCACCCCCCCCCTACACCTCTGGCCTGTACCCCAGTGCTTGTATGCATAAATAAATAAATCTTTAAAAAAAAAAAAAACATATCTCCCTCAACAGATTGCTGTACTTCTAAGTTCTCATGCTCATGCTACCAATCCATCTACACATATTACCCTCAGATTAAACTTAGTAAACATTGCTTTCACCACAAAACTGCCTCTGCTCAAAAATTTTCCTTGGCTCCCTGCTCTCACCAAAAAATACCTTAAATATACAACCTAGCATTTGAGACCTTTCAGCTTAATCCCTTCAAGTTTGAGAGTGAAGTCCTTCTTTAAAACATTCTGGAAAGATAATATTTTCAACTCCAAAACATCAGTATTTATGAAAATCATGTATACTCCCAATATATTTTTTGCTAGAGCTTAAATTTTTAGTACCCCCTTGTCAAATAAAAATATATGTTTTAAACTCTAAAAAAAAAAAAAATTCTGGAAAGAATGAGTGAAGAAACACTGCTACACAAACCACCCACCATTCCATAAGATGACATAAATCATCTCATTTACTCACCTTGAAATGTGTCATGTACCTGCTCATGTGCCCAACTTTGCTTCTCTAAACCCAATTCTTCTTCTAGTTCCATAACAACCCTTCATTCATACCTTTCCTTATCACTGAAAATATCTGAATCTTACTTCATTCAACAACACTTAGTGACTGTAGCACCCCATTTAGCCCTGAAGTGTGGTACTATATGTGTTTTTCATTCTCTATTCCTGTTTGTTGTCTTATGCCACAGTTGCATGCATGAGTATACCTTACTCCACAGGGCAAATAATAATCCCCATGGTACATAATAAATACAACAATAATTAACAAAGATAACAATAATAATAAAAACCAAAGACAATAATAATATCCAGAGTGTTTACCATGTACCAGGTACTATACACAGTGTTTTCCAGCATTAGCTCATTTAATTCAAACGTCCAACAGGGCATATACTACATTTACACCCATTTTACAGATGAAGATATTGAGGGCTAAAAGATTAAGTAACTGACCCAAAATAGCATACCCGGTAAGTGGTAGAGCTACTCAAAAACAGTTATGTTCAACTCAGAAATCCCTACTAATATTGCCATTTGGGGCCTCCCTGGTGGCATAAGGGTTAAGTCTCAGCCCTAACACCAGTGAGACCTAAATTCAATCCCCAGCCAGGGAGCTAATCCACATATGGCACAGCAGACCTCTCCTGTCTTGCCTGCTGCTCCCTTCAGCAGTATATTTCAGTAGATCTGCCTATTCTGCTCCCCACTGTCTCTGCTGAACCCTCTCACCCCTCTCCTGCACCTCTGGCATACACCCCAAATCTTCTACCCATAAATATCTAATAATAATATTGCCATCCACAGAATAAGTGTGGAACATGTGGTTATTATTTAATTAAGGTTATGTCTGCCACTAAAGTAATTGGGATGTATGGCAAGCAGAAAAATGGTTCCCAAACATGTCCACACCCTAATCCCCAGAGTGAATACACTCTACTAGATGGCAAAGGAGAATAAGGTTGCAAACATAATTGTTTCAGGGGACCTTAAAATAGGGGTGGCCCAGTGTAAACACAAGGACCCTTCAAAGTGGAGAGGGATGCAGAAGAGACATCAGGAGCATGTAACACAAGAATTTGACCTGCTGTTGCTGGCTCTGAATATTGACTAAGGGCCCAGGAATACTGACACCTTTGGAAACAAAAGGCAAGGAAACAGTTTCTCTTCTAGGACCTCCAGAAAGGGACAAAAATTCTACGGACACTGATTTTCACCCAGTGAGATTTATGTCTGATCTCTAACCTACAGAGCTCTTGGACCATAAGTTTGGTTGTTTGAAATCACCACATTTGTGGTCATTTGTTATAGCAGCAATAGGAAACTAATTCAAGGTGTGTGACTTCCCAGCTAGGCCTCCATTGTCCTGATGAATGCTCTGGTGAAAGGTAAATAGGCTGTTCGCTATAGAACCTGAATGTCTGCCTTTCACCTCCCTGAAAGTGGAAATTGTACATCCCCCACATCACCTGTTTCCTACCCTGACACCCGCACACCGGCCATGCACTATTATGAAAATGGCTTTACCAAGACAGACAAGGAACACTGAGTGAATGCCACATGTTAGCGCCAGAATTCTCTCAGCAGGATTATTATTACAATCAAAACATGTATGCTACCCTTTTAAAATACCATTACCTAGTGCTTTTTATTCAGAAGCACTTCCCATATATTATCTCAGGCGTCTGTGCCAGCCCTTAAGTGTGCATAAAAGGTAGTTTCAAGTGCACACCATGGATTTCGGATTGCAATTTTTGAGTCAATTCCAAGAATTTTCCTCTAAGAGGCCTAAACAGCACCGGAAAACGATGTATTTTTCAAAATGGTTGGAAAACCAGTAGTGTTTTTGTACTGTTTTAAGTAGGTGACAGGTGGCGGGTAGATGACTTCAGTATAGACTCACAGTTACAGGCCCCTTTGTACAGAGCTGTCCCAACCCTCTGGCTTTATCTGCTTATTTTTTGAGTCTGTAACCTGACTGAGCTGTGGACACACCTAGCAAGGAGTGATGGGGTTGGAGCTGGCATCCACATTTTGATTCTCTATTCTTGTCCAGCTGCCCTTGATGGGTTGATTTCCCAAAGCCACCAAGACCCTCACTCCCTCTGCTGTTTCCCTCATAAGTCAATAGAGAGCCCATGACACCTTAGCTAGTATATTTTAGCTATAGGAATGGGGATAATAATGGCTAGCACTCTGGTATTTTCCAAGTCTTCTGCGTACAGGTTACCACTGAACGTGCAGTTCAGCACGGCGGTCAGGCTACGGATCTGGGACCTAGAGCACCTTCGCTTGCTTCTAATCCTAACTCTAGCACTCATCAGGCTGTTTGTGACTTTGGGCTCATATCTCTAGGGCTCAGTTTATCCGTCTGTGAAATGGCAATTTTAAAAGTTCTTTCTTTTTTTTTTTTTAAAGATTTATTTTATTTATGCATACAAGCACTGGGGTACAGGCCAGAGGCGTGGGGGTGGTGAGAGGATTCACCACAGAGAACAGGGAGCAGAACAGACAGATCAACAAAGGTACACTGCTGAGGGGAGCAGCGGGCACAGCAGGAGAGGTCTGCTGCGCCATGTGGGTCCCCCCCTGGCCCTGGCCGGCAGCAGGGATCGAACTCGTGCTGCAGTGGCTGCGTTTTGCTTCATAGTGCGTTGCTTAACCCACTGCGCCACCAGGGAGGCCCTCCCTTAAAAGTTCTTTCTAAAGTTGCTGTGAGGACTGAGTGTTTAGAGTCCCTTAACATAGCCAATGCCTTGTCACTGTGTTAAAGCTTCGCGACCTTGTGAAAATAGGGGACCTCAGAAACGTGGAGCGACTCTTCCAAGATCACATAAACGTAATCTTGCGGGGTAGAGACAGGATTTGGAGCCAGGTCATTTTGACTGTAAGGCCGTGCACGTTCCACTTTGCAGCACTGTCACTTGTGCCCACTCCAGAGCCGTCCGCGCGCACGTCCCTCCTGTCCGACCACGGTTTACAAATGGGCTTTCTGGCGCGCCCCGCCTCCACTCCGGGAGCTCTCCGAAAAGGCAAGAGCAAGCACCAGGAAGACGGCAAGGTGCGCCTCCCTCTCGTGCCAGGCGTGCCCTCAGGAGAAGCCGCAGTGTGCTCTCTGTCCGCCTCCGCCGGCCCGGGCCCTGGCATCGGGCAGCAGCGCTGAGCGCGGCGAGGCTCGGGCTGATCCGAAGCGGAGGACGAGCCGCGGGCGGGCGCTCGGGGCGCACCCGGCTCGCAGCGGAGCAGCCGAGCGTCCGCCCAGGGCCCGAGTGCCGCCTGTGGGAATCCCTCCCAGCTGGGGAGGAAGGCAGTTGTTTTCCTCCTGGTGGAACGTTCCACTTGAAATCGTTCCACCAGGGCTGTTCTCGCCTCCGACTCGGGGAAGAACTGTAATTAACACAGCAACAAACGCCCACGACGCTAACTGGCGGAGGTAGTGTAATACGAGCCGCTTCTCCAGCCCAACCCGGCCAATTACTTTCCCTCCTGGCCTCCCATTTGGTCTGTTTTGGTTCCGCAGTCATCCAACTGTGGCGTTTCTTAAAACCTGTCAGTGGCTGGTGTTTGTGTTTGGGATGGAACGGTTTCACACAAGTCGCTGGAGACGGTGCTCGACCAGCTGCCGCGCTGGGTGCTCGCTTTCTGCAGCTTCGGGAGTGTCAGGTAGAGGAGAAAAAGAGACTGGGAAGGTGAGAGGGAGGCTGAGCAAGGACGCCAGTCTCCTCCGATCTGTCTGCAGGTGGGCCGGTAGCCTCCTCCGGACCAGGACAGGTCAAACCGGTCTGCCGGGTCTCCGGGCGCTCCTGCGGCGATCCCACGTGAGCCGCGTCGGAGGCGCTCACCTGGCCGCCGCATCCGCTGCGCTGGCGCAGATGCCCGGGCGCCCGGGCAGTGAGGGCAGGGAGATGGGCTGATGTCTCGTGGGTCCTGCAAACTCAGAGGCCAGGTAGGCGCGAACACCGAGGAACAGGTGGGCAGGTAGCTGGAGCTGAGGGAAGGACCAGGGCTGAGGCGAGCACTCTGACTCCATTAAGCTTGTCAGCATCTGATCTCTGATATGGCCATTACACAGAACCTTGCTGTGACCAAGAATGGAAGCCTGGCCTCGGTACGAGCAGCTGCAGGCGATCTCAGGCCCTGCACCTGGCTAGTCGTTTCAGAATCTACTCTTTAAGAAGATCTTGAGATAATTTGCAGACACAGGCAAGTTTAGCAAGTACTGACTGGAGTATAAGATGTACCTTCCTTTGTCTAATGTCTTCCATGGGTGTCCTGTAATGCCCAGGTCTCCACCAGCGTCAGTGAGTTAACTTGAAAACTTGTGGAGAAGGCGTGGCTTTTGGAGAACTAACTCTGCCCTCAGCTACAGGTCTGAATACATTTGGTTGCTTAGCAGCAGCTCTGCTAATTACAGCAAAGAGGTGATGAGTGGAGGGCAGGCAGAGCCTGCAATACTGCCAGTCCAGAAAAACTCAGACTGGATGGGGAACCAAAACCCAAATAAGAATTTTAAAAACATGAGATAATAATTCAAGAGATTACACAAGCCAGAATAATATATAAGCACCTTAAGTAGCAATAGTTTGCTACGTAATTGGTAAATTCACTGTACTACATTTTGTGTGTTTATTCTCTACATACACAGATTCATAGCTATGGACACATGTATGTGTATTATATAGATAAAGAGGGAGAGACAGAATGTACTTACACAGTATCTCCCACATAATAGATAGATAATTAACATACATTGAATCAATAGGTGAATCCTGTTACAACATATTCTCCTAGAAAGAAGAATTTTGTGTTTTTAGACCAACTGGCATATATCTGTTCCAGAATTTAAATGTATTACCAAAAGCCAATCACCCATTGACTCTGTCATTTAAAACATTAATTATACACATAGCCACTATAGATACAGGACCCCCCATTTGAACTTGATGGGTTATGGGAACCCATAGGGTCCCTGCACAGCAGCTTCAAGAATCCTGCAAAATCTTCCCTTTCAGAATAATCCATTAAGGTCTGCCTGCCATGCCACAGTACCCTCATAGATCATAGACTAACTTTTTCCAGAGTCATTTTAGTCTGACGACTCATAGATCTGCAAGGCAAGCATTTTCATACTGAGACTTTCCTGAATGACCTGTGATAGCACCAATTTATTCTGTCAGGCTCTTAAGCTTCCTTAACTAGTCACTTCATTAAGTGCGAGTTGCAGGGTGAGGACCAGTGAGGAGCTGGGGTGGAGCATCCCTCATCTCTCAGTGAGTAGAAAATCTTTAATTTTTAAAATTTATTCCTACTCCCCACCCCCTATGTTTGTCTGATGCCAACAAAATACTGCAGAGAATTTTTTTATTCTCTTTTTGTCTTTGTGCTGTCACCAAGGGCCTAGGGCTTTCTGACAAATAGCACATGTTCAATCATATTTTGAGGTGAGCTGATTGAATAGAGTTGGTGCCTGAGTTCATAGCTAAGAGGAGTTTTTTTTCACTGTGTCACACTGAGCTACTAATTCCTGTCCATGTGTATTTTCCAACCGTCTTTAACAAGGAAGCTGTAGAGTTCCTCCCGCTTCATCCTTGCCTGACACTATGAAAATTGGTGCTATCAAGACAATGCAGTGGTGGTAAACAATGATCCTAAAGGGCCAGGCAGTGGACGGGGTTCATGCCCCAGCATCACATGGTGAGAGATGTAATGAAAAGAATGATTCTGCATGTGAACCACAGAAAAGTAGAAAACTGTTAAGAAACCAGCATAGAATATCAATCGCTATTTCTAAAATAAAAGTTGCTAAAAGGCAAGAACCTCTAGTCAGTCAAAACTTTCTCATCTACCTTTGTCAAAACAGCTAATATTTATAGAGTACTTCGTATATGCCAGACACTCTCTTACCTTCTTCACCCATTTAGTACTTATACCAGTGTTGAGGGGAGGTGCTATTACCATCCTCATTGTATAGCTCAGGGAACTAAGACACACAGAGGGTCAGTAACTTCTCAAAGTCACTGGACCTCTCAAAGTCACTTCATTAAGCAGCCGGACCAGGATCCAAGAGTTTGACTCTAGAGCCTGTGCTTGTCGCCGGGGTGCTGGGGTGAGTGTGGGGAATGAAAGACAAGAGCCCTAACGAAGGATGCAGTCATCTCAGCTTCTGTTCATCTGAAGCTGCCCTGGAGATCACCAGCAAATTCAGTGGTTTCGTCCATACTCTGACAGCCTCCCTCGTGAGGCCTCCTTGAGTCCCTATGGGAGGGGCAGGCCAGCAATGCCAGGCAGTTAATGCCTCAGATCCTAGGCAGTGAAGGGTGGGAATCAGGAAACCAACTGTCTGCCTTCCTCTCCCCTTGTGCTGCTGTACTATGATAAATCGGAGGTGCTTTCTACAGTCTTCCAGCGGGGTCCCAGGAGTCCCAATTGCCCATGTTATATCCCACTCTTGGAGGCAACCTTTCTGGGTCCTCCTCTCCCTGTCTCAGTCACCCATTGTGCATCCTAGAATCACCTTTCAAATGAACTCCTAGTCTCAGGGCCTCCTTTTGGAGAATCCAAAATCAAAATACTTGTGTGTAACATGATACTGAGTGAGATTTTTCTTGTTGTAATAGAAATACTAACTAGGACCCCAAACAAAGTATGTTAAATAACCTACATATTAAGGAGAGCTGACTAGGACTAGAAGTGTGACATTTTAACAGGTAGTTGAAATACTTCTGCAAACATATCACCCTAGTCTCCAACCCACAGCTCTCCTTTCCCCTAATCCTCTTTACAAATAGCTAGGAGAATTAAAAGATTGGTTGGAATTCTCTACTAGTGAATTTGTGGCTTTTTCCTCCTTTCCCTGTAACAGCCTCCCCTACCCAAAATAAGTAAACTTGCACCAGAAGTGGACATTCCAAGTCATGGAATGCATAGAGGCTCTCTAGGACACCCCAAAAGTATACATGTACAACCCCCTACCTCACACCAAGAGAACCAGCCTCTGGACACTAACACACAGCACCCTTTGACTCCCAACCATGTTCCCAAAATTGTACCTGTCCCTTTCTCGTATACCAACATCAGCAGAGTTGGAAGTGAAGGAGGACAAAGGAAATGAGGAGTAAATAGAGAATGGAGCTGCCACTCTCACAACTTCACAGCCTTTGAATCAAATTAAGGGAAGAGAGCAGTGTTAAATAGGATTGTCTTTGTTTTTTACTGAAAAACTCTAGTATAGGTAAAGAAGAAGATATAGGTAAAGAAGGGAAAGGAAGATTCTGTCTAGCAGTTATGATGGAAGATAAGACTAGAAAAACTGGAAAGGAGATATCACAAGTTCAGGAGCCTGTCTCACAGAAGGAGGTGAGGGTAGAGGGATTAACAACCATTATTCCAGCTATTGAAACTATTAGACTGCTGTAGGGAGTGTCACGAGCACAGACTGAAAGTAAAAATATGGAGATTAACCATCCACCCACAAAGATGAATCCCTCCCTACCAAAAGAAGATACAACCTAAAGTTGCTCCCACAACGGAGAAGCCATCCTTCTGCCCACCTGTGACTACGCAGGTGCTTCTCTTCACCAGCTCTCTCCTCTGCAGAGCAGCAACCTCCTGCACGTCCATGACCTGCACCATGCAGGGGCTTCTCTTCACTGACCTCCCTCAGTGGAGGCAGCTCTCCTCAAGGCCACCCGCCTGCAACCATGCAGGCCTCTCTCAGTAAATTTGTCCCTTTCAGGTCAGCCCTATCTGTCCACTTGTGTCTACTATGCAAGTGTCCTTTACTCTTCTGTCCCTTTCTCTAATAAATCTGCACTTTAAATATAACATCCCTGGCCCTCCCTGGTGGCACAGTGGATTAAACAACGCACTATGAAGCAAACCGCAGCCACTGCAACACAAGTTCAATCCCTGCCGCTGGCCAGGGAGGGGACCCACATGGCACAGCAGACCTCTCCTGCCTTGCCAGCTGCTCTCTTCAGCAGTGTATTTCAGTATGTCTGTCTGTCCTGTTCCCCACTCTGTCTCTGGTGGATCCTCTCAACCCCCATATCTCTGGCCTGTAACCCAGTTCCTGTATACATAAATAAATAAATCTTAAAAAAAATTATTTAAATATAACATCTCTGTCTCATGGAGAAACTTGCCTAGGAACTCGCCATAGGCTGCTGAATGGGGAGCTCTGGTGAAACCTTTCCCAGAGTGAACCTGAGGACCCTGCACTCCAAATCCATGAACTCCAAAAACGACATCAGTTAGAGCCCCAACTGGAAAAACAACCTTAGTATTTGCGCTCCAACCAAATTAGTCTTTTCAGCTTTACAAGTTGTACTTATTTTAAGATGAGGGTTCAGGGCCCTCCCTGGTGGTGCAATGGGTTAAGCAACACACTATGAAGCAAACTGCAGCCACTGCAGCATGAGTTTGATCCCTGCCGCTGGCCAGGCAGATGACCCACATGGCGGGGCAGACCTATCCTGCCTTGCCTGCTGCTCCCTCAGCAGTGTGTTTCAGTCAATCTGCCTGTTCTGTTCCCCACTCTGTCTCTGGTGATTCCGCTCACCGTACCGCCCCCACACCTCTGGTCTGTACCCCAGTTCTTGTATGCATAAATAAGTGAATAAATATTTAAAAAAAAAAAGATCAGGGTTCAGGAGAGCCTGTCTGAATATACGGTCTAACAAAAAATCGTTGAAGAGAGATGAATAAAATGTTGATTTTTTTCAATAATGAAAAACTTGTTAGGAAGCAGGTGACAATAGCTAAGTATCTACATTACTTAGATACTTTACTATATTACTTAGTATCTACATTACGACTTTCTTTGCTTCCACCATTATATGAAAACAAAACCAGAATTTATTTCCAAATCTCTGGGAGAACTGAACAGCAAATACCAAACTGACAGTTCACATCGCTACTTTGTCCAGTACCACTTATTTTAAAATATTGGAATTCTGACCTTGAAAGAACTGAAAATATTTCAAATGAGAACTCTGGAAACTAAGACTTGAGGAAATTGCCACAGGGAATATTGTTGGTAAACTTTACAAATAGCATTATTGGTTTGCAAAAGTCACCAACTTATTGTCACTTTTGGTAGAGTCAGCATGGTCTCCAGGAAAAGAGAAATGAAAAGAAGGGGAGGGGATTTTCAGCAGCAGCAATGTTGAGAGCCATAAAATCAGTAATTAGATCTGGAGAAAAAGCCAGGGGGAGTTGGAACCACAGTAATGCAATCAGCTAATCTGGAGCTGGTTAGAATTCTGGCATAGCATGGGCAAGCAGTTGCTATCTTTTGCTGATACAAACCAAAGGGGAAAAACAAACACAACAACAATAGATAATAATAAAGATGTTCTACCCTCTGTCTTTGCTGATAATTATCTTCCAAATACACCTTGAAGAAGATTTTTTAATGCTGGAATCGAAGGAAATGTTTTTTCAGAAAGTGTGTAGGAAAAAAATCTGAGGACATTCACTATAGAGCATTGAGATTAATAACGGAATTTTTTATCCCAAGCAGAATTTTCTTTTGTAAGAAGTAAAAAGAAAATTAAAAACATCTAAATATTCAAAGGAACCAAATGAACATATTTATAAACTATTGCTCTATTGCTGTCATTCAGGAGGGACATTTGTCATTCTTTTTTGGCCATCATCTGAGCTTCTTTCCAGTGTTTAAAGAACACCTCTCCCCTGTCCCATCTCCACTCCTGGGGCTGAGCCCTTTCCCAATCATAGAAGTGGGAAATAACACCTGGATTTCCCAGCATCCCGGTGATTCCATTCATGAGATGCACCTCCTCCCCTCGGATTTTAATTAAAAGAAGCCTGCACTGCCCAGATCTGTGGAGATGGGTGTTGCTGGCAGACACAGCAACATCTGACTTTCAGAAACAGCAGTGACAATGGTTTAGTGCCAGAAGCTGGTGGTTCCAAAGTCAGGGATAAGCTCAGATACGTCTGGTGGCCACCGGAGGCACTTCTGCAGTAAGATTTAGGTATCATTCTTGGACTCTAGCTGCCCACAGATTCGGTGAGCTGCTTGATATTCTTTGAATGAGAACTTTAGTTTCTGAAATCATGTGGGTCTCTTTCACACAGTTCTTATAATATATTGGAAATTTGCAAGTGATTTAGAACAATTCAACCATTAGAAAGAAGTGAAAATGAAATCTCAATCAAATCCCTTTTGGGATATAGATATTCTGAAGGCAGTCCCTTTTGCCATCAAGACAATTAAGAGAATAAGCCAGGAGAGTAAACCTGTGTTAAACAAATTTAAGTATGGAAACTGTAAACCAAACAAATCAACGCCATTATCCTTCGTACTCCATTCATCCTTACTCCCACTCCCCCCTGTTCTTCACCTCTAGTAACTTCATTTCAGTTTACAATGTACACTAGCTCTTTTTGTTTTGTCTGTTTATCTTCTTAGTTTCCTTTTATTACACATGTAGGTGAAATTGATGGAGGATAAAGAATAGAGGAGACACCACAAGGTCAAGAGCTTGTACCACACAAGGAGGTAGGGATAAAAGGGATTAGCATAAGCCATTAACCCAGTTATAGAAACCAAGACCCTTAGGAGTCAACACCCAGATCAGGAGGTGCAACACAGGGATAGGAAGTGTCAAGAGTACAGACCTGAAAGTGAAGATATGGAGATTAGCAAACCATCTTCCCACAAAGATGAACCCCTCCCTACCAAAGAAGATAAAGCCTAAAGTTGTCCCCACAAGGGGGCAGCCATCATTTTGCCCACCTGTGACTATGCAGGTGCTTCTCTTCACCAACTCTCTCCTCTGCAGAGCAGCAACCTCCTGCACGTCCATGACCTGCACCATGCAGGGGCTTCTCTTCAGCTCTCCTCAAGGCCGCCTGCCTGCAACCACGCAGGCCTCTCTCAGCAAACCTGTCCCTTTTGGGGCAGCTTTTTCTGCCCACTTGTGTCTATGCAAGTGTCCTTTACTCTTCTGTCCCTTTCTCTAATAAAGCTGGTTTTTGAATACAACTTAAATCTATGCCTCTTGGAGAAACTTGCCTGGGATCTCACCGTGTGCTGCTGAAAGGGGAGCTCTGGTGAAAGCTTTCTCAGAGTGAACCCAAAGACCTCACTCTCAAAACCCATTGACTCCAAAAATGACATCAAAATTGTCGACTATTTGTCTTTACTTTTCCACTAATTTCCTCTTTGCATAATCCTCCCTAGTGACAACTTTTATTTTCAAGTAAGTCCTAATTCTCTGTAAGCTTGCAAAGAGAAGAATGATTTTTGGTATTTGGTGGGGAAAAGAAATAACCAATGAGGGGCCTCCCTGGTGGTGCAGTGGGTTAAGCAGCGCAAACTGCAGCACTAGCTCATGCCCCTGTCAGGGAGGGGACCCACACCATGCAGCAGACCTCTCCTGCCTCGCCCACTGGTCCTGAATTTCAGTTAATCTGCCTGTTCTGTTCCCCACTCTGTCTCTGGTAGATCCTCTCACCCCCTCCACACATCTGGCCTGTACCCCAGTTCTTCCATGCATGCATAAATAAATCTTTTTAAAAAAGAAGAAATAACCAAAGAGGAGTTAGAATTCTAAATCCATCACTAAATACAGTATTTCAAAGCAGACCATGCTTCTTTTCATTGAGTGAGAACTTATAGGAAGCTATTGCATGGAATAAGCTGAGGCTAGTTTAATTGAGTGATGAAGAACAAGATGCTTTACAATATGAATTCCATTTGATCTCTCAAAGAAAAATTGCCACAGTTCCATCTAGAAATAGTTAAAACCTGGCCAAAATTGACATTTACTATTTAATAAATTATAGCACAAAAGTAATAATTAAAACAAAAATAGCAATAGGAGATACACCTTTCATTAGAGGATGATGGTTTAAGCAAACATTTCCTAATTAATCCTTTCAACAGCATCAGGAAGTCACTATTTAGCATTTTCATAGACAGCAGTTAATGTTTTCAAAGTGTTTTTACCAACAGTAATTAGTTGTTCTCTCATCAACCTTTTGAAGTAGGTCAATATCATTAGCCCCACTTTAAACAAAAGCAAGACACTGAATAAATATGTAGAGAGTGGAGACCACTAACATAATGTTCATGTCAACCAATTCTCATATTCCTACTCCTATCTTTAAAAATATGTGAAGACACCTATTTTAAATGACCTCATATAAACTCCCCCCACCAAAAAAAGAAACCCAAGGAAGTATGCAGAATTGTACCTATTTTCCAGGGGGAAATACCAAAGTTCTCACATACAAATACATACTTGTCAGAGAGGTGGTTGCCTATTTTGTCTATTTGTGAGTTTAACCATGGCCCAGAGTCAAAGAGGACTAAGCTAAGAACACAAGAACAGGTACAGGTCAGAGTCCAGGGAGGTGAGAGGATTCACCAGAGACAGAGCTGGGAACAGAACAGGCAGACTGACTGAAACATACTGCTGAGGGGATCAGCGGGCAAGGCAGGAGAGGTCTGCTACACCATGGGGGTCCCCTCCCTAGCCGGCAGCAGGGATTGAACTCATGCTGCAGTGGCTGTTATCTGCTTCATAGTGCTTTGCTTAACTCACCAGGGAGGCCTGATAATACTCTTTAAAGAGAGACAAATTTCCAAATATTTGTGCTACACAGTATAATGGCTTTTGCAAGATCTGTTCTTCTTGAACAATTCTGAGCTTAATATAAATAATAATAATAATATATTAACAGCAGACCTAGGGACCACCAAGCCCCTCAGACAACTAGAAGGAACATTTTGAAGAGAAAAATGGCACTTGTTACATATAAAAAGCAAAAAAAACTACTTTAGTAATTTATGTACAAATGACTTTAGTTGATTGGTTTTTGAGAAGATTAATACAAAATTGGGAAAAACAGTTTTTAACAGAACAATCAACAACCTATTTATAAAGATTTTCATCAGATATGGCATTTCTTCACAGGAAATACAGAAATTAACCATACAACTCTGCCCTTCTTATTCTCTGTAATTATACTGAACTGCACATTTTTCTTTTATGAAAATAAATGTCAACTGTGTGTCTTATTTGTAATTTAGTTGGACTTTGCTAAATGTTAGCAATTACAGCAAAATATGAATAATAAGAGTTGTCAGATCATAGTTGGCCTCCTTTTTTCCTTTTACTGAATGAGTTTTGTCTATATCGAAACAAAATAATTTGGAATTAGTAACATGTTACTTTCCATTCATCTAACTGACAATTAAACTAAGTGAAGCAAATATGGCCTTGAAGTATATAAACTTATTCCACATTAAACAAAAAAGGCTAGAGCCAGTGTATCTTCATTCACTACACTGCAAATGAGGTTTCTTATCCCAGAAAAAGCTACTTTAGGAAACTTAAGTTTTAATACAGGCTATTTTTAAAACCCGCCTTTTCATTACAAGAACATTATAGTAATTCTAGTCAGATGTTTATTTTCTTTAGTTATATCTTACTGTTTCATCTAAGGAAATCACCAGTTGGAGAAGCCAAATGTGAACTATGACAAAATTCTACAAAATGGAAAATGACATAAAAGTGTATATTGGGGAAATTCCAAAAGCAAAGATATGCCAAAAACCAACAAGTCAACACTATTAAAGGAATTTTCCTTTAATACCTTCCATGAGTTCTTGTTATTTAGCTTCACTTAAAGATTAAAACAGTTGGCCATAGAACTAAGGCATCCAGAGGGGATGGTGTTAGCAGGCAGAATGAGGGTCACTCTGGGACCCCCAAACTGGCACACTCTAAATGGGTTCTGCCATGTGCAGCATAAAGACAAAATATACTATTAGTACATAAGATTTTAGTGGAAAAGAACTTTACCAGAATTAGTGTATAATAGAGGGAAGAGACAAAATATAGTTTGCAAATAAAGAGAAAAATCAAAATACAAGTCAAGATAAAGTCTGCCATTGTCAGGCTCCCCACAGGTTTCTCACCCACATCTCCTCCAAGTGTCTCTCTCCATGTCCCCAAAGTCCTTAGCACAAATCTAAGGCCAAAAAGCTAGTGTGGCCTCCTCTTCAAGTGTTTCTGCTCCAAGTCCCTCCCCCAAGTCAACTCCCTCTAGCTCTCTCTCCCAAGTCTCTTTTAGCTCCCCTAGAGTTCTCCTTTAGGTGAAACAGGGAACCTGGACCCTCCCTTTTCTATGGCTATCACATTGTGCGGGAGGGAGGGACAGGAATAGTGTGGAGAGAGAGAACTGTGGACTGCAGTGGAGGACTATTGGCACTTTGGTGGTGCCAATTGGTACTCTGGTGACTACAACCAAAGGAGAAATCCCACACTTCCAAAATACTAACAACAATGTAAGTCAAATATATTTCAATGAAACATTAAAAATATTCAAGAAAGCAATTGAAGCAGGGAAGTATAGCTAGAAATTCTTTGCTTTGAGGGAGTTCTGAGAACAATGCATCTGCCCTCATCACGTTGCCCTCTAAGGACCACTCAGTATGTTGGGCACCATTTAGGGACACCACAAAAGAGCTTGGAAAGGAGACAAACCCTAAAAATGATAAGCAGTAGAAATCAACAAGTATTAGGGGCCACAACCCAGGCAAATGTAGCTGATCTGTGCCTTCCCACTGCACTGCCAGGGGGGAACTACACAGGCAGCCAGTTAATCAAGTCCTTAACCTTGCCTTTGTTCCCCTTAAACTGCTGACCCTCTGCAGACCTAGGTTTCTAAAACCAGGTGTTAATTCAAGGTCCAAGGTCCATCTAACTCACAGGGCTGGTAAGGACTGAATGTCACAGTGTGAGGTCCTCAGAAAAGGATAAAGTGCTGCTTAAATAGGGTACCCCAATCACTATCTTATCATTCAGGGCCATTTACTCCACCCAGTTTGGCATGGGTACAAAATAATAACAGCTAAGAGTTGAGTGTGTGATGTGTCTAATGCTACACAGATCTCACTTAATAGTTACAAGAACACCCTGAAGTAGGAATTATTCTACTTTTCACAGACCATAAAACTGAGGCATGAAGAGGTTAAGTAACTACTTTGCTAGGACTGAAGCCTCATTTCTTTGACAGCCCCCAATCATTTAACCTTATCTTAACTAAATATGCACATTTTCTTGGTCTGAGTACCTCAGAAAACAGCCTAAGGCAGAGGGCTTTGTGATGCTACTTCATTAGGAGGTGCAACAATCTGAAGCAAGAGGTAGGAGGTGGGAGGAGCACAGGGAAGAAAGGAGAGTCCACATCCACTGCATTACAGAATTGACTGCTGCTACCTGCTCTTGATTGCTCAGTCTACAGGATTTTGCCCCCAAGAAGTCATATCAGCCATGTGTCATACCAGAGATAAAACGGGAATAATTTAGCCACTGACTTCCAACTTTATAGCTCAAAAGTTTACCATTGTGACATTGTGAATATATATATACATATATATATGTAATGTCTTTCAGATTACCAAAATACATTTCTTTTTGCATAGATATGAGGTCTTCAGGCATAACTCACACCTCCCAAAGCCTTGGAATTTCCGGTAGGAAGATCAATAAAGGTGTCTCTTGTTAAGCTAATGATGGTAACTTTGGGAAAACACCTGAGGATAAGAACTGGTTACCATGGGAACCAACCAGGTGGTTAGAGAGTTGGAATTTGGCGTCTTAGCCACTGACCTTGGGGGAGGAGAGAGGAGCTGGAGATTGAATCAGTCGTGGTGGCCAAAGAGTCAATCATACAAGCTTACGTAATGAAGCCTCCATAAAAAACCAAAAGAGAGTTCAGTTTTTCAAAAAGAAGTTCAAAAACTTCTGGGTTGTGAATATGTGGCGATTTGGAGAAAATGGCATGCCTGCAGAGGGCAGTGAAAGCTCTCCAACCTTTCTCCACGCTTTGTCCTATGCATCCTTTCATTGTAGCCTTTGTAAAAAATCAGTGATTAAGTAAGTAAATGGGTTGTCTGAGTTCTGTGAGCTGTTCTAGCAAATTAATCAAACTGGAGGAGGGGGTTATGGGAACTTTTGATTTATAGCCAGTCAGTCAGAAGCATATCATCTTCTTTTGGCAGGGGGGTGGAAGGTTTTTCCTTAATCTTCATCTTCATTCTGTGCTGACACGCCTTACAGCAGTCTGATCCCTGGCTGGGTGTTGCACCTCCTGATCTGGGCATTGACCCCTAAAGGTCTTGGTTTCTATAACTGGGTTAGTGGCTATGGGAGTCCCTTCAACCCCTACCTCCTTGACCTTGCTATACAGGTCCCTGACCTTGTGGTGTCTTCTCTATTCTTTTTTTTTTTTTTTATGCATACAAGAGCTGGAGTACAGGCTGAGGTCGTGTGTGTGTGTGTGTGTGAAAGGATTCACCAAAGAGTGGGGAGCAGAACAGGCAGATCAACTGAAATCCACTGCTGAGGGGAGCAGCGGGCAAGGCAGGAGAGGTCTGCTGTGCCATGTGGGTCACCTCCCTGGCCAGGAGTTGAACTTACACTGCAGTGACTACAAAAACTCCACAGTTGAGCACTCAAGCCCTTATGCCACTAGGAAGGCCCTCCTTCTCTAGTCTTTATCCTCCATCACTGTGAACTATTGATGGCTAACAAGAAAACAGGGCTCTCAGTTATATAACTGCAAGGAAATGAATTCTGTTAACAAGAAGTGAGCTTGGAAGAGAACCCCATATCTCAAATGAGAATAACAACTCAGTCCAACACCTTGACTTCAACCTGGCGAGAGCCTTAGCACAGGACCCAGCTAATGTCTACTCAGCCTCCTGATGCATGGGGAAAGTGAGATAATATATTTATGTGGTGTTGAGCTGCTAAGCTTGCTGTGACTTGTTACATGGCAGTAGAAAATGAATACAGAACCTAAGTGAATTGAGATGGGAATTTTTGAGAGAAATTTATGCCTGTCCCCTTGATTTGGAGAATGACAAAATTTGGTACCTCGTTCTTACCTGGAGAAGTCTTAGAGTGAATGATTGCCTGGCAGGGTGAAGAGAAGCCAGCTGGGTTACAGATTTACCCTGGGCCCTGTTGTCTTCCCTATATAAGTAGCTGGGAATGAGACTTCTCAAAACAATTCCATCCAAGGAAGCTTCCTATTGGGAAAAGGCAACCCCAGCAGATCAGGGTTGAAAATGTACATCAGAGGAAAGGTTGGAATGTTAGAGGTCAGTCAAAGAAGGTTATCTCTGGCAAGGAAAGTGCCAAGAATATCTGCTGAGTGTTAGGTCTCTGAAGCGCCCACAAAAAACCCTACAAGAGAAACAACCAACAGTAAAAGATAGGCCAAGACAGAGGGTACTAAGGGCCAGATAATACCAGCAAAAGAGAAATTGCCCTTTCCTTCTAATCCAGGAATTCTCAGTCACTGGACTTTGCCCCATCTCCAGGATAGCTTCAATAGCTAGAGACATTGTTGGTTATTTACAATTGGAGGTGAGGCCAGGGATGCTGCTATGAACAAGCAGGTAAGAAGCCAGAGGCATTGCTAAACACCAGATAATACACAGGAGAGTCCCACAGCAACTCAAATTATGCAAACCAAAATGTTGCTTGAACTGAGACTGATAAATGTCTAGTCCTTCCTCTTCCTGCCCAGAGGCAGGAAGCACCCTCTTCTGTAACGCCCTCTTGCAGAATCTCAGATCATTTCCCTGATGGGAGAGAAGGGCAGCTTTGCAGTGAATGAGAACTAGAAATACTGATGGGACTTTTTAATACTCCCAAATGAGTTTGTGTTGTTTACCAAGTGTGGTCAGAAAAGCTATAGCAGTCTGAAATACCATCAGGGAGGGTCAGGGAAATATAGCTGTGTTTTTTAAAAGCAGTTGGTAGAGGAACAATCAAGGGATTTCCCTAGTGCATCCCAGTGGGATCAGCTGGTTTACTAAAGCTGTTATAGTAGTAGCAGGTATAGAGAGAAGAGGGTGTGTCTGAAAGGCACAGGCCTCAAAGGAATGGTGTCGTGCTTGAAAGTGGAAATCCCACAGAAGAATAAGGAAAACTCCCATTGCCTTAGGTCGGGTTCTGAAGAAGCAGGTGAGGCAGGGATTCTGGGGGCAGAGGGCCAGTAAGGGAACATTCTTTGATGAAACCCTTGCAATAGACTCCCAGAGATGCCATAGCCAAAGTACTATGAACTGGGTGACTGGAAACATGGGGAACTTATCCTCTCACTCTCCTGGAGACTAGACTATGAAGTCAAAATTTTGGCCATGTATTTCCTTCTGAGGGCTCTGAGAAAGAATTTATTCTAGGCCACTTTTCTAACTTCTGGTGATGGATGGCAACTCTTGGTGGAGCTGCATCAACTCTGCTCCATCTTCACATGGCACCTTCCCTGTGTCCCTGGGTCTTTGCCTTATAAGGACACCATTCATACTGACTGAAGGATCCACCCTACCCTCCTATGCCTTCATCTTAACTAATTATATCTACAAAGATCTTTTGCAAATAATGTCAATTTCTGAGTTACTGGGGGTTAAGAGTCCTACATCTCTCTTTTTTTTTTTTTTTTGAAAATACAATTCAAAATAACACCTCTTTAGGGAATGAGGTGCAGAGAAGAGCAAGGAAGAAATTTGGCCAGGCTATAAATTCAGCTCACTTCAGACCTCACAAGATCTGTTGGGGAGTTCTGAGGCTTGAAGGGAATCACAACATTGTCCTCTATCAAGCGGAGGAGCAGCCTGTAGTCCTTGATAGCTCCTGAGGGAATATGTTTCTTCCTGGGCATTTCTGAGTTGGTTTCCAGACCCCCTAGCAGTAGCTATCAAATTTTACTATGCATCAGATAGCTGGATGGCCAATACCATGTTTCTGACTCGGTAGCTCAGGGTTGGGGCCTGAGAATTTTCATTTTTAACAAATTCCCAGGTGAGGTTAAGGCTGCTGGTCCAAGCAGGGACCGCACTTTGAGACCCTCTGACATGGGGCAAATTTGGGAAGGGAGCAGCTGTGTGTCCTCAGCTGCTAATGCCCAGAGGTGGTATTAGCAACTGCCCGGTTGGGGTGGGGGTATAGGGGTGAAGGAACCTCTGGGCAGGCCATCCACAGAGCTGGATCTGCACCATCCTTCTTCACAGAATGAAAGTATGTAGGAAGTAAGAAAAGAAACCCAAAAGGGCTGCAGGGAATCAACATCCTTAGGAGAGAGCCGGATTTTTGCTATCATGATGAAGAAAGCACTCAGTTGTAGAAAGAAGGATGATAACAGTTCTGACTGCCGAATTGTTTAAAAGAAAGAAAGAAAGAATCTCTTTTTTAAACAATCAGGAGATGAGTGAGGTATGCAGTACCAATGCAGGTGATTTTAAAGCTACAGAATCATTCTTGGATCTCTTCTGCATGCCTTGTGACCAAATTGGCTGCCACCACCAACTGCTCCTTTTTTTCAATCTCTCTGAATTACTGGGTGACTGTCAACCATGCAGCAACATCATTCAGTCATTCAAAGGACCTGAAGAATCCCATCAAGTATGCTAGTCTGGTTATTTAACTGCTAGAGACAAGGCTGATGGCAGCTTTAAGCTGTGGCTGAAGCTTAAGTATATGGCTCTTCTAGTAAGAGGGTTATTGAAGATTGTATAAAATTGCAGCAATTTTACTGAATCCAAGAAAATGTCCTGTGGTTAGGAAGGGGAAAGAAATTATTTCAAATGTATTATATGAAAGACAAATTAAAGCAGGCGATTTAAAGAAATGGGCTAATAATAAGCAAAGGGAGCGTAGAGTCAATTAGCCTTGAATCCACAGAGGTTGCTAGAAAGAGTGTCTGGGACTAAAATATGTATTCATTTAGCAACATCAAATTGAATTATGAAAATAGATTTAGAAAATAGCAGAATATCTTCAAAGAAAATCAAAGTAGAAAAAAGGTTTCCTAAGACCTTTTCATTTCAAACTGAATGAAAAATAGATGGGAACAGCCACAAGAAACGAGAAGGAAGCAAATTCATAAGGCATCCGAAGACTCCAACATCAGGACCCACATCCTCATGAGACAATCCCCAGCAACACATGTTATGGGACAGAAAGTTGGGATTTTCAAATATCTTTTGTTTTATCTTGAAAGTTTCTTAATGTATATAAAAAGAATATATGTAAAAAGAAAAATGTCTCTTAGTCAAGCTATTGACCTCTCTGTACCTCAGCTTAAAGTTTTATTTTTTTTTCCAGTTCTTAAACATGATACTGTCACTGTAAATCTGATTCTATATAATTCAGGAAATGATATTACTATTTTCACAGACAAAGGAGAGGAACAGTTTCATATATAAAACTGATTGGGTAAAACAGAAGGATGAGTTTAGTTATGGGCTGATTTCGTGGTGATAGCAAAATTTAAAATGAACAGTAGGTTGAAATTATTTAAGTTTAGAAAATATATAATTAGCAAGAGTCCAAGTTTGGGGATCATTTGTATAGTAGATAGCTGTCAAAATTGTAAGTGTGAATGGAATCTCCATGGAAAGAATGTACAAAGAGTACATCAGTCAGTTACCATCTTGGGAGTTCAGCTTAAAGGTTTAAATAAGTTCATATATGCAATTAGAGCAGCACCTGATATGTGATGAGTTTATAGGTTAGATCGCTATGACTTAGCTTAAACAAATTTAACCATACTGACTTGGCAGAAAAAGAAAGGACAAGTAGAATCACATGAGCAATTTTACCCATTCCATTCAAAGAGCATATGCCTTTATTAAGCATGAAATGGGAGATAGGAATTCGCAGCTTCCTCAGCAGGACATGGCTCCCAAGTACTTTTGGAGAAGTCTGACATTTAAAGAGTAAGTATTTTTCCTAAAACTTGGCTTCTATTACGCTCAGTGAAATAAGCCAGAAAGAAAAAAAACGTCTGATGGTTTCACTTATAGGAGGATGTAGGGGAACCAAACAAAAGTTCAGGAAAAAAATAATTATAATAAATTAAAAAACAAAATTAACAGGCAATTATAAATCAGAGATAGGAGAGGGAGAAGGAGAAGGGTCAAAACAAGGGAGGGAAGTGCACAAGGGACTATGGTGATGGTGCACAGGTGAATTGGTGGTGGGAACATTACGGGGACTACATCTGAGAGGAGAAAACCTACATTGTCCAAAAAGGAATAATGATGTAAAATATATACAAAATTGAAAAAAAAAAACTAAGCCAACTATTTCATCTGGCATCTCAGCTAAAGAGGCAACACTCCATTTTAAAATTGGAAGAAAAGCTTGCTATGTTGTTCTCTAATGCAGTACATTCTTAAGCATTTCTCAGGGGTTGATGATAAGGGTATGATTTTTGCCTTAAATGCTAATATCACTCTACTATCTATCTGTCTTCATTTTCTTTTGCTGCTACAAAAAATTACCATAAACTTGTTGGCTTCAAAGAACAGAAATTTGGGGCTTGGCGCAAGGGGATAAGTCACAGCACTATGAGGCTATCCCACAGCCACTGCAGCTTGAGTTCCCTGGGCAGTGAGGTGATGCACATGGGACAGCAGACCTCTCTTGTCTTGCCCCGTCAGCAGTGCATTTCAGTGGATCCACCTGTTCTGCTCCCTAGTCCTCTCATCACCTGCACCTCTGACCTGCACTGCAACTCTTGTATGCATAAATAAAGAAATCTTTTTTAAAAAACCAAAACAGAAATTTTTTTTTCTTACAGTTTTAGAGGCTAGAAGTCCAAATCAATTTCACTGGACTGACATCAAGATGTCAGCAGGCCTGTGCCCCCAGCAGAGACTCTAAAGAAGAATTTCTCTTTGCTTCATCCAGTTTCTGGGAGTCATCAGGCTTCCCTGACTTGTGGCTAAAATCTCTGCCTCAACGGTCACATTGCCTGCCCATCTTCAGTAGCTATCAAGTCTCCCTCTGCCTCTCTCTTATAAAGACACTTGAAATTGCATTTAGGGTATACCTAGATAATCCAAGATAATTCTCCTACCTTAGGACATTTAAATTAATCACATCTGCAAAGTCTTGTTACATCTAGTAACGTTCAAGAATTTCAGGAATTAGACAGGAACATATTTGGAGCCATTATTCAAAGTACCAAAAATATCTACTTATGCATTTGTTGAATATTGAGGTAATTATTGTTTACATTGTTGTTTTGTTTTGGTACAATAGCATTCCTCACCCCACTCCCCCATTTTGGTGCTTTTATCATAGCACTACCACCACTCAAAGCACCCAGAATTCAACACCATAATCCATTTGCTCCCACCTCACTTTGTGCTCACCTCTCCCATTTCCCCTCCCCTACTAAATATCTATATGCTAGGTTTTAGGTTAGACTTTATCTGACCCTTCATCTCTATATTCCACATATAAGTGATACCACCCAGAATTTGTCTTTCTCCATCTGATTTATTTCTGCTCAGCATAATCTCTTCCAGCTCCATCCATGTTGCCATAAATAGTATGAGCTTATCTTTGTTGATCGCCGAGTAATATTCCACTGTGCCAAAATACCCATTTAAATTGTGTGTGAGTGTGTGTGAGAAAGGGGGGGGGGAGGAGGAAAGGGGCTGGAGGAGAGGGAAGAAATTATGGGAAAATTGTGGTTTGATTAGGGTAACAGTGAGCCAACCCAGCTATATTCATTGGTGCAAACTGCTCTCCAGAGAAGAGAAATTAGCTGCTGCTCAACCGGCTTTTATAATCTGCGTTGAATACACCAGGTGGATCTTCAATTACAATATTTCCCAAGCTTTAGCTTAACAAAGCAAATTCTCGCTCCCAATCCTCTCCATATGTTGTTTTCAGTAAATACACATTTGGTCTTGTGTGAATAAAGATTTTCAAGCCCTGTTGCAGGATCCGTATATCCTATGCCATTTGTCTGATTCTACCACCCCCACCCCACCCTCAGAGTTTCAAGTGCTTTAAGGAACAATCAGTTTTGTTGACACATGAAATCCAGTTTTCCACAATTTTTGTTGAGATTAAACCAAGCCAGTAGAAGCCAGAAACTGCCTTTCATCAAAAGACAAGGATAGTATGTTTATGCATGTTTTCAGATTTTCTTAAAAATGAAAATGGAAAGGTAGAAAACTGATTTTCATGTCTATCATAATCAACTCAATATTTTTTCCTCTCTAAATTAAAGGAAACATGCTAAGGAATTGGTGCTAAATAAATAAAATAATAATAGTACATTTGGAGGATGATCCAGAATATGTGCCTGGAGAAGGTCAAAAGGTGCTAAAACTTCCCTGTTACTACAAGGAATTTTATGGCTTGGGGAAAGTTCAAGAGAATTCAAGTTATATCCCATTATCCTTCACTGGTATGAACAATAATGTAAAACAATGCAGATCTTGCAAAACTTCTGATTTATATTCATTTGAATTCAGAATCTGTTTTAGAAGCAGATCAGATCACAGTCACATTTAAAAACTGAGCAGAGGGAAAGAAATTATTGAATACATGTAACGAGTTATTCTTAAGAAATCCACCTTAATAATCATAATAAACAAAAGCAGAAAATCTTTAAGAAACAAAGATAAATTTTTCATGGCTTTATATAAACAATTTATACACTTGGTAATATGGTTATAGCTCCTCAGCTGACCAGCTCAAACTCACCTGTCCATCACTGCTTCCTATTTACACCTACCTTGAGACAATAAATAACCCCTTCCAGGAATGTCCACCCCTTTTTTTCTCTGCATTTGGCCAAAACCTATTCATGGTTCCTACTCTACTTCTTGTTTAAAGTCTTCCTGAACCACCCATGTGTGTGAATGAATACATACATGCACATGTGTGTGCACACACAATTTGCATTTCATATAGGTCTATCGATTGTTTTTATTTCGATCATACACTAGTTTATATCATTTATTACAGGTGATATAGAAGAGGAAGTAAATTTGTCACCATCTCAGTGTTGAAATCCCATTCCAAAGTCAATTGCTTGAGAGAAGAGTTTTTGTTGTTGTTATTCAGAAACTGCTAGAAGGAGGAATTGGACAGAGAAAATGTCAAATCTCTGGTTGAAACTTAGAAACCTAAGGTGCTTGAAACTTTAACAGGGTATGTGAAAGCTGGAAAACTGCCATTACAATGGATCTAGCAGTTTGGCATTGTGTGAGAAGTAGGAGACTACATTATTTTTCATTGTGGATGGTATACTTACAAATGTAAAGACCACAATTTGCAAAAAAGAAATGTTTAAGCCTGCCTCTCAGGGGCTAGGGGCTACATTAGCTCCGAAGGATGATAATGTCTCTGTGGTGAGCAGTTACAGCTCAGCAGAATGGTGTTCCCTTGAGAGAAGTTTCTCTTTCCAAGAGTGCATTTGAAACTGCTCAGTTGCTGGAACACTGTGGCTCTTTGTCATGGAAGGATGTGAGTGTGGGACAGGAAGACTCTGTCAGGGCTCAGAAACAGTGCTACAGGCTAAAGTAGCTCTTTGCATTGCGTGAGTGACACTGTGAAACTCTGGATCTGGATAGAGCTGCTTTGAAGCTCAGGTCTCTTTGTGCTCAGTAGCCCTGCTCTGGCACTCCAAGAAAGGTGGTTTTGGAGAGACAGTCTCCCCAGAAAATGCCATGGCTGACTACAAAACTGAAGTCCTTCTTTGCCAGCAGAACCCTGACTAGTTTGGGGTATCAATGAGAGGAATCCAGGGAGGTGAATACTAATTGTCTAAGCCTGTTGTATTTATCCTGACTCCCTTTGCCAGATGATGACTTTCTCAGACTTCCTTGAAGATAGAAACTGAGACCTTGTTCTGACCAATGAAATGTGACAGGAAATCTTCTGGGGTGTGTGCGGTAGGGGGAAACACTTGACATCTGCTGCTTGTAGAAAGGTTTTTTCTCTCTGAATTAAAGAAAGCCGCATTTTGTTTCTGCTTGTGCTAGTTCCCTCCTGGAAGCATGCTGATAACCACTAGATGATGTCACAGGGACCAACAGTAGACACGCTGAGGAGGGCATGGTGAAAAGGGTCCAAGAGACTGAGCTGTGGAGTGTCAGCTCCAGAACTGCTTTCCTCCAGACTTTGTGTCATTTGAGAACATCAAGTGTCATTACAATGAAAGGTATTACTAGTGGGTAGTCTGTTACTTGCAGATAAAAGTGTCCTAAATAACATAGTACTTCACTTTTGTCACTCTAAGTGATGAAGGCAGTAGAATTCATGCAGAGAAGACTGAACTCACAGATCAGAGTGAAAGCACTTGAGGAAATCTTGCCCGAACAGATAGGAGATGTTTTTCTAGGAACTCTCAGAAGCATGGCCAAGTTCTTGCGCAGATAGTTGGGGTTCAGAGTCATTACAGACTGGACTTACTATCAATATGATTTTAATTGGACTCAGACTGGTGAATTACAGAGGGCAAGCGCTGACAGTCTTGTCTTCCCCCAGTGACTGCATCCAAATGAATTGTTCATCTCAGTGCTACTCACAGTGCCAACCAGCCATAAGAGATTGTGCCAGCATGTAAACCAGCATACTGTTTTCTTCACTTAGAAGGTTTGCCACCAAATAGAAGGAGAAAAACCAAGTAGGAGGAGATGAAGGAGGAAGAGGAGGAGGAGGAGGTGGAGGAGTTGAAATAAGCTGTGCTTAAGGATATTATTGGTTTATATTCAGGGATAAGTTCTTTATCCCTTTGTCTCTTAGCTATTTGGTGGCAAATAGTTCTCAGATCTATTATAGCACATCCACAGACAACACAAACTAACAAGTTAGAGGTCAGGCACCCAGCTAGCCTGCATGTGAACATTTACAAGAAAGAAAACCCATGGTTTTACTCTGAACTCTATCGCAGTGAATCACAGTGGAAGGCTTCTTTATATCTAAATGTGCTGGCTACCAAATTATGGTTCCTTTGAAACTTTCTTAAGTGATGCTGGAAAAGGACATTTGTGGGTATCATTGCCTACTTTTTTTTTTTAAAGTCTGTATCTCTCTAATTTAACTATTAAACTAATTTGAAATTTGCTCACAAATGAGAAGGTAGTGGCTATTAAACTAGCAGATGGTTGGGAGTAAAGAAATTTCATGTTCCATGTGGTTTCCTATTAGATCTTTCAAACATACTCAACATAGTACAGTTCTCTTTTTCATGAGATTAAAAAAATACAAATATCTAGGGTATTTTTTAGAAATTGCCTTCAGCTATGAGAAATAAGAACTTGAAGGGGGAAAAATACCTAAACAAAGTAAAGGTTTTGTTTTCCACATAAAAGAGTTGTGTATTTAGATGGTTCTGGATTGGGATTGTGGCTTTATGATTCCCGAGCTTCCTGTCTTTTCACTTGGCCATCCTTGGCTGTTGTTTCATGGATTCATTTGGGCTGTTTTACCATCATGTTCCTATTCCTGTACATCCAGAAAATGAAAACTTTCCCCTACATCCCTTATGGACCTAGCATCTCAGAGTCTCCACTAACCCCATGATTGTTTTTACCCTACATTAAAAGAAAATTTGCAGGTATATGTTTCAAGTTTAGCCAGTATTTTTTTCACTGTAAGGTATAGAAAATAATGAATATTCTTTTATATTTCAATTGTTTTTAAAGGCGTAAGCTTTAAGAAGCATCTAAATTCATATACGGATGGATTTGTAAACACCCTGGCTTGGAGACAAATAAAATCAGGGTAGCTGTGAAAAAAATTTAGTTATGAAAATTATACATTGAAGGATAAATACATTACCTAGCTGTGCCTGTTGAAGGAAGGAAAAATATTCTGTCTTGAGTTTTCCAATCCTAGTTTTTAATGAGGGAGAAATTTATTCATGCAAACATACCCACAGTAAGTGTGTACCACTTTTATTTGTGAGTACATCTGGCTCAGAAATAAAAGAATCTAGTAGTCAGACCCACCTGCAAATTCCCCAATCTACACAAAAAAAGATAAGCCATGCCCATCACTCTTAATAACAAGTTCTTTCTGCATCTGGTTTAACTGAGCTTGAACAAGGATGCCTGTTATCATATTGTATATTCTTGTTCCAGAATATCTCTCTTTCATTCAATTCACAGGGGACTCTGGGAGGGGGTTTGAAAGTCTAGATGTCAGAATTGATTAACCCACCACTGTATGTTTTATAGTGAAAAAAAATAAAGATGAAGAACAGCTGGATGAGAAATATATAAATGTGGAATGTCTGTATATATATATATATATATATATATATATATGAAAATAAAGGGGTTTGAGAGTATATTTAACAAATGGTTAATGGACTGGAATGCCTTAGTAAGACACACATGTGGCAGATAAATTCAGAGGCCTGCTACTTCAGTGGGAATCCAGTAGACTGAATAAAACCAGGCCTCCCTGGCGGCCTAGAGGTTAAGTCTCAGCACTACTATGGCCTAAGTTCGATCCCTGGCCAGGAAACTAACCCACATGGCACAGCAGTCCTCTCATGTCTTACCCAATGTTCCCCTCAGCAGAGTATTTCAGTCAATCCACCAATTCTGCCCCCATTTTGTCTCTGGTGAATCCTTTCACCCCATGTACCTCCAGCCTACATACACCCAGTTCTATGCCCAAAAAAAAGTGAAAAAAAAAATTTTAAATGTAAAATCATTTGTACCCTTGTAAATGCTAGCCAAGACAGCCACTGCAGATGAGGTTTTCAAAAATCTGGTGGATAAGTAGAATTATTCATGGATATAAGTCCAATTCTTTCCTTAGTCACACAGTACTTTTGCTCAGTGAACTTGTGAACAAACAACTAGCCACAATGTCAGGCATGGATTTCCCTCAGCAAGGCTGATCTGGCTAATTCTTCTGCTGGGGACTCAGTCTGCCAACAGCAAAAACCAGCAATGAGTCTATGATGTAGTACCATAAACTAGAATCTGGTGGCAGTTGACTCCATTGGAAACTTTCCATTACAGGAAACGAAATTGTCCTAAAGGAATAGAGATATAATCTGGATATGAACTTTCTTACTCTTCTGTCATATTTCTGCCAGTACTGTCATCTGTAGACTTACTAAATGCCTTGTTCAACTCAGCTACTGACCAAAGAGCTAAATGCACAGAAAAATAAGGTATGTGATGAATTGATGCCTATGGCAATCACCATGGAGCTGTTACCCAAAAGCAATCAGTCATATAAAACAGTAAAATGACTTATTGAAGACTCATTTATGGCGACACCTGGGAAATAATGCTATGTTAGGTTGGAATGTTTCCCTACAGCATGTGATATGGGCTGTGATAGAAAAATCAATAAGGAGCCAAGATGGAGTGATGGGACCAGTTTTACCTTCCCATCGGTAACAACCACATTTTAAAACATTAAGAAGAAGAGGACAAAGTGTCTGAAAAACATTTCTGAAGACACTAGACATTAGGCAATGAAGGAAATGATCCTGAGAGACAGGATAAAAAATGAGATAAACCTGACTGTTACCCTAGTTTACAAACTTGAGAGAGTTTTCAGGCTTTGATACAAGAGGAAAATCCCAGGTGGAGGCTGATGAACTTCTTGAATTAAGATGACATTGAGAGTCCAGGAAGGCAAAGTGTCAGAATTTCCATGCTATACCACCAATGAGCACAGAGTTGCATAGAAAGATCCAGAGAAAGGTCTCCTGGAGAGGTTACTCCTTTAGTGCTCAGTAGAGAACTGACCATCCCATGTATGGGAGAAAAATGCCTTAAGTCAGGAAACTATGTGAAAGGACTATAAGGAATAGTGCCTGACACCCATATGGACCTGGAGTAGTGCCATCAACCAGAACGAAAAACCTCATCATCCCCAGAAAGGACAGTGGCCTGGGTGCTTAGAAGGCTTTATCTTGGAATTGGAAAATAATTAGAATAATTTAGCTTAACAAATTCTAAAAGCAAGACTCAAAAGAATCAAAATGTGTTCAATAAACTACCCTGTGTGGAAAAACAAAGGTCATGAATTATAGAAATAGCCACACCTGACAATGTAGGTCTTCCTATACCATTGGGACTAGAAATCTATAAATGGCATTTCTCAGATTCCCTTCAAGCTAGGATTCTGGAGGCAAGTTTTTATTCAATTTTTGTCTTGTTGTATTTTTGTCAGCCAGACATATTTTCATGTGACTCAGAAGGCAGCAGTAAAGCAGAGACATTTTTCTTGTTGCTTTACTTGATTCTAGAGATATGCATACTGGTTTTATTCTGCAGTCACATTCTTGTATCTAGATAGGAACCTTATGGATATTGTAGCAGTGGCAATAGTGGCAGCGGCTTCCTGATTCATTTAGCAGAGCTCACTGAAGTCAGCAATTCCAGGGGAACCTCAATTTTTCACTCTCCTAATAGTGACAGAGGTGGCAGCTCCCCTTCAGGTAAATGTAGTGGTTTTATTCTGCAAAAGTGGCCTAAATACCCCTTCTCCAGTTCTTGCAACTGCTTACATTAGCCCTCCTTTCTATTAAAATCATTCTTGAAAATTAATCTTATTATGGATTATCTATTACCATGTCAAAAACTGCCCTCAAAACTTAGTGGTTTAAAAGAACAAATATTTATCATCTCAGAGTTTCTATAGGCCAGGAATTTGGGTGCAGATTTACTCAGTGCTCCTGACTCAGTTCTCGTGTGGTTGCAGTCAAGATATCAGCCAGACTTGCAATCATCTCAAGACTTGACAAGGGTAAAAAGATCCATTTCCAGGATGGCTCACTCACATGCCTTTGAACAGAGGCCTAGATTCTCACTACTAACTGGAGGCCACTTTTTCTCACTGCATCAGTCTCTCCACAGGGCCTCCCAGGTGTCCTAGAAACATAGCAGCTGGCTTGCCCTGCAAACAAGCAGTCCAAGAGGGAGAAGAATGCTGCAGAGCCCTATATGACCTCATCTCCCATGTTACACACCATCCTGCCCCTTTATTCACTATAAGTGAATCACTAAGTCCAGTGCACAATTGAGGAGGGGTATTTTAAACTCTACTTCTTGAAGGGAGGACTGTCAGAGAGGCTGACATATTTTAAACCACTACACAATTCTCTACAGATGTGAAAGTACAATATTTTGCATATTTTTCCCTGCAGTTTGCATATAATCCCTGCATTTGCAAAAACATGTTTCCTTAATGTGTACAATGACCACCCCCCCTTTCAGGTTATTGCTTCACTCTTTGCAGGTAGTCACTTTTCTTTAAGTGATCTGGGGTACACAAGATCTGGGGTACAGGTCAAAAGTGCAGGGGGTTAGAGGATTCACCAGAGTGGGGAACAGAGCAGGCAGGTTGACTGAAATACACTGCTGAGGAGAGCAGTGGGCGAGGTGGGAGAGGTCTGCTGCACACATGTGGGCCACCTCCCTGGCCTGGGGTGCTACAGTTGCTGTGGATGATCTATAGTGCAGTGCTTAACCTCTTGAGCCACCAGGGAGGCCCTTCTTTAATCTTTCCACCCTAAGGGGGTAAAACTAAAAAAAAAAAAAAAGATTCTGCAAAGAGGAGGACAGCAGGAAGAAAAAAGGAAGCAGGATGGAGAGCAGCAAGGAGACCTGGAGGAGGCACATGGAGCAGAGGGACATGTGAAGAAACTGTGCTTGCTTTTTGGTCTTGGACTGGTTGGAACAGATGTGGGTGAGAGACCCTTGGGGAGGTTAACAATAGCAGCTTTCATCTTAATTTTGATTTTTCTCTTTTCCTCCCAGATTTGTCTGACTCTTTCTGACCCTTTTCTATAAGTCTCTACTAAAAGGTCCTTTAGACGTGTGGCAGGCTTTTGGCCCTTGCTTTGGGCCAATCCTATTTAGCTAAAATGAGTAACTTTAAATACTTAACTTAGTAACTATATTCTTTATCCTTTCTATTTCATACCCTAATTATATTAAAGTTCCTTTTCATTAAAAGTTTTATATATTTATCTTAATGCAGCAGATGGCGAAACCCATTCAAAAATAGCAAGTTTAAGGGTTCTGGGGTGCTCCTCTCCCTGTCCTGTAACATATATATATATGCAGTTTCCACTTTAAAAGCTATCTAAATAAAAGGCACTATAATAAAAAGCATTGCACAAGATATGAGTGTATTTGATATGGACTTAAAAGTAGAGAAATGACCTCAACAGTTATGTGAGGACAACATATGGCATTCACTATTAAGGATGAGGATAAGCAAAGTTATGGAGACTAGAAAGTGCCAAGCATTTTTAGCACTTCAATATATCCTTTGGTCCTAAGAAAATAATACCAATTGTGAAAGGAGGTCCATTAAAACACAATAGTAGGTAAACACCTGTTAATTTTGGAGAATGAAATAGCCTTGACTAACGTAAGCCACCCATCAACCAAAAATGGGAACACCCAAGAAAATATGAGTCATGAGTTTTCTTTGACTCTATAGCTAGAATCTTAGTGGCTGAGCACATTGTTTAACACACACACACACACACACACACTTCAGTAATAAAAAAGGAGTCATTTGCTTTTTGACAAAAGGTGATTGTCCCTACATAGATATGAAATCTAAGGACTCCCTAATAATCATACAATAAATATTATCAACATCTGCAGAAGATGTCAGATACATGCACTATGTACTCTCCAAATGGCTTCTAAAATCTTGTCCTCCCAACAGGATGTGACAAAATGATACTCTGGACCTTTATGATAAAGAAGTCTCCAAGAATACTGTGACAACAATGCCTCTTAGCATGAGACACCAACTTGTAGTACAGGGCTCCAATTACATGTGGTCTCTCAGAAAAATGAAAACTATGTTTTTAGATCTGACATGCTCAAGAAATGGTGTCCGTAAGCCAGATCAGAGTAGTTATTCAACTCATACGTCAAATACACATGGTGATTTTGTCAAAAAGTATTTATACACGTATTATGTGCCTGACACTGTGCTAGGTGATAGGGACAGAAAGGAGAATATAAGAATGGATAAGACTGAATTTTTCCCCGCAAAGGAATTTACAGCCATGGGCGGGGGGAGGGAAACACAGAGGAAGAAAGCATAGAAAATAACGTTTATTCTCTGCTCTGTCACTTTTTAAATATTTACAAAAATTTTTTTTTAATCAAACTCATAAGTCCACATGTATTCAATGCTTTGAACAGATAATTCTATAAATCTTTCCGTTTCACATTCCATTTAATAAAGGTAAGTGTATCATTATTCCGGAAGGCTCACAGAAGAAGCAGCACAGATTTCTAACATGGGTTTGGTATGAAAAGAGATGGTATGTTTACAAACTCTCATTAATAAAAGACTTTGCTTGGGAATCACCATCTGGTCTAGATTTCAATAATAGGGAAAAAAATAATTTGCACAATATCAAAGCACAGAATATTTTCTTGTTTTCTGGACATCATCTGGAAGGCACTGATAATCAAACATGCACAAAACCCTCATGTGTATAATCAAGAATTGGCTGCAAATGTACTGACATGTTTTCTACAGATGACTGTGATTTTCCCAACTCACCTAAAAGGATCATAATTTAGGAAATAAATTAGGGGTCAATCTTATGATCCCTATGTCCTAAGCATGATACTTATTTTGAATGCTTGAATTAATGATTCAAATATTATTGTCCTTTGTTGGTAATAGAAATATTTGTATATTTAAGTGTTAGCAATATGAACATATTCTGAGGGAGAAAATTGTTATGTATATAGTTTTTAAAAAATTAAAAAATATATAAATATGTGTATATTTCATGTTTAATAGTATATAAAGATGTTATCATAATTATTCATTTTATTTATTTTTCCAGATTTGTTGAGCTATACTTGACCAAAAAAAATTGTATTTAAATGAAATGCATTCCATTAGCTACCACCTATGCTGTGCTGGGTACTTTGGAAACAGTAATGCATTTTATCATCATTTTAGCTCTTTAAATTAGGTGTACTTAAACCTTTTTTTTTTTTTAAGATTTATTTATCTTAGAACTGAGGTACAGTCCAGAGGTGTTGGGGGGTGAGAGTATTCACCAGAGTCAGAGTTGGGAACAGAACAGGCAGATGGACTGAAATACACTGCTGAGGGGAGCAGTGGGTGAGGCAGGAGAGGTCTGCTACACCATGTGGGTCACCTCCCTGACCAGGTTCGAACTGCAGTGGCTGTGGATGCTTCATGCAGTGCTTAACCCTTGTGCCACCAGGGAGGCCCCTTAAACCTCTTTTATTACTTAAAAATCTGAGGTTCAGACATGGAAAGGTGGGAGATTGAAACTTAAAAAGTTTCCATTCTACTTCTCCTAACAAAATGATCCAAAAAAATATACAAGCAGCCACCAAATAAGAAAAGTTATTTAAGTTAACATTATATACTTCAAAATTAAGTGACACAGTGAAGAAGCTGATTCTGGAACTGAGCAGAGGAGCAACTGGCTCATATCCTAACACCACTTCAACCATCCAGATATTGTAATGAATTCTGAATATGCTCATCTCATGTCTAAAGAGAAGCAAACTTACGGATCATGCTTGTCTTTCTCTTCTCCCCTTTTTAATTTCTCTTTTCACTGAGGAGTAATGGAAACTAGAAGAGGATCAAACAAGGAATGTGAATGGCAAGACTGGTGTTCTTTAACAGACATAAAGACTTCAATACCATATATGGCACAACCCACTGGTATAATATACACACTCTAATGCGGTAAAGTGAACTGTAGTATTTAACAAAATCTAGATGAAGGAACAAAGACACTACCTCTTCTCCAAACACACATACTTTCACACTACAGCGTAGTTCCTCAGGCTGTTGAAGAACAAAATTTCCAGCCCCCATTGCAAATCAGAGTAAATAGTGGTCTCAGATATAGTAGAAATAATACTCATAGTAAATTAATGCAAATAAAATACAGGTCTGGACAGAACCAAACATGTAAATGAATTGCATGAAGACCTAATCTGGTAAATTTTGAAAAGGAAGAATGCCAGAATGGAAAGCAAAAGATAGAGAGGCAGAAAGGAAACAAAGAAACAAACAGTTTGTAACTAAAGGAAAACTAATTCAAGGAACAGGGAGAAATTCCTTGAATATGAATCTTTCTATAAAATATGAATATCAACTAAAAAAAGCAAGAAATCAAAATGAAATAAAAAGGGAACTTATGGATTCAATGAAAAACTGAGGACTAAAATAACATCATTAGAAAACAAGTAGCTATGTAAGAGGATAGTCTCTATTAAAAAATTGAATTACTGACAGAAGAAAGCCCTAAGATAATCATAATGTATATAGATAAAAGTTAAAAGAGATTAACACAGAGAGAAACTAACTGAGGTGGAAAATAAAGACAATCAAATACAAGGATAATTGCTCTCTTAAATAGAAAACCAATGCAGGGTTTATGAAAATGCAACGCTCAGATCTCCTACTGTGGGGAGTATAATTTTAATAATTTTTCATTCTATAATTGTAGGCAATAAAACATAGCTGTATTTGCTTTACCTATGACTTTGTCACAGACAGAAATTAGGTATGTTCAGTATGACATTGCAACTAATGTAAATATGTGAAATATCGTTTTTGTTCATTACTACTTCAAAATTATGGTAACTATTAAGCCCATCACTAAATCTTATTATTATTTAATGATGAATAAAGAAGTTCATACATTTAAAAAATATTTTGATAATTGATCTTTAATATAATTGGTTTCCTTGTAATTTTATGTCTTTTACTTTGTCTTTAGAACATTTTTCTTAAAGGGACCCTTAGATTTTACCAAAATACCAATGGGGTTCATGGCACAAAAGAACCCCTATAGTCATATCCCAGAAAAGTCTGCAGATCCTTGAACAGTATTTAACATATAGAAAGGACCTAAGCAATAGAAGGATCCTTGCACTGAATCTTTGTTCATTTTATAATGACTTTATCATTGTTTGTAGCTGAAACAGTATTTTCAACCAAGAGATAGAATCTGAGTGTCAGTAATGTCAGAGTAACCAACTAGGACTCCTGATAGCCTGGGGAGGGGAGTGCATTCACGTCGCTAGAATGCTGCTCTAGATTTCTATGTGAGAGAGAAATCATCTTGCTTTGTTTAAGCTACTGTATTTGGGAGGGTCTCTTTGTGACAGTTATATAATCTGTTCCCTAATGTGTTTATTATGTTTTAAGATATAACTCTCAAGACAGACTAACAATTCCCGATCACTAGCTCTAGACATGTATGAAGAAGGAAAAAAAGCACTGAGCTTGGACCCAAAAAGGACCTTACCAACCACAGTAACCCAGAACTTAACCCAACCCATAAAAACCTAATAAACGGCAGGACTAGGGAGAAAGTTACATACTCATTGTTTTTCTTTTTCTACACAGAATCTAATATATAAATATCTAATATCTTACAAATGCAAATATCCAAATGAAAATTTTTCATATTAACTGTAAGTACAATGAAAAACTCACTAAACTTTCAAAGAGAAAGGAAAAGGGTCTTAATTCTATGCTTAACTCTGTAACAAAAGTAACCCCCATCACACCTTACTCAAAACTCTCCAAAGTGAAGATTTTTTAACTCTATATGATGTTGTAAGAGTGTCAAGGACTTTAAAAGAAAATACGGTGTTTCTCAGATGAAAAATCAGTCCCTAGATTTATACCTTGTCCTAACTTGTTTGATAATTGCTTTTGAAATGTGAACTCTAAGTATTTTATTCCTTTAATCAAAAAAGCAATATACACATCAAGTTGACTTTGTGTTTTGACCTTCATTAACATTTCTTGTGGGTTTTATTTTAAATTATGTAGCTTTTCCATTAAAATTCTCAATTCACAAATAAAAGCTTCACTTTTTAGAAGCTACATAGTAGAGATGGTTTCTCAAAGAAGAATTAGCTTAATTTTTTCCCCCCAGGATACTAACTTTCTTAATAGGTTCTCTTTCTTCAACAGCTTTCAAGGAACTTATGTGGAATTTTTAATATTCACAACCAGACTTATAATATTTGCTTATCCAAAAAGGAAAATTCCAGAATCACAAAGAGGCAGAATAGACACAGTGGCCCTTCTGCCTGAACTATCCCTGCTCTCTACCTCTTGGCTTGGAATTTCCTTTTTATTTTTCAGAGGCTTTTGGTTCATCCATCTTCAATAGCCCCTGGTATAATAAGCTGCTTGCTTTGTCTTCTGTTTATATAACACTTAAGTGATGTCCCTATCTTAGCTCTTGTTGTCTACTAGTTGAATCTGCTTACATGGCTGTTTCCCCTACTATGTCATGAGTTCCTCAAGGTTAGGGTCACCTATCCTTGGTACTGGGATAACATGTGTACGGAATCAAGACAGAAACCAGGGAGAACAAAGTTGGATAGGGAGTAAGTGTGGTAAAACAAAATTGACTCCTCAAACCAACCTGCTTGCCAGTGACTTTTTCCTTCTAAAGTATTCAGCTTTAATGCAGAAGGGGAAAGGAGTAGGGTTCAGAGCCAAAAAGAGTCTCACCAACTCTAATAAGATAATTTTAATTTTCTTACAAGCAACCTGAGACAAAAATGTGAATGTAAGTACCTTATTTTGGAAGTGAAATAATACAGGTAAAGAAACAGGAAAGTGATGTAAGGAAGGGAATGAATGCCTCGAGTGAGGGATAGAATGTTGAGTCCTCTTTGTACTTCCAGTCTGTTGTATTGAGGCAACATGTTTTGCACAGTGGAGGCCTACATGGCAGATGCATATGCTGGAAATTCATTGCCAGAATCTATAATGAACCCAATTCCAGAACCCAGTGATGGGTCAGGAGGAGTGCTGTGAAAGTCCAGGGAAGGGCACAGAAAAGTCGAGGCACCTCCCTAGGAAATGATGGGGGAAACAAAAGGCTCATCCCTACACCCCATTATTTTAATCTCAAAATGAGCAAGAGGGAGGTGACAGAGAGTATTCCTACATATTCACATAATCAACAAAGTCCAGGGCCTCAGGGACCAACCTGGATCGGGCTCTGGTCAGGTTTGCATCAAACTGGATAGAGACAATTAGGTAAAATGAACTGAGAGTTCCAGTCACCTTCCAACTGTGGAGAAAGTTGGACGTCCAAAACAATCTAATGTGAATCTATACTAGCCTTTCAAAAAGTCTCAGTGCCATCCCTTGGGCTGAACTTTGTAAGATAAAAAGGGTCAGGAGGAATCCTATGAGCACAAGAAATGTGTTGTGCTATTGTGAACCCAGATTGTGTGGTGTTTTTTACCGGTGAGATCTATTTACTTCTTAGGTAACTGATGAAGATATAATTCACCAGTGGGGGAGGTACTATGAAATGAAAGTACCACTCATTTTCTCTACTCAGTGAGTAGATGCCATTTCTGCCTCTTCATAGTTCAAGTCTAGGAAGAGCAGTGCAACCATCAGCAGCTGGGGAAAAGTAGGCCTTGCTATTTGCACAAAAGAAAGTAAGGGACATCTCTGACTTGTTCCCTCCTGTGGGGAGGAAAAGTGATACCAGCTCAGGTCTTAAAGGAGGGATTTTGAGAAGGAGACCAAGGTCTTGAATAAGAAGAGAGGGAGAAGGAGAGCGAGCTGGTGAGAGCAGGAGCATCCCTGTGAGACCCTCAGAAGGCCCACGCCCATGAGGCAGTCTAGACGCAAAGAAATGTTTTAAAGTCATAATCTCTGGTTCTCCCACATCATTCTCTTTGGGGGGGCTGGTCTTCAGCTCCATCATGATAAAGCATGTGTTTATCTGAGCAGGACATGTAGTGGCAGGATGGCACAGTGTAGGTTTGCTATGATTCGCACAGACAGGTAAAGGAGGAGTCATGGAGCCCTCAGTGGAGTTTCAGGCTTTTATTGATCTTTCTGCATCAGTTATAGTGAGGCAACCAAGCACACAGCAGGAAGGGGGGCCGGGGACCACAAGGCTGGCTGGCCTCCTAGCCCACAGCAAATTTTCATTCTCTTTGGGTTCTCTGGTCTCTCGTGCCTCTGCTCCGCTGCTGCATCTCTCTCTGGTGTCCCTGTGACTGTGACTCCACCCTTATATGCTCAATGTCTCAGCCCATGTGTGCCCACCTACACATGCTCACACCCTACTATAAGTGCCCGCCATCAGGCATGCATGCAGGGCCACGGGGGTATATCATTGACACTAATGGCGGGAGGGCAGAAAAACCTGATAACTTCCATTTACCCAACAGGAAGGAATTACTTGGAAAGGGTCATGAACTGTTTCTTGACTATCTTGCAAAGTGCACTCAGGCAGGGTTCACCACTGACACAGAACAGTTGGAAATTTATATACATATATGCATGTCCAGTCTCTGCAGGGCAAAGTGAGGTAGGGGAAATTACAAACTGGCTAGAACCCCTAGGTCATTAGCTAAGCTTGCTCACCTGTGGTCAGGAAGGGACGATCATAAGCAGGTCAGAGCGGTATAGTAGTCACCCTCGCCCTCGCCCTCGCCCTCGCCCTCGCCCTCGCCCTCGCCTTCGCCCTCCCCTACCCACCCCCCAACTCTCTCCAGGGAAGCTGTATGCCCTTTTTTAAACTCTTACAACTGGTTAGAGTAAATTTACCCAGAATAATCCCCTTCCTTTCAACTGATTAAGTCAAGCCCATTGTAGGGTAAATGAAAGTTATCAGGTTTTTCCACCCTCCACCATTAACATCAATGATAGACCCCTGAGGTCCTACACACATGCCTAATGGCAGTGGGCATGCCTAGCTAGGCGCACCTATTCAAAGAGACTGGATCTATAAGGCTAGCGTCATGGGGACGCCAAAAGAGAGCTGAAGCGTGGTGGTGGAGTATAGTATAGTAGAGAACGTCATGAGAACAGCTAACACAACAAGGAGACTGCTTGAACTGATGATGAACCTATGGGTCTGGAATGGTTGCAAGACACCCATGCAGCTAAATCTCCTCAGCTTAAAGGCCAACTGATTTTAGGACTTTATTTACATCTGTAAAAACCCTTCAGAAAGCCCCAAGATTTTTGTTTGATTAAATAACTGGGAGAAGGTTTGTGAATGCTGAAAGTGCTACTTCCTTCATCCTCCAACTCTCACAAGAAAATATCTCTTGCAGCACACTCCGGCATACTAGAAAGGGGATTCTTAGAAATCCTGTTTAGCTAAGAAACTGGATTAAACCATCTCACACAGAGAGATATGGCAGAGGTGGGGAGGGGTACCAGTCATCCTGTGAGTTACTTGGAAGATTTACCAGTAAGTATCACCCATCAAAGTAGATCCTACCAATGAAAGCAACTCTGTGGCCATAAAAGACTAAGATTGAATTCTCTAATTTCTATTCTTTGCTCAAATTAGAAAGAAACACCACTTCATAACCAAAAGAGGAGCCCTATCTAACCTTAATTAGGCAGGAATGTCATTTGGGACATCAAAAGCAGAAACACATTAGGAAACACTCTGTTATTGGTGTGGTCCTTCCCAGTGGTGTTTGCTCTCATCTTGAGAATCATTCATGTTTTTGTGCATAAAGCTAAACCCCTCTAATTGTTTTTTAATTTTTAAATTGTGGTTTAAAATGTATAACATAAAATTTACCAACTTCAGTGGAATTAAGTCCATTCACATCATTGTGCCAACATCACCACCATCCAATTCATTTTTCATTTTGTAATAGCTCTACCTATTAAACAGTAACTCCCCATCTTTCTTCTCAGTCCCTAGCAACCATCATTCGACCTATTATCTCTATGGTTATCTAGATACCTCTCATACAACTATGCCATTGTAGCGGCAGGAAAGGTGTACGGAGCAAGTTTGGGATGGTTCTTAGCAGACTGTGGGGAGAGAGGGGGAGGATAAAGGAAGGGAATCTTGGAGCCCTCGGTGGCTTTTCATGCTTTTATTAGTAGAGGTGGCCAGGTACATGGCAGGCATGGGGGCCAGGGGGTCCAGGAGGCTGGCAGGCCTCCCAGCCCCCGGTGCATCTCACCCTCTCCGCTGCTTTCTACTGCTGCTGCTGGTCAGTACTGTCGGTCGGTCCTGTCGTCCTCATGACGCCGCCCATCTAAGCCCGTGTCCAACTCAGGTGCACCCACTTGCGCATGCCCACCCTGGAATGCTCGCAGCACCGCAGGTGTCCATCATCAGTGGTGGGAGGGTGGAAATACCTGATTGTTCTCTGACCCTAAAGCCATATTCTTTTTTGACTGGCTTCTGTCACTTTACCTTAAACCTTAAGGTTCATCCATGTTGTAGCATGTACCAAAATTTCTCCCTTTTTGAGGCTGAATAAGATTCCAGTGTCTGTATATGCCAAAACTTTTTGACCATATTTCTGTTGATGAAGTCTTAGGTTGCTTCTACCTCTTGGATATTATGAATAATGTTGTTATGAGCATGTATATACAAATATCTCTAAGTTCCTGCTTTCAGTTCTTTTGGATATACGCCCAGAAGAAATTTTCAGATCATATGTTAATGCCACTTTTAATTTTTTGAGGCATTTCCATGCTGTTTTCTATAATAGTTACATCATTTCACATTCCCAGAGATAGTGCAAAAGTATCTCAGTAGCTCCACATCCTTACCAACACTTGTTATTTCTGTTTCTTTTCTACACTACCCTAATGGATGTTAGGAGGTATAGTTAATTTAGAAGAAAAGGAACTAGACACTTAAAAATTGTTTGAAACACTGAAGCATCAAATTCTAGACTGGGCTTCCAGAGTGATTCCCAGAACAGCGTAACCTACCTCAAGGGAGTTGTTTAATTCATCACAACCACAAATGAGGAGAATCAAAGGGCTAAGTGGAAATTAAAAAAAGAAAAATGGGCCTTCCCTAGTGGCGCAGGGGTTAAAGACAGCACTATCAAGCTATCACCAGCCACTGTAGTCTGAATTCAATCCCTAGCCACGGAGCTGACTCACATGGTGCAGCAGACCTCTCCTGTCTTGCCCTGTGCTCCCCTCAGTGGTGTATTTCAGTCTATCTGCCTGTTCTGCTCCCCACTTTGTCTCTTGTGAACACTCTCACAACCCCCCCCCAACTCTGGCCTACACCCAGGTCTTTGATGCATAAATAAATAAATCTTTAACAAAAGAGAAAAAAATGACAAAACTTAAACAAATCTGACAATAATTCAATCAAAGAAACAAATATTAATGTGACATCCATTAAGGGTAAAGGATACAGAAGACCAATTTAAAAAAATTATTTTTGTTTCATTATAAAACATTTAACAATAAAATGCTTAAAACACCTGCCTTTTGAAAGAAAGATTTTCTGATACTGATTTTACATTGTGCTATTGAAGCATTCTATATAAAACTAAATTTTTAACAAATTATCTTATCTATAAACGGCCTTTTATGGAAGTAAGATTCTCTGAAAGAAAAGACAGATCTAGAAACCTAGAATGAGCCTTCTTTCTAATGACTATTGATTCTGATATCATATAAGATAATATTCTATGTCTCAATTTGAATATTTGGCTATTTCACAATAGCAAATATGCGTAACTTATCAATGATTATTAGTATCATTAACATCACCTAATATTTGGAGTGGGGAGAAATGCTTGTGCTTTTTCAAATGGGCTATATGAACTCTAAGGTCAATGCCAGCCCAAATGATACAGTTTAAGTTATTAAATAATACATTATACTAAATCTTGCCCTTTGACAACAAATGGATTTGGTAATTGGCTAAAACCCAAAATGGGTACACACAAACACTGTGTCCAGGAATATTCTGTATTAAAAGGAACAACTCTACAAATGATGTCAAATATAATCATATAAATCTAAAAAAAAAAAAAAAAAAAGGAACAACTTCCTGACAAATTCCAGATACTGGTGAAGCTGATGCAATGTCTTTTAATATTTTGAAACTGGCACTTTTCCTCTGACAGTACATTTCACATTCTCATCCAAGTACTTTCTTGGTTATATTTCAATTGAAATCACAAAACAGAATCCAGCCTGTTTTAAAGATGTAATCAGTTGATCAATGCAGGAATGGTATTCATCTCAGCAGCTAGCCATTTCACAATAGCAAATATGCATACCATATTCATATTTGATGGGCAGGGAATGAATGATACAAAACACCTAATAGCTGGACAAACCAGCACACCAAAATTCTTGTATAAGGTATTTGAGATCCATTAGGTGCTCTGAGTTTGAAAAATGTATCTCCAGGAAATTACCAGCAGAATAGTTTCCACAGACATTTATATCTTTACCATATTTTCTTCAAAATCCATTTTCAGGAACCTGATCATTTTTTTTCCCATCATTTTCATGACCTTCAGGGCATGGAGGAAGCTTGCTGCTTATAAATCTAGTTTTTAATATATTTTCATGTAATCATCTTTGCTGCTCTGTTTTTTTTTTTTTTTTAAAGATTTATTTATTTATGCGTACAAGCACTGGGGTACAGGCCAGAGGTGTGGGGGGGGGGGGGAGAGGATTCA
>JAGFMF010011791.1:14188926-14204330 GCA_019455555.1 Galemys pyrenaicus
TCCCCTCCCTGGCCGGCAGCAGGGATCGAACTCGTGCTGCAGTGGCTGCGATTTGCTTCATAGTGTGTTGCTTAACCCACTGCGCCACCGGGGAGGCCCTGCTGCTCTGTTTTGAATGTTATAATTATATTTTTTTTAAGTAGACTTCAGGGAACACCAACATTATTAGCTAACTATATAGAGTAAAGGCTATAAAATTCCTACTGTATTTGCATTTAAGACAATTTTGCCTGAACCTTTCGGACATCTTGATATACTCTATGTTATTTAAGAAGCAGAGCAGTCAGAGAAAATGTAGAAAATCTATTCTCATCTCTCTCATCCAGGAACTTCTGCTCATGCTGTTCGTCCTAAACACAATTCCACATAACTGCATATTTGCCCATGCAAGCTTACTATTTTCAAAGGCAGCTTAAATCTGAAGAGGAGGGTGTGTGTATGCACACAAATGCATGTATTATTCTAGTAAAAAGAACATAGATCTCCAAATAGCTTAGCCCCAGTGAAGATACATTTATGGAAAACATATGAAAGAGTCTCATGGAATATGAGGGTTAGAATACCAAGCCTTGTATAAAACCTGTTCTGGAGAATGGAAAGCTATCTGAAGTGACACTACACTCTCAACTACTCAGAAATCACATGATGTGCTACACAGTCCTCTCCCACTTAATTAGATTCTTTTACTTATCAGTCATGACATCATAGCTTAGTTTCTCTTTTCAGTGACCACCAACAACTAGAATGTCCCTCTGTATTTCTTAATATCAGTTTCTGAGAAAGAGACTATGCTTAAGTCACCTTTGTGACCTGCAAAGGACCATCTTAGGGTCTTCTAGAATAGTTAACTAGATCAAAAGAGACATATAACAAACAGGGTCACACAAGTATCATGGGCAGGACAGGAAAAAAAGGTAGTATGACATCTGTGTGGATGTAGAATTATTACTTGGGTGACACATCATAACTTCACAATGCTACATTTTAAAATGTCTTCATCAAAATACACTCCCCATATAGAGAACATAATTACCTATCTGATATGAGAATTTAATACCATAAATTAATAGCATAGGCAATTGAAAGGATTGATATGGAAGACAGTGAAGCAACCCAGTGACTAGTAACAGCAGAAGCTATTAGCACCCCTAGGCATGAAAGACAAGAGGAATAGGTAGCTACTTCTTCCCAGAAGAAGCCAGAAACACAGTCAGCTTAAATGCAGATGAGGTCATGAAAGAAGCGAGACTGTTACTGGAGATGCTGTCAAGGCAGAGAGGAGAGAAAAATTGTGGGTCTTTTTTCCCCCATCCTCCCACTCTTCAGTCTTCTGAACCTGTCATTGTCTTGGCCCTCCTGACATGAGAGCCTGAAGTCTTAGTCAGTGTGGGTTGCCATAACAAAATGCCATAGACTGGGTGACTTAAAAAACAGAAATGTTTTTCTCACAGTTCTGGAAGCTGGGAAGTCCAAAATTAAGGTGCCAGCACGATCAGTTTCTGGTGACGATGCTTCCTGTCTTATAGACAGCTGCCTTCTTGCCATGTACTTACCTGGGGGAGAGAGAGTTCTCTCTCTTAGTTACCTCCTGAAGATCCTGTCTCCAGATACAGTCACATTGGAGGTTAGGACTTTAACATAGGAAACATTCAATCTATAACACCCAGAATATGCAGTCACTTGCCACTCCCTCTCCATTGTGGTACAGAAAGGACAAACAAATAGATCTGAGTACAATTGGATAGGACTGACACACTTCTCTTTGTAATTGAAGAAACAGAGGCAAGTTAAATAAACATGTTCAAAGTCACACATTGGTAAATGACAACATTATTGTAATCCAGGTCTTCTAGTTCCAAATCCAGTTGTCAATAATTTCCATTAGGCCTACACCATCTGGGCTTTCACATCTCTCAATTTCTATACCACTTTTATTCTTTACCTTGCAGTTCATTAATGATGACTAGCTTGTTTTCTCTCCATCATTCTTATGAGGATTCTTCCATTATTCCAGTTCTTTCCAAATGAATCAAAAATGCCTTAAGATCTTGATCGTAATCATGCAGCTATTCAAATAGTATCATTCTATTGTCTAATCATACAGTAGGTACCAAATAACTTTAATTATTTTCCTCCCACATTTGCTACAATATTATTGAGAAGTTCCTATTATTTTGCTAATATGTTTTTTTTTGTCTATTCTACAACATGTCATAATTCTCTAGTCAACAAGAAAAATTTTCTGTGACTCCAGGAAATTACCTATATAGATATCGTTTGTTATTTTTGTTGTAATACCATAAAATGGCCTGTTTATGAATCGGGCTCTTTAAATACTTTCTATTTCCCTCTTAAGTGACTTCTCTGTCATGGTGATCTTTTATCTTTTCCATTTTTTATCCTGAGTGTGAACCTGCCATCCTCTTTGACCATGACTATTCAACAAATATCCAGCTTGGTCACAATTGATCAATATTAGGTTATAGCATCCCTTGTAGATAAAATTTAAAAAAGAATTAGAAATTTCTTTACAAAAGCTCCTAGGGGAAAAATGATAGATTTATTTCATTGTACCTGTATGTCATGAAATATGCCGTGTATTTTGAAATCTTCCAGACTATTGTAAGGTCAAATTTTATGGTTCTTGTATTTGAATATCAAAATCATGCTACCTATTACTTTACCACCAGCCATTTAACGGACTCTGTAATAACTTGTAAATCTTTCCCTTTAAGTATCTAACTCCCTGGTTACCAGCAAGTATTCTTCCATATTCCTCTTTACCCCATGGAGACCTCCAGAGCAGTATTCCCTCACTTCCTCACTATCCACTACCATACACGCACACATACATCCTGCTCTCTTATCTTTTCTGCCTTTGTTGCCCAAAAGGCTCTTTTCTCAAGTTGGAGAAATTCTTGGAGAAAATAACATAATCAAGCTGGAAGGTCATACGGGAGCTTTTCTCTCCTACTTGGACTCACAGTGGCCAGGGTTAATCACAGGGTCCATTTAACTGCAGCGTAATCAATGGGCGGTATGCCTAAGATGCAAAGGAGAAGCAGCTATTGGTAAACACTAATCATCTCCACATAAATACTAACATGTGCATTTTACATACATGAGAGCATACTAGACATGTTTCTCTCAACTTCATTTCCCTTTTTTTTCTCTTTACAGCGTACATTGCATATCATATTTCCCTGTGTGGCCATACTGGGAAATACCTGAAATTCTTATTTTTCAAACTTCACACTGGAATTGTGCATCTTTTAAGATTGGGACCCAAGGATGCTATTTGATTTTGCATTCCTTTATCATTAGTAGTTTACCCTTCCACTGTTTTCTAGTTGAGTGAAAGAAATAAACTAGGTTTAAAAAAAAAAAAAAGTACCATCATCCTCAACTTTCAGTGTATGATAAAGCCATGATGATTTGAAAATATTGTAAGTCAAAAAAACTAGCAGCACAATACACTGTGGCGTATTGATCACTAACTCTCATGATCACTTGGCTGACTGGAAACAACCTGGGAAATATAAAAGTATGTACCACATACACTAGTTGTGGAAAAGATCAGAACAGGGTTTTTCACTGAGAGTTTATCACTTTCACACCATCACAAAGTCAGAAAATCTTCAGTCAAATCATTCTAAATGAGAGACCTGAATTTAAACACTGGGTCATATTTTTGCCTGTATAATCCAGTTTGCAAGAATAGAGTGGCTTTTTTAAAAATTTGTACTAACTGAGATCAAATGGCCATTTTCTTTTTAATTACTGATTTAATATATTACACTTCATGGTCCAAAAGGAGTATATAACTTCCAAACATGCATTTCATCACCCTAAAGAGCAGTTCATTTATGGAGAAACTCTTGGGTAATTTTACACATAATTTATTAATTGTTTGAGACAAGTTCTTGGTCTTGTCTTTACAATGCCAAACATCTGGGTAAAAAGTAGCATATTTAGGCACTATCAAGAGACAGTACACATAAAGGAAGAAAAATTTGCAAATCCTAGCAGAATTCTGATCTGTTTCTGAATAGGTCAGAAAAATATGATAAGGGATTAACATCCAGAATATATAAATAATTTCCAACAAGTCAACAACAAAAAAGCAAACAGGTCTATTCAAAAATGCACAAAGAATTAAAGTATCCATTTCTCTAAAGATATACAAATGGCCAATAACACATGAAAAGATGCTCAACATTATTAATCATTAGGTAGATTCAAATTAAAGCCACAATGAGAATTCACTCACATCTATTAGGATAGTTATTATTGAAAAGATGGAAAATAACAAACATTGGAAAGAGTGTTGAGTGCCCTTTGCATTGCTGGTCCAAGTATGAAATGGTACAGTAACTGTAAAACACAGTATAGTTCCTCACAAAATTAAGCATAGAATTACTATATGATCCAATAGTTCCATTCCCAGCTATATAAACAAACAAAAAAAAATTTAAAGCAGGGATTCAGATGTTTGTATACCATCACCCATTTACAATAGTAAAAAGGTTCAAATAACCTAAATGTACATGAATAGATGAATGGATAAACAAAATTAAATACATAATTTTCATAGACACAGAATAATAGAGGTTATCAGGGAAATGGGGAGTTATTATTTTAATGGACCTAATGTTTCTGTTTGGGATGATGGAAAAGTTCTTGAAATGGGTTGTGATGATGTTTGCACAACATTGTGAATGTATTTAATAACAGTTGTGCGTTTCAAAATAGTTAAAATGGGGATGTTTATGTTACATGTATTTTACCACATTAAAAATATGCAAAAAAAGACACATTAAAAGTTGCATCTAGATAAAAATTGCATGATACTAATACTTTATTGTCAAGAATAAAATTAGATTCAAAATTAGACAAAGGAGAGACAATTTACTAAGGTTTTCTATTTTTGTTTACTTTGAGTGGCATAGTCTTCTAGAATGCCAGTTAGAACAAAGTCTAAAAAAAATTCCACTTACCTCGATTTATCTCTTTATATGAACAATTATTTATATGAATTATTATTAAAATAATTGTATAATTAAGGTAGTGACAGCAACATTATTCACTAAGCTAATATATACTTTATTACTCACTAATCCAGCTATTGAAATTATACATACCAGGTAAATAAGAATTTTACCATTTTTGCTCCTTTTAGAGCATAAGCAGCCTACCAAGAAATTTCCATAAGTATTTAGTTCTCTTTGGTATTCATATGAGCCTCAGTAAATCTTTAGTCTAAGTACAACATTATAATTCCCAGGAATCCCCTTAGAGATTAATAAAAATGATAAATTAGCTATTGATGTTATTTTTCTTTATGTAATTCCATGGGAAATTTCAAAGATAAAACTCTGCCACATAACCCACAGTAGTAGAAAATATTGAAATGCACTCATAAATTGGTGCTATGGATAAGTAACTAAAGTAGAAGAATTGATAAACAATATAAAAAACATGTTTTGTTTTTATTACTTAACTGAAATATTCACAGTGATACAATCATTGCTTTTGCAATATATGAAAGCTAGTGTTTCTGTGCTTAAAATTAGTAATTTAGGGTTTGAAATATTGATTATTCTTTCCCCTGGGATCATATAAACCATTTTAATCTGTTTATTTGGCTAATATTTCACTACGGTAATACTTATTTCTTGCACAATTATAACTCAAATAAATCACTTTTTAGCTTTGTCATCTTATCCCATGCAATTTCACTTTAAGAAGACTGCCGTTTTTTGTTTTTTCTATGATTGTGCTATCTTGTCTTTAACTCCACTCTCTTACAGAAAACACGCAGAATACAAGATGAAAGTGTTTTAAAAGGCTCCTTAAACAATAACTTAAAAGTAAAACATACTGACTGATGCCCACAGACTCTAAAGAGAGTTTAGAGAGGCCCTGTGTCAGGGCTGCGTTACTATTCCTAAAATGGGTCATAAAAAGCTGAAATTTTAATAGAGCTAGGTTTTGTTACTTGATATAAAAATCACATAAAAATGTGGTTAACTACAAAATAACAATGCCTACTCTGAATGTATTGCATTTATGATAATGTTGGTATAGGCTGATATGGTTTAAGAAACAATTATGATTTTCTTTCCTTTCAACTTTTAAATCCATTTTAAAAATAGAATGAGTTAACTTTTGTTCTCTTGTTTGTTTTGTTCTAGCGTGCGGCTGATGTTTTAGTAAGACGGAGGAGGGAGCTACCACACATGTTGACCTCAACTATGCTACACAGCGCTGGTAACCAAAATCAGTATAGTTTTAGCACAAAGGCAGAAACGCGGGCCAATGGAATAGAATTAAGAACCCAGAAATGAGTCCACACAAATATGGACAGTTGATCTTTGACAAAGGAGATGTGACCATACAATGAAAAAGGAAACCTCCTTAACAAATGGTGTTGAAAAATTGGAATAGTCACTGGAACCAACTCCAGAGGCAAGAGAAACAAAAGAAAAAAGACAAATGGAACTCCCTCAAACTAAAATGCTTTTGGACCGCAAAAGAAAGTATCACAAAAACAAAAAGGCAACTTACACACTGGGTAAAGATATTTCACCTCACATGTCAGACAAAGGGTTACTTTCCAAAATATCCAAGAAGCTAATAAAACTCAACAACAAAAAAAGAAACAACCCAATTGTTTGACAGTTCTTCACTTATTAATGAAGAGAATATTAATTCATAGGTTGTGAATTAATGTATTAATTGAATTCTGTTTCTCTATGATCCAGTATATAGACAGAAGTCAAGAGAAGGAATAAGCTCAACAACACCCAAACTACTGGAACAACAAGAAAGTGAAAAAGAGAGGAAAGGGAGAAAAATTCTTCATTTTTTTTTTTTTTTAAAAAAAGATTTATTTATTTATGCTTACAAGCACTGGGATATAGGCCAGAGGTGCAGGGGGTGAGAGGACTCAACAGAGAGAGTGGGGAGTGGGACAGGCGGATCTACTGAAATACACTGCTGAGGAGAGCAGTGGTCTGTGGGTCACCTCCCTGGCCAGGGATTGAACTTGTGTTGGCAGTGGCTACAGATAGCTTGATAGTGATGCAATTTAATTTCTTGTGCCGCCAGGGAGGCCCCCCAAATTCCTCACTTTTAAAGAAATTTTTCTCTTTCCATTGCAGACTAGAGAAATTCTTTCATGCACAAGTTACTAGACACCAGTGATCTAAACTGAGCCCCCTCAATTCCCAAAAGAGTTAGAATCTCAACAGTCAGCTTCACTTACTGTTTGGCATTAGGACAAAAGATTATCTGTCTTGTCTAAGTCTGTATTGTTGAAAATGAAAATTCCAGTGACGAAAAGTATTAATGCTATTGTGCCACAGAAACACAAGGCTTAAAATCTATGTTAGCAAAGACCAGTCTGAAGATGTCACTCAACAAATATTTCTAGAAGCTTAGCACTTAATTGGCCTTATAAGCACCATCCGCTCATCAGTCTTGCTTGCAGAAAAGTATTTCCATCAGATAGCAACAAGTTGAAAATAAGGCAGATCACCACACTTTGTTTTGATTTTGACACCACATTTTGCCTGCCTTTTATCACAGTTTTAAATCATCAAATTAAATAAATGAGTCAAATATTGTACTTTTATTACAGATTAGACCCTGGTTTTCTCTGATCCCTCAGGCATGTACTTATGCTTAGAATTCCTTTTTTCCACAGACCTGTCTCCATCAGAATGCTTAGTCAGACATTTGGAGAAATTCTTTTAAAGATAACATTTGAGGAAATTTGTTCAGACACTCCATCTTTTCTTTCTACTAATCTTGTTTTTAACACATCAGGTATAAAGGACCACACAGAAATTAAAATCAGATTCTAGGTGAAGATTTGAACTTTCAATTACTCCTATTATTAAGGTATTTTTGACAACTAAGCACTAATGATATGAGAGTGTGCTATTTCCTGCCTTCAGTATTTATTTTCATATTATGAATTTAATCACAGCTACATTTAAAGATATATATATAGGATAAATATTATAGTAAATTATTGCAATGTTCATTTCAGGATTTGACTTAAAATTTGGAAGAAGATAAAATTAAGTCTACTTTTTATACTTACACATCTCTTTTCAGGGTAAAAATTATTCTGAAAAATGATAATTTTCCAAAGTGACAATTATAGTCAAAGCAAACATAACACTTATTAAAGAAGAGAATATAAACAGCAGGTTTCTTTCTTAGCCATCTTGGCTGTTGATATAATTGTTTATATTACACCAAATTATACTTTTTACTGAAAAAAAGAGATAAGCAAGAAAGATAAGACTATTCTTGGAGTTCTGTCCACTACATAAAGATTCTGCCGGGGAAAACAGCAAAAACTATAGTTTTACAAAGACATAAATGTAAGCTTATTTTCTCTTTTCATAAGAGAAGCACACACAAACCATGGAGTTTAGAATTTATAGTCTAAGCTGTAAATGTATAATTTTTGTAGACTGATAAATCTGATTTAATATAGTGGTTGAAAGTTGCTTTGTTTTCCAGTCTATAATGTGTAAATAATTAGGTCTTCCTTCTAAGGTTGTGTTAATCACAGTAGATGCAAACAAAAGATTTGGCAGATATTCAATAAACAGCAGCATTATTATTGTAAAGCATGTATTAAAAATTTGTTAACAAATATTTTAAATGAGTGCTATGTTATTTCAGGAGATTTCTCTATTTCCTACTTCTATAACAATATTGGCATTTTTCAGCAATACTTTGTTTTATTCCACATAGCAGCAAAGAATTATCAAGATTTACTAAAAAAATTCACATTACTGGGACTTCACTGTCACAGAGACGAAAATAATATAGTGTATTTATTAGTCTTGTACACAGTAAACACATAAATATTTTAAATCAATAGCATTCACACATTTTGGTTTGCATGATTCTTAATTCTATAAAATATATAATCTGCTAGTCTACAAAGGATTTCTTACTCATAATAATTAGTAAAGTACAGCATATCATCTTATATTTAACAGTTTTGAGTAAAATTAAACAGTAAGCAAAAAATAAGTATTTAAAATGTACATGTAAATTACTGAATAAAACATAGTCACAGTCATACATTTATTTAGAAAATAACTATTATTATGTTCAAATTAATCTTATCATCTATGTAGTGCTCTCATTGAATTTGTTTAACATGAATCTAACTTTGAGAGAAAAATCATGTTAATCCAAATTGAAGAATAACCTCCAAACAACTGGCGTGGATTTTTCCATGAAAACAATATCATGAAATTCAAGAAGGACTGGGGAATCATTCTCGATTAAAGAAGACTAAAGAGATTTGGCAGTGAAATGTAGGAGAGGATCTGTGATTTACACTGGATATTATTGGGGAGAGATAATTTGAAAATAGACTGCATAGTAGATAACAATAATGAGTTCCTGTTAGAATTATTATAAATGAATTGTTTTTATGTAAAAGTCCTTATTCTTGAGAGATATCAAGAGTTGAGAAGCATCAGGATGCCTGCAACTAATTTAAAATAAATTAAAAAATTAATTCTAGAGAAAAAATGATAAAATCTTAACAATTTTTCACCTATGTGAATAGTACATGGTATTTGTACTATTCTTTCAACTTTTCCAGAGTCAAAATTTTTCAAAATATAAAGCAGAAAATAAAAAAGGGTAAACTTCCTAATTTTAAAAGTATGCTACAGTTAGCAATAAGTGACGTCTCCTTCCTCTTTTCTCACATACGCTTTCTCACCCACATGTGCCCTAATGGTACCAGTTGTCTGTTGGTTGAATTGTCCTGTCATTGCCCAGGGTTTTTGGTGTTATTCAGAAACCACTCACACAATGAAGTCACTGTAATCACTGACATATTCTCTTTCATAAGGCAGCATTCATTCTCAAGTGCACATGATTTATTTAGTTGGGACCATTTGCTTGCGTACTTTTTTTGTTTTTTGACTATTCAAACCAGGATTTGTAATGTTATTCTAATTTATAAAACTCACTGGGAGGGCCATTAGTGAAGATAAAAAAAATCTTTACTTCTCTTTTTCTACCTGTAAATGAAGGAAATTCTTTCTGCCTTATGGACTGCTATGAGAATTAAGTGAACAAATGTATAAAAACATGGAGCCAAATATAGGTGGAGGACTGTGGTTGCCTTGGTGGTGGGCGTGGTGTGGTAACAGGCATCTAAAGAGGTGTGATCCTATGCCTCTGAATTACATCTAGTGCTGTAAACCGATGTTACTTCTGTTAAAAACAAAAACACTGAGCCAAGAGTCTGACATTCAGTAAATTTATTGGCACTTAACAAATTATTAAATTATTATTATCCACACTTTAATTAAAGAACAGAGTATCATCTGTTATTTGTTAGGCCAAGAATTATGTATTAAAATTTACAGTTAATTTCAAATTTATTATTTCTATATACGGAAATTGTATAAAACTTCATAAAATATTTTACTATGAGCAAACATATCTATTAGAGCTGTCACCTAGTAAGTAGAAAACTGGCATTATAGAAATCCACAGATAATACTAACGTTCTAGAGCTCATTACACCTATAGTCTTTAATCCTAAAACATTTCTTAGAAAAATTATAGCTTGAACCTGTAGGGGTAATAAGCAATAATACTTGTTTCCTTTTCTCAGCCTCCCACTTTACCACCCCACTCATACATTTCTAGGATTCTGCAACTACTAAAATTCAAAAGATAACTTCAAAACCAAGGCAGGTATCATGGTTTACCTGTCTAGCCCCAACTTTTATAATTTATATATCAGTGTAAAGGATCTTGAGAGGTTTTTTTCACTGCAGCATTTTTAGAGAAGGTAGATCCTCCCTTCAGATCAGAATATGAACTATAATTAGTATAAACCAAGAGTATGATCTCATTTTCTATTGTTAATGTTCAGTGTGTTCCAGTTCTTGGTTAATCCTGATCAATGAGATATGAGTGTAGTCTGCTGGGTACCTTGGGAAGGATTTTGCTCCAACTTAATCCTTTCATTCTCCTTTACATGTCTGAATATGCAACCATCTGAGATCATGAGGTGATAAGTCTGGGACAATAGACCAACATTCTGAGGATGGCGAAGTGTGAGCCTGGATCATTGAGCTCCATATCAGGAATCCCCTATCTGCAGATTTCTTGTTTTGTGAGATGATTGACTATCTTAATGAATTATATAATTTATGGTTGTGTAATCTGTTACTTGCAGTAGAAGATATTCTTTTTTTTTTTAAAGATTTATTTATTTATGCATACAAGCACTGGGGTACAGGTCAGAGGTGTGGGGGGGGGGGTGAGAGGATTCACCACAGAGAGCAGGGAGCAAAACAGGCAGATCAACCAAAGTACACTGCTGAGGGGAGCAGCGGGCACAGCAGGAGAGGTCTGCTGCACCATGTGGGTCCCCCCCTGGCCGGCAGCAGGGATCGAACTCGTGCTGCAGTGGCTGCAGTTTGCTTCACAGTGCGTTGCTTAACCCACTGCGCCACCAGGGAGGCCCGCAGTAGAAAATATTCTTAACTGATTTTCAGAAAATTAAAAGATAATATCTTGCCTGTTCCACTTAACTTCAAAAATACTATCTAGTGCCAATGCCTTTTAATGACACCCCTTTTGAAGAGAAATGTTTACATCCTCCATTCCCCCCCCCACATATGCTATGCAGCTATTCTCATTTCTGACTAGATTTTATTACAATAAAGGAAGCTTTATGAAATTATAAAGAAGTAAATTTTCCTTTTATGTACCCTATCTTACTTTTGTGATATGCCAACTTTTAAAGTAGTCAATCTCTTTTCAAACCCCACTAAGGACATTAGAATGTGTTTCTAGCAAAGTAGATAGTTATATCCCTAGGGTGGATTTAAAATTAAGATGTTAGATGCCCTTACACATTTTTCATGTGTATACAAAAATCACTGCATCTGAATTGCCTGCAAGACTTGTTAAAAGTGCAGAATTCTCAAACTCATCCCAGAACTGGTGAAACTGGGGACTCTAAAGATGAGATCCAGGAATATGCACTGTAACAAGCTACCCATTAAAGATTAAGCCTCATCAGCATAAAGTGGCTTATTTTGAATAGAGATGGATTAGAGCTAAAGGAGACTTTGAGATGGGGTTCTGAAGACCCTTAAATAATCCTAAATAATGAGCTGCCTGGGGGGCTTTACTGGCCATTTGCCATGATACAAAGCTTCCTTATCAGTGAACATATGAACTTCTAAGCTATCATCAGAAAAGCACAACTTGGTAAAACTTTCCCCTTTTAATGGAATCATTTATATAAGTGATTACCAAGAAATAATATAGTCTATGGACTACTTTTTTTTTTTTTTTGGCTTACAGTGAGTCATCTCTGATAGATGCTAACTTTCAATACTCCTTAGGGAAAAGTACATGTATAAATAAAAATAAGAAAATTTCTTTTCTTTCTTCCTCCCTTAAAAAGGGGGATAGAAAAAAAAGGGGGGATTTCTAATTCATTATTTTTTAACCCCTGAAGACTTTAGTTTTTTGTTTGTTTTTATTAAGGCAACATTGATTTATAACACTGCATATGATTTAGGGGAATAGACTTCTGATTCTCATTGGATTTTTTGTAATGGTTCAACAATTGGAGAAAGAAACTTTACCACTAGAAGGTTGAATAACTAGTAAAAACACTCATAGTCTTTATTAACATTATTTCAAATAGACAATAAAAGAGATTCTGCTGAGAATGATTTATGACTGACATCTGAACTTCTTGTCACTGCTTTATAACATGACCTATTATTTCCAGGTATACAGCAGAGAAAAGGAGTATCTCTAGATTACTGACCCAAAAGTCCCTTGAACAAATGATCATAAAGAAATTTGGTTACGTAACACCTGCGACTTAACAGGTACCTAAATAACTTAACCAGCTTACCATCATTGTTCTGCCCTCCCCAAACCTTCAGAAGACTTAGAAGACTCAGAAAATAAAAAGGCCTCTCAAAAGCAAGAGATAACATGAGCCCTGGAGAAGATGTGAGACAAAGAATAGACAATTATAATTTATGGCAGTTGTCAATTCAAAGGTTTAGATGAGGACAGATTTGTGTAAAACATGGAAGAAATGGGCCCAGACTAAGTGACCATATCAAAATAGAAAGGACATAGATCTTTTCAGGTTCAGCCCGGCCAAAAGTTATCATGCAAGAAAATTGCTTGATATAGCTGCATCTTCCAATATTCAAGGAAAGCTAGAAATTTGAATGTTAATGAGTGTAGTGCCAGGAAGGAGGCACAGAGAAAGTTCTGGATGATTCTAGCAGATGGGGTAAAGGATGAGTCCTGGAGCCCTTGGTGGCTTTTATGCTTTTATTTACAGAGGTGGCATCAGGTACATGGCAGACAGGGGTTCGGGGGTGTAGAAGGATGGCAGGCCTCCCAGACCCGGGCGTATCTTACTCTCTGCTTCTACTGCTAGCGTCTTATTCTTGCTGCTGCTGCTGCTGCTGCTGCTCTCATGACGCTGTCCTCATGACGCTGCCCTTATATGCCCATGCCCAAACCCTGGTGCACCCACCTGCGCATGCCCACTTAGGCATGCATGCAGAACTGCAGGTGTCCATCATTATACCAATGGCGGGTGGGCGGAAAAGCCTGATTCTTTTCTCAGACCCTAAAATGAGAAAGCTTCTAATTTCTCAAGATTAGCTCAAAAGAATTTTAAACATCATTTAAGCCAGCAAATACATCTTTAGAGTTGAATTTGGCCTGTGAGCTTTCACTTGCCAACACAGATTTGTTTCCTTCAAAGGCAAGATAGAACAGTAAGACATTGAGACTTCCAAGTTAATGGGGGAAGAGAGGATCAGGTATATTGTTTTGTTAAAGATTTTTTTTTGTATGCATACAAAAGCTGGGGTATAGGCCAGAGGTGCGTGTAGGGGAGCAGAACAATTGAAATACACTGCTGAGGGGAGCAGCAGGTGAGACAGGAGAGGTCTGCTGTGCCTTGTGGTCCCTTTCCTGGCCAGGGATCAAACTCATACTGCACTGGCTGCCGAAACCCCACAGTGCTGCCCTTCAACTCCTTGCACCACCAGGGAGACCCAGATCAGGTATATTTTGAAATGAGTTATTTGCTCCCTTTTCCCTGGTGTTGATGAGCACTGACATTTGGCCCTCATCTACTAGCAGCACAGAATCATCTATTGACCTGGAGGAAGGATTAGAAATTTTTTGCAGAAAATAAATTAAAGAGTTGACCAAAGTAATATTCAGCTTCCAATATTAAAATACTATTATTTTTTGTGTACTACCACCAAACAGTTAGTAGCAATAAGTGGATGTGGTGACCAGATAGTAGTTCAATAGTCTAAAGAATCTCCCCACAGGTAATTTAGAAAAGTCAGCATGTTTTTTCGCTCAGTGATAATTTTCCTATAAAACAGAAATCTCCTCGAACACAGAAAAGCCTAAATAATCACTCAACGTCATGATAAGTAAGTCATATAGCAGCAGAGCCTCATGACTCACTGGGAGCAGATAGTGGGAGTCAGGTAAAATGTCCATTTCTGAAATCATCAGTTTAAGAGAGAGGTTCAAAATGAACAGAAATCTACAAACAGGAAGTCATGTCAGAACAAAGACAAGTAGCCCAGTCACAGAACAAAGTAGACTGGAATCACCAGGTCTCAAAAGTTAATGAAAGTAAGATCTAGAATTGCCATATACAAAATGGAGGATTCCAGTCACATGCAGTTAGTAAGTACTTGAAATGTGCTTAATCTGCATCAAATGTGCTGTTAGGCCACAGTTAGTATAAAATACACCCTGGATTTACAAGACATTATGAAAAAAATATTTTTTAATATTCTGTTAATAATTTCAAATTTTGGGGCCTGCCTGGTGGCGCAGTGGGTTAAGCAAAGCATTGTGAAACAAACCGCAGCCACTGCAGCACGAGTTCTATTCCTGCCGCTGGCCAGGGAGGTGATCCACATGGCACAGCAGACCTCTCCTGCCTCGCCCGCTGCTCCCCTCAGCAGTGTATTTCAGTTAATCTGCCTAATCTGTCTCTGGTGGATCCTCTCACCCCCACACCTCTGGCCTGTACCCCAGTTCTTGTATGCATAAATAAATAAAATTTTTTAAAAATTTAAAGTTTGACTGTGTTGAAGTGATAGTACTTTACATTTACAGGTAGCCCTTCTTTCTGAAAATTGTTATATCACTTTGCTTTTAAAGAAGACCTACATTAGTACCTATTTCTGCTAACTAAAAGAAATCCAAAGAGAATTTTCTTTTTTTTTTTTTTTAAAGATTTATTTATTTATGCATACAAGCACTGGGGTACAGGCCAGAGGTGTGGGGGGTGAGAGGATTCACCACAGAGA
>JAGFMF010011791.1:14205765-14240298 GCA_019455555.1 Galemys pyrenaicus
GCGCATCTCACCCTCTCGGCTGCTTCTTTGCTGCTGCTGCTGTCAGTTCTCGCAGTTCTGTCTGTTGGTGCTCGCAGTTCTCACAGTTCTGGCGTCCTCCTGATACTGCCCATTTTTGCCCGTGTCCAACACAGGTGCGCCCACTTGCGCATGCCCACCCTGGAATGCTCGCAGCACCGCAGGTGTTCATCATCAGTGGTGGGAGGGTGGAAACACCTGATCAACCTTTACCCTACAGTGTCTCATATTGTATTTCTGTTGGTCCAGAATGTAAAATGTTAAGGAGAGGAAAATGCCAAAATCAGGGTCCCAGGGTTATCCTAATAGTAAAAAAGGTAGTTCACATTCTTTTGTATGTCCTGAGGAGGCATGGGGATGGGGAGAGGTGGGCAGCTTTAGTTTCACACACAGAAAAGGTAGTTAAAGAAACAGAGAACTCCAGTAATATCTATAACCCATTACAATTGATACAACCATGTGGATAGAACTAGAAGGATAGAACTAGACATTTAGTGGTGAACTTAATGTTATAGTATATATGTGTTGGTTCTCGATGCGTACCTGAAACATATAATGCTATCATGCAGTATTACTTAATTTTTAAAAAAAATTCCAGGGGAGGGCCTCCCTGGTGGTGCAGTGGGTTAAGCAATGCACTGTGAAGCAAACCGCAGCCACTGTAGCATGAGTTCAGTCCCTGCCACCGGCCAGGGAGAACACCCATATGGTGTAGCAGACCTCTCCTGCCTCGCTTGCTGCTGCCCTCCGCAGTGTGTTTCAGTCAGTCTGCCTGTTCTGCTCCCCACTCTGTCTGGTGAATCCTCTCGCCAGACAGGTGAGTCCAGTCTCCCTGGACTCTGACCTGCTCTTGTATGCATAAAAAAAATTCCAGGGGAACCCAGCCTCTTATGGGCACAGAGATTTAAGGGGACCACAGGGGAATCAGAATAGAGGAGGAAAACCTGAATTGTCCCTAACCAATTTCAGGAGGTTCAATACAAAATAATTCTTCTCTTGTGGATTCTCTCTGATCATAGCAAGGCGAGTTTCTCTGATTTTAGACTCTCTTGATTAGATTGAGTCTAACTGGACAACCCAGGATGATTGCCTCAGTTTCAAAGTTTATACTTGTAGAGGCAGGACGGCACGGGGCAGGTTCTCTATGATTTGGGCAGGCACGTAAAGGAGGAGTCCTGGAGCCCTCGGTTTTTTCAGGCTTTTATTACTCTTCACATCAGAGGTGACCCAGTACACGGCAGGCGAGGGAGCCAGGGGTTGGGGGCAAGGAAGCTGGCAGGGCTGATAGCCCCCCTTGAACCTCACTCTCTCTGCTCTCTCTTCCTCTCTTCTGCTGGCATCCTCATGACCCCGCCCTTATATGCACGTGTCTCAGCCCAGGTACACCCACTTGCACGTGCCCACACTCTACTTGAGATGCCCACTTTAGGCATGCGTGCAAGACTGCAGATGTGCATCATCAACACCGATAGTGGGAGGGTGGAAAAGCCTTTTCATTTACTCTACAAGGTACAAGGCAGGCAGGGGTGGGGGGCGCCTCCTAGCCCCTGGCAAATCTTCACTCTCTCTGAGTTCTCTAGCCTCTGCTCTTCTGCTGAGCTACTCATCCTGCTGCTGCTTGTGGCATCACCCTTATAGGCCCAGTGTCTCAGCCCATGTGTGCCACTTGCGAATGCCCACACCCTCCTTCATCAGACATGAATGCAGGACCGCAGATGTCTGTCATTGACACTAATGGCGGGAGGGTGAAAAACCTGACAACTTTCATTTACCCTATAATACTCTTCATCACATTTGCAAAGTATGGGGTTAGGCCAGAATGTCTCTCAAGGGAGTTGTCCTACACTTTCAAGAGCTCCAGAGCAGGTGGGCTGTGGGATATTGCCACCAATATCCACAGGTTCTTATCATCCTGACATTTCTAGCCTCTGGTAACTCTCTTACATCATTCTCTTTATCCTGCCCTTCCTCCCCTTTTGCTTCTACCTTCTTTCTCTTTCCTCTGCTTCGCAGATTTAACAATCAAAAGTTAGCAAGGCAGCTTCCGTGGGCAGGGTTGATCAGAACACTTTGGTGGGATTTTTTTGTTGCCATTTGTTTGTATGTTCGTTGGTTAATGTGGTCAAACTAACTAGCCATCACGATGCAGAAGGTTTATGGCCCTTCTCTCAGCAGTGCTCATTTTGCTTAATGATGAGTTCAGAGTTGTTCTTGAGGATTTAGTTGTTGAAGGATAGGTGGTAGATAGGAAAGGGCTTTTGGTAAATTGTATCACAATAGTAAAATAATTCTAGATAAATTATTTATTGGGGAAAAAACATGGGTCGTGGGAAAAATAATAACAGGTTCTAATTTAAAAAATGATTTAAATACTTCCCATTATTTATTGACTCTAAACTCTTTGTGAAAACAATACATAAAAATATCAATTACATAGACCTAAATCCACATTTTTCTCCCTGAACCAGTTTCAAGAAACACAATTCTTCATTGATTATTAATACAGTGTGATTTTTTAAAAAAATTCAATTTATTAAAAATATAGGTTAATTTATCTATGTAACTGGGTAAAATAAGCTAAAATTGGACTTGAGTTTATCATAACAATTAACTAAGTAGCACCATAGAAACATTTACTAGGTGTCATGCAAATCTTACAGCTAGCAATGATACTCTAGATGCTACACAAGAACAAAAGTGAAGAAATACTTTTTAAAAAATAATACAATGTCATCTTAAAGAGATGTAGTTCTAAAAGGCAATGCAATATCCACTGCATGAACTAAGAATATTTCTTATTAGATATAGTTCTAGCTAGTTATTAAGATAAAAATTATGTAGTAATTCTTTAGAATAGTATTCCTTCTGGTCACTAAAGAAGAAACCTAAATCAAGTATCATTAACTGGAATCAAATGTACACAAAAATCCCTCTCATATGGTTCATTATTACCTAACATGGCTTTTTGGGTAAATATTGGGAGTCAAACTCCATCCTATAAGAATTAAATCAAATTACAACTACTAAGCTTGTGTAATGTATAATACTATGTCATAGATACTGGCATGGATAGTAACATCAAATTATCTATCAAAAATAGTAATTTTGAGAATTATACATAGCTCAGACTCGTACAGTACTGGTCTTATGTTCTCAGTTCTTAGTACAGTGCCAATTCAACAAATAATTGATTTGATTGTGAAATTCAGAGGGCCAGATGCTAAATAAAAGCCAAAACAAGAGAATTATTTGTCACATCTCAAACTTTTTCATTTGAAGGAATTTAATCAAATGGATTTATCAAATCTACATTTGTATTATTGATATCTTTGAATATTCAAAATGTAACTTAAACACTTCAAACCAAAATACCTTTATAAACCTATACTAAGTTTGTTGGGTTTTGCAAGTGCTGCACAATTGGTACTTTTCTTATATCCCACAGTTACTCCATTCTTAAATTCTGTCAGTTCTACCTTCAAAATATATTCATACTCCAACCCCTTTGTCCAGCCTTCACTAATCCAAACCACCCCAATACATCCTAACAAGTCCAACAGGTCTCCAGGCTTTCATACCTGTCCTTTATTCCTTCTAAAATGTAAGTCATAACTACCCACCAGTACCCCATTTCACGGGGAATAAATATAAAGGCTTATAAATCCAAGCAATTCTGCCCGGAGTGATGAATCTGACCTGATTGCCTATATTTTCCTCCTTGCAAACTCTCTTCTGGACTCCTTGCTTTTCTCTAAGTCTCTCAGAAGAGCCTTGCATTGACTTTACTCCTGCCCATGACACTCTTCCCAAATATCTGTGTGGTTCATTCCCTCTCTTCACTGAAGGTGCTGCTCAAATGTTATCTCCTCTAAGGAGACTTCTCTCACCACCTTATCTAAAATAGCACTCATTTCTTTCTCCTCCCCTTCTTCTGATCTGCTTTTTTTTTTTTTTTTCACAGCACTATCACCACGCAACATGCACATGTGATGGTTAATCTTTTTTTTTTTTTTTTTTGTCTCTCTCTCCTGGTATGATGTAAGTTCCAGGAGAACAGGGATCTGTCGTTTGGTTCACTGTTTCAGAAACTACTCTCTTGCAGAAACAAAATAGTCTTCTTGCTATTTCTGGAACATGCCAAGCTGTTACTCATCTTGGCTTTTACTCTTGTTTTCCTTCTGCTTGGAAAACTGTTCCCCAGACACTTACAAGGCTCATCCTTCATTTCATTCACGTCTCTCCTCCAATGCTATCTCCACAGACAGACCTTGCCCTGACCAGCTGCCATCATTCTCCATGCTCTTTATTTTTCTTCACAACACTTAATCACACAGTATATTCAATATTTATTTGTTCTTTTATTTATTGACTGTTTTCACCCACTAGAATATAAACTCTTTCTTGTTAACCATATATCCCCAGCATTTTCTTGTTAACCATATATTCCCAGCATTTAAAAATGACTCCTCGATAAATATCAGTTAGATTTTCAATAAAAATTTGTTAAAGAGCAATAAGAAATACTTGGAAAATAAATTTGGGGATGCAAAAGCACAATGTATATCTAAATATTTATAAATTCTCAAGGTGAATACCTAGTACAGCTTTATTTTACTTTTAATTTAAAAATAGAATAAACTACTTGTCTACAATGAAAAGTAAAATAATAAAAATATTTTTATATAAAATAATAAAAATATTACAGTATAGAAAAAAATAACACTCATCAGTACATCCTTTGGTCTCAGACCAATTCATGGACACACTGCAAAGTTGATGGAATTGTCTTCATCTTCTGCCACCTCCTCTCTAAGAACCTTTATTTCTAATGTCTGTTCAGTTCACTGTGGATAGATTCTTCTTCTCTATCACTGGTCAGCTAAATCTATTTTTACAAGTACTTATTATAGTGAATATCTAAGAACTAACGAATATCGATCAATGAGCAGAAAATTAGCCTTACTGACACTTCTTTTTTTTTTTTTTTAAGATTTATTTATTTATGCATACAAGCACTGGGGTACAGGCCAGAGGTGTAGGGGGGTGAGAGGATTCACCACAGAGAGCGGGGAGCAGAACAGGCAGATCAACAGAAGTACACTGCTGAGGGGAGCAGCGGCACAGCAGGAGAGGTCTGCCACACCATGTGGGTCCCCTCCCTGGCCGGCAGCAGGGATCGAACTTGTGCTGCAGTAACTGCGATTTGCTTCATAGTGCGTTGCTTAACCCACTGCGCCACCAGGGGAGGCACTTACTGACACTTCTTACATCTAATCCTTTAACTACTTTTTCTTTGGATGATGTCACATGCACATAAAAATATATTTCTAAATAAAACTACTAGACTCAAGGAAAAATGCATTAATTCAAGCAAATGTACAGCCATGACCGATGTGTTCACCGTGCATATAGGTTAAATAAGCCTCCCAGGGAGTGGAGTAGTCATAAATTAAATGAACAACTGATTAACTTGACTTGTTTGTCAACCAAGGTAAACTTTTTCAATTTTTTGAGATTAAATGTTTATTGCTGTTTTCACTATAAAAAGAAAAATATTAAGAAAAATGATAATCACTGGGTTGGTACTGCTGTGAATATCCATTTGTATCCAAATACACAATCTCATTTGTTTTCCAGAACTGTCAATATCATCTGTCATTTGTGTAAGGTTTCTTGGGAGAGGCCCCAACCATATGTTTCCACATTATTTTCCTTGATCTTCTAAACCAAACTATGCTATGTTTCAAGAACCCTCAAATGAATATGTTGAATGAATATATTGAATGATATGGTTTTGAATGAATATGTTGGATAAAGAGGGTACAAGAAAAGACTTTAGGCAGAAGGCAAAGTGTACTGCATTTTCCTAAGCTGACAGTAGATTAGATTTCCTAAAGTAATGGAGGCCAGTATTGAGAAAGAAGTTCACATACTTAAATTGGGAGCAGGTACAGAGGTTGGGTCAGGGTGAGGCTGAAAAGCAATGTTTAGGATTTGAGTCTTTTAAAGTAATTATAAGCTTGTATTTATAAACATCATTCCAGCTGTAATGTGAAAAATAAATATATTTTAAGCCCAATTCCAAATGATTACATTTGTGAAATTCCCTCAACGAGGAACAAAAAGTGGGCCCTCCCCTGGTGGCTCAGTGGATTAAGCAATGCACTAGAAAGCAAAATGCAGCCACAAGTTTGATCCCTGCCACCGGCCAGATAAGTGACCCACGTGGCGCGACAGACCTCTCCTGCCTCGCCCGCTGCTCCCCTCAGCAGTGTATTTCAGTCAGTCTGCCTGTTCTGTTCCCCACTCTGTCTCTGGTGGATCCTCTCACCACCCACACTTCTGGCTTGTACCCGAGTTCTTATATGAATAAAAAAATTAAATCTTTAAAAAAAAAAAAAGATGAAGGACAGAATTTATTGTTTTGGTATTTTATTTTTCCGCTCAAAAAGGTAATATTTATTTCAAATGGAATTATTCTGTTTTTCTCATCTACTTTAAATCTTCAGAAATATAGAGCAAATTTTATCATTATTTTAAAATTTAATATAAAACATGTAGCACAAACAAAAATGGAGACCTAAATTATGTGGGAAAATGAAAGAAAACTACAATACCCCTTCTCTTTTATGCTCAGCAAAGGAGCAAAAGTAGTTATTAATAACACTGAAAACTATTAAAGTTGAAGTGGAATGAAAACACAATTTTAATGGTATGTGTCATTTGGAGAATATAATACCAGGTAACAAAAGCTATATATAGCTTAATAGTAAAAGAATTACAAAAAAATCTAGGTCATCAAAATTTAAAAGGATTTATAATACTCATTGTTGAGTTGGCACTGTACTAAGAACTGAGAGCATAAGATCAATAAGGTACTAATCTGAGCTATGTATAACTTTTGAAAATATTTACCCAGGTTTTTTTTTAAAGATTTATTTATTTATGCATATAAGAACTAGGGGTGAGAGGATTCACCAGAGACAGCAGGGACCAGAAAAGGCAGAATGACTGAAATACACTGCTGAGGGGAGCAGCGGGTGAGGCAGGAGACGTGTGCTGCACCATGTGGGTCACCTCCCAGAAGGGTATCAAACTTGTGTTGCAGTGGCTACAGATGCTTCATAGAGCGGTGTTTAGCCCCTGTGCCACCAGGGAGACCCTGTACCAAATTTTTTAATGGATTTCTGTTTTGTTGCAACAATTCCATTTCTAGAAATTTATCTTAAGGTGATAACAAGTATTAAAATAATTTTATACAATTATACAAAGATATTCTTAGTTTAGTTAGCATAACAGTTTAATATTTATATTCTGCTAAAAAGCAGAAATAATCTCATTGTCTTTTAACAGGTTTGACTAAATAACATACTATTCAACCGTACTATCCAGTTACAGAAAATAATAGAGTAGACCTATGTATAATGACATAAGGTGTCAATGGACATCTTGGAAAGTATCATACAAAACATATTGGATAGTATCATACAAAACATTAGGCATACAGACTGATCCAGTAAAGTGAAATTATATGGAAGTGTGTGAGTTGGTGTGTGCACATGATTTTGTGTGTGCACATGTTCTAAGATGTCTAGAGAATAGTTCAGCAAAATTTTAGCAGTGCTTATTTCTGAGTGGTGAGACTTCAGGTGATTTTATTTTCTCTGCTTGCCTTTGTGAATGGCTTTGATTTTTTAAACATTGATTATGCACTAGAGTCAGAAAAACATAAAGCTATTCTTATTTGAAAAAACACATCACATTTATTTTTCATAAACATTAAATTACATATTTAATGCTTTACATTTAGAAGACCATTCATAGAAATCCACTTAATTCCTATTTTTGTCAATCAAGTAAAAAGAAAAAAAACTGGTTTATTGTAGTTTAAGTGTTTTATTTTCTTTTAAAATACTTTAATATGCGTTTCCATTTGCACTTTTTAAAATCTCTTATTAGATTTTTTTTCTTTTATTTAAACACCTCTGAATTTTAGGAGGTAAAATTGAAGAGCAAAGGAATAAAACTGTAGCAGAATGACCATATCCTCTCCAAACAAATATTATCTCCTGATCACACACTGAGATTACATTTACTGGTCTCTCCTGCAGCTGCTTGAACTCCAAGTGGAGTTCTAGCCACTGGAATGGGGAATGAAGAGAAGTCTGCTAATAAAACCTCCCGCACCTCATCCTGTTTCCTCCTTCCCCACCCTTTGGCAGGATGCAGACAACAGGATGGCCATAGAAGACAGAATCACCAAATGAGAACCATAGCTCCTAAATGATCACATGGAATTCCACCCATTCAGAAAGACACTGAAATAAGAGAGGAATAGATTTTTTTTTTAAGATTTATTTATTTATGCATACACGAGCTGGGCTACAGGCCAGAGGTGCTGGAGGTGAGAGGATTCACCAGAGATACAGTGGGGAGCAGAACAGGCAGATCAACTGAAACACACTGCTGAGGGGAGCAGAGGGCGAGGCAGGAGAGGTCTGCTGCACCATGTGGGTCACCCTCCTGGCTGGCAGCAGGGATCAAACTCGTGCTGCAGTGCCTGCAGTTTGCTTCATAGTGCATTGCTTAACCCATTGTGCCACCAGGAAGGCCATACTGTATAACAATATTTTCAATGATTCTTCAAAACTAATTGAAGACTAGTAACTGACCCATAATTGTGCACTTTTATATGCATAAAGCTGAGTGAATTATTTGGACAGTATCAAATGAAATACTTTTGAATAGCTAATAGACTATAATTCCATTATTATTATAGTTTAAAAATATGTGGCCAATATTCATATGGATTTATGATTATACGGATCACTGCTAAAAAATGAGTATCTTTAAAATATGTTATATTTTGTATAATCTTCATTTCACCTTGTTATACTAGTTTCTATCAGGAACAACAAAAACTGATATTATCTTTGACTTAAAGAAATAAAAATGTGTAAGTGTGGTGGAAACCAGTGATGACTGGCTAGATGTGAGGGAGTAGCATGAAAAGTAGGTATAAAAAAGGAAAAATTTAAATTGAAGCAGCAACAATAGTCAGGTAGAAGTGTGGAATGGACTGGATTGGAATCTTGGGGCTGGTACAGACAGAAGCTACTTGGGAAGTTTGGACGTTGTAACTGAACTTTCTAGATCTGGGTTGTAAATATTACTTAAAGTTAAAAAGAATTTGCTACTTAAAAATGTCGTTAATCTTTTACTCTCTTAGGAAGTTGACCTGTGTTCTCTTATTCTCCTATTTTCAGTAAAATGTAAGAAAGATAGTAATTGAATAAAATCCAGGATTAGATTAAGATTTTATAGGCTATTGATTTCAGAGTCAAGCATCTGTTATATTTAATTAAATGTCTTGTAAATTTAAAAAGGTACTTTTCAAATCTTCTAGGAGTAAACTGGTGAGTTATTAAACCATAACAAACTGTTGTAGCTTGCTTTTTCCTCAGTGGCCCTTAAAATACTTTGACTTTCTCATTTTATAAACCATCCCTGGCTTTTACGCTGTGACTTCAAGAACCACCTATATGAAGATGACACGCATATCTTTTATCTCTAGCTGTTTCCTGGTGTGCACACATATTTTCAACTGCCTTTTCTGCCTTTCTAACTGGGAGTTCAATAACCAACTTATCTAATTTATCCTTACTTCTCTCTGTTCTCAGTTTACACTTTGACACAGGAGTACATCTAGAAAGCTAGCACTTATGTCCTACCCTCCCCACTTCGTCTTACTTTACATATTCCTTGGTTAAACAAGTCTTCAATTCTACTTCATCTTTCAAATCCACCTCCTCCTCTACAGTCCTTTTATAACTCAGCTTTCATGTCTCAATTTAAAAATTATATTAGTTTTTATTAACTTACTTCTGTCTCTCTTACATTCCATACTGCTTTCAAATGTCTGGGCTTCCACCTGTGCCTACGCAGGTGCTTCTTTTCACCAACTTTCTCCCTCTGCAGGGCAGCAGCCTCCTGCCATGCCAGGGCTTCTCTTCACTGACCTCCCTCAGCAGAGGCAGCTCCCCTCAAGGTCGCCTGTCTGCAACCATGCAGGCTTCTTTTAGCAAACCTGTCCCTTTCAGGGCAACTTTTTCTGCCCACTTGTGTCTATGCAAGTGTTATTTATTCGTCTGTCCCTTTCTCTAATAAATCTGCTCTTTGAATATCAAACAACAACAAATGTCTGGGTTTCAATTTGTTTTCATTGAAATTACAAAGCAATATAGTTACAGCAACAGTTCAGGTAAGAAAGTAGACATATAAAGAAAAAGAATATTTAGTGAATACATATTTCTAAATTGTATGAAGCTTCCAGTTTCACCACACTTTCACTATTATAATTTTTTAAATATAATGCATATTTCTTTATAATGCTAACATTATTCTAAAATGCAAATTTCATATTATCTGAATGTAAAATTCTTTGATAACTCCAACACTGTATACTGGAGTAGCAGATCCCAGCTTCCTTACCTCACCTACAGCCTAACCAAATCTATTTTCAGACACAAAATACAAGGAATTTTTTTATGCACCTATACCTTTTTTATATTCCTCACCTTCTTTAGAATAGCAGATTTCCATCCTCCTGTCTGAAAAATCATTCATCCTTCATTAATACTAAAATTCCTACTTTTCTGTGAAGGTTTTCTCAAAATATACATATCTTTGGGAAACTCATAGCACTTTTGATAGAACTCACCATCATTTATCTCATTGTTTTAACTGTATTTACTTTAGTCTTCCTCTGGAATGTGAATTACATGAGAAAAGAGACAAACTTATTCTTTTGTTTTCACTGTTTCGGATACATAGGTGCTTGGCAAGTGCTTGCTTGTTGAACTAAGGAGTTATAGTTAATAATGAAAAAAATGCACCTTCACACGTAAAGTTTATTCCCCAACTCTGGATATATAAATTTAAATTTTCTCTAAGAAGCATATTGTCTTATGACATTCTTAGAACACAATAATACTTCTAAAAATATGGCAAATTTGAGACTCAGAACTCATCATATTGAAAATAGTTTCAAACCAGTTTTCTGGTGAGCATTTATTAAAGAGCCAGATTTCACAATTGTTTTTACAGCAATATTATAGGTAGAATTAAAGTCCAACAGATTTAAATGTGAGCATAAGATGAAACATTGTCATCAATTCTAAGTTCTAGCATAAAAGATATTAAATTTGTTTTACAGAGAGTTTATAAGATGTACAATAAATTCTTCAACTTAAAAATACTTTTGCATATATATTGTCAAGTACTACTATAATACTTCTAAATTCATAATGTAAGGTACTTTCTCTTAAATCAAACAAATGTTAGATAGTTTCCAGGATGTGAACATGAGGAATCAACTGAATATATTGGAGAAAACTAATGAATGTTGATGATAGAATTAGGAAGAAAGCAGAACCAAGAAGTTACATCAGAAGTACTTTAAAAGAGTTCCAGAACTAGTGAGACAGAAAGAAACTGACAAATTAGAAACATGACTACTAAACTAATTTGAATTTTTGTGCAGTTTTTCCAAAGAGAAAATATTTCAACTGTTTGAAGAGCAAATTGTTTGAAGAGTGTCAAAAATAGTAGTTATGTATGAATATAATACAAAATTAAAATTTTGTTTTAAATTTTTTAGAGAGCACTAAATTCTTTATTCAAACCTCTTGATTTTTGTTCACTAGAAGACACTTTCTTGGTGCTTTTCCTACACTGTCATCATTCCCTGCTCTGGAATAAGACAAGATATGAGCTATTTTCTCTCCTTCATTTGGTTTTGGGTCTAATATTACAGCCAGAGATTTAGATTTTTAAAACCTAAATGCAAGAGAAAAACATATATTAGACACTTCAGATTCTGAAATGTTGACTTTGGTGACATTAATAGTTTTTATTGGACTTTGATATGATTAACCCATTTTTCATTTTATCTATAAAGAAGTGGCTCATAGCAAAGCTATCACCGTTTTATTAATGAAATTTGAAATACAGCATTTTTCCATGGGTAGAAACACTAATTAAAAATTTACAAAGATCAAGCTGTCTATACAAATCTAATTGTGTGTATTCACTCATGTATTACAACTTGTATGTAAAAATAGCACATAATTCAGAAGTAGTAACACTGGTTGCATTGTTTTTTTGGCACTAAAATGTTGCTAGGACTGAAAGCAGATGACTTCTACTTTTGGCTATCATTGCCATGGTTAGTGATTTAATACCAGATGCCATTATTTAACAACATCAGTATACTATAATGTAGAATGTAACATTATAAAAGAACTGACATACAGATGTTTGCAATCTACCTTCTAGTGCTTAATATTATTTGCTTCTAAGTTCCATCGCCTTAGATCCAGGGGGTTGCAGATTGAATTCCTAAGACTGGTCATGTAACACTGATTAAATATTTCAGCAAGATTTAAGAATTTTGTCTACTTCTAAATGAAGATAAGATCTGTGTAAGGGGCCTCCCTTACATGGCCCAAGGGGTTAAGTCTCAGTACTACAAAACTATCCACAGCCACTGCTGCACAAGAGCTTGATCCCGGGCCAGGATCCTAATCCACATGACGCAGCAGACCTCTCCTGTCTTGCTTGCCGCTCCACTCAGCAGTATATTTCAGTTAGTCCACCTGTTATGCTCCCTACTTTGTCTCTGTGAATCCTCTCACCCCCACCCCCTACAACTCTGACCTATACCCCAGCTCTTGTATACATAAATAAATAAAAATACATCTTAACGAAAATCCATGTAAGATAGTAAGTGTTCAAGAAATATATTTTGGAATGTTTAAACATGAGTAAATGTCTCTCTGGCAAAACTTGCCCAAATCCATTGTCCTTGCCTTTGGACAGCACGTTTCCATAAAATTGCAGTGAGTAAGTGGCTAGATTAACATAGTTTAGTTTATTATTTAACTATAATTGTTTACACCCTTATTTTTTTTGATGCAATTAGTTAACATTCAGCTTTTACGGTTTTACTTCAAACAATAGTAAATATGTAATATTAATTCATTTAACACGTAACCAATCTATCAAGTATTTTATGTTCCTTAACAGACAATAATTACTAGTACAGTGAGCATATAGTTACTAAATTCTTCCAAACACTTCTCACAAAACAGATAACCTTTTGTTGTATTTATAAAGGGTAGTGGTAACAATTTTATTATCTATTTTTAAACTGAAGTATAATTATGTATACCATATTAGTTTCAGGTATACAACATAATGGCTTAGTATTTGTACACATTAAAAATTAATACTACAATAACTAGTTAATATCCATCATCACACATTCAAATTTTATCTTGTGACAAGAACTTTTAAGATCTAGTCTCTTAGTAAGTTTTATATATACAGTGCTAGTGACTAGTCACCATGACTTCATTTTATAACTTAAAGTTTGCACATTTTACCACATCCCTCCCATCCAACCTTTGACAATCACCAATCTGTTCTCTTTACCTATGGGGATATTTCACTTAATATAAGTTCATCCATGGACTCAAGGTCCATCCATGTTCCCAGAAATGACAAAATTTCATTCCTTTTTATAGCTGAATATTTTTTCATAAAGCTTTATTTTTATTTATTTATGCACACAAGAACTGGGGTGTAGGCCAAAGGTGTGGGGGGTTAGCGGATTCACCAGAGACAAAGTGGGGAGCAGAACAGGCAGATCGACTGAAGACACTGCTGGGGGGAGCAGCACGCTAGACAGGATCGGTCTGCTGTGTCATGTGGGTTAGCTCCCTTGCCGGGGATTGAACTCATGCCGCAGTGGCTGGTGATAGCTTAATAGTGCTGAGATTTTAATTCCTATCCAACCAGGAGACCCCTATAACTGAATATTTATTATTATTATTTAAGTGGGAAAAAAAGCACCTTATCATATTATTATAATTTTATTAAAATGTATCCCTTGTCTCTTAAGTTGTCAAAGTACATATAAATTTTGTGTAATAAGATTATCCTACTTATTTGCACCAACTTTAAAATTTTAAATGTGCCTATTTAGAGCCTAATTTTATTTTAAATAAAAATGTAATTATTAAGAAATGGTTCAGTTACACCTGGATACTACTTACCATATTCCTAAGGTACTGTTTTATTTGGTTTCCATCTTAGGTTATAAGACTGAGACATTTTCACTTCTATATTTCTACTTTAATTTCTTCTGCTTAAAGGTTGATAAGCTTATTATTGCTTTCTTCTAATCCACATACATTTCACCACCTGTAGTAAAAAGAAAATATCTTATTCTTTGCATATTTTACTTATTTAATTTTTAACATCTGATTTTAAAAGAATTCTTTTATGCCATATATTCTTCCCTGGGTTGTCCTTAATTTGAATATACATGTTCTTTAACAGTTTGCTTCCTGCAAGGTAATTTCGAGTTAAAATTGTCACCCTATTAACATCTGACACATGGGTAACTTTTCTATCATTTTACTTGGCTTCTTGGTAGACCAAACTCAAAAAGAAAACAGCTGCCACAACAGTCAAACTCAAAACAGGAAGTCATGTACTTCCTTTGTACTTCTACCTTCAGGACTCACTTAGCTCCCTCTGCTGGATAGTGATAGAATTCCTTTCTTAGTTTGATAGTATATGTATTGCAACGGTGAAATGTTTGGGGTGAATAAACTTAGGTTCAATAATTAAGCTAGAGATTCTTTTGTTTGCTTTCTAGGAAATTTTGTATTTAGCTAAGATTTTTATCCAACCCAAGCCTTAAGTGTTTATAGTTGAAAGGGAACTGGCATCAGATGTTTGAAAACTTTTATTCTTGCTCTTAAATAGGCTTGCTGTATTACAATACTTAAATCTATACCAACAATGAAATTGTAATGAAATGCTGACATTTTCTGACATGTATAAGTTTTATTAAAATAGAATATATACTTATTTTCTGTTTGGTAGTTATTTTTCATCCCATTTACACAGTATATTGCCTCCCTTTTAAATTCTACACACAATTCTGTCCTCCCACTACCTTTAAAATTCTGTATACAATTTTTAAATTATATTTAAGTATATAGAATGAGTTGGATGGCAAATGAAAGTTAACTATTAATTAAAAAGTTGCCTTATTATTACTTTTCTTACTAGAAAAACCTCACTGGAAGTTTGTCATTTTGAGAAGGGAAAACACCATTCTCAGGGAATAACTTCCTGTTTTGATAATTATTTTGTGAAGGTAACAGCTCACTTTACATTCCTGTAACTGGTTAATAAACACCTATTTCAAGATTGAAGAGACAGTGGAAGAAATAGGCAAAAACAAACATATCTTTTACCTCATATTTATTATTTTGTTGGTCATTCAGTATTGAAGATATGCTACAACAAATAAACAGGACAATAATAATAAACCTACACACACCAAATTTAGCTCCCCTAGGAAAGTGATTCCTTCTCACTAACTTGAACCATTTATGAGATTTCTACATGGTTTATTACCTATTCTTTACCTTAAGATCAATACCTTTCTGAAATCAGTATCAAATCTCTCTCAACTTTTCTATTTTGTAGGCAATCCAAAATATCTAGTTTTTTTTTTTCATTTTCCAAGGGAAGAAACATTTCTTGTAAACTGAAAATGGAATGTTTATTAAAAATAAACTTTACCATGTGTGATATAGTTTTAGATTTTCTGTATTTTAAATAAAAAATGCTAGTGACAACCTACTAAATTTATTTTATCACCTATAATGGTACATAACCCAGTTATAAACACTAGTCTAGAAGAGATACTTTGAAATGAGCATACAAGCACTCTTTTTTAATACCTAATTTAAATTATAATTTTCAATAGATTTTGTATTTTTTCTTCATTAATAATTTTTAATTGATATTGTTCCAGGTTAGTATTAAAATACAAATAGATTAATTATGATTCACATTCAGCATATGTGTAGGTTCCACTAAGATTAGGCTTTCATGAAGATTTAATGAGCATAAATAATTTTATATTGAAATATTTTACAAATGCATTTTTGAGGGCCCTATACTATACATCTGTAGTATAACACATAAATGGTTGCTTTGGTTTAAGAATATAAGTTATATACACAAAAAATGTAAATAACAATATAGGAAAGTGATAGGATTATAAAAGAATGGCATGGAAAATAAAATCTAAGTTTAAATAAAGTCCTAACTAGAAGTGAGGATTAATGAAAGACCAAAGTTTGTTTTAAAAGACTATGAAGAAAGTTATTCAGGGGAAAAGCCATTAATTTCTATCTTCTTGGCAAAATGGATAAATGTTGATTAACCTTCAAATATACTATCAGAAATCTGATTACAGTGTTTGCTTTGAAGACTTGAAATAATGTATTTACAGACTAAGTAATTTAATATTTTTGTAGTTCACTGTCAAATCAATATTTATAACTCTTTATCAAAATTTCTTCAGATAAAAATTATCCTGAAAGTAATTTAATTATCCTAACTATGAACCTTTGGTAGAGTTTGAAATAATCTACAGAATATACATATACTGTATAGCTTTTACTTCTTTTTCTATAACATTTTTTCCCAAAAAGAATTAATTTTATCATTAACAAAGGATAGAACTGATAGACATGAAATAGTGAGAAAATGATTTTTATGAAATCTTTCATTTCATCCATTTCATTGCAAATTATCTTAAGACAAATATTAGTCAATAAAAAATTGATTTGTCAATTGTACCAATTTTTGCTGATGACATTCAATAATTAATACTTAAAATTCATTTTAAAATACTTGATTAAATCTTCTGCAATTTATTGATCAAGAGTACATACGGAACTATCCAGGAATGTCTGGCAAATAAGAAGAGTAGTGCTATTCAATACTTAAAGCAAGGGGGCAATATTAGGTCAGCTTGAATGTTTCTTGGGTATCTACAAACTAAGAATTGACAAATCAAGGATCTAACAATTTTAAGTAACATCACTATAAATCATCCGATTTTAAATTGTAAAGGCTTTAAAATGGAAGAGTAAAACAAATGGACTGTGTTGAGGAAATTATTAAGCCAAAAAAACCCCAAAAACCTCAAGAATCAGGGTAACGAAATCAAGAAAACACTAAAATTAGGTTAACATATTCTTAAAAATGTCTCAACTTGTAGACTTAAATTTAGGCAAGCAAAACACTGATTTTACAGAGAAATATTCTGGTATGTGGTGAAACAATTTCTTTAGTATTGTAACATAAAAAAATGGTATAAATACATTTAAATTAAAACCCTCAAAGGCAGAAGAAACCTTGTCTATTTTCATTCACTGATATACTGGAAGATTATCATAAAAGTTAATCACAGCACTGCTTAAGTCCTTAATAAGTAAATGAGGAAATAATTTGAAAAGTAAAATATCAAAACATTTTCATTTAATGTTTGTACTAAAATTAACTTTTATGAAGAAATGTTTTCAATATAAAACGATACAATGCCAAGACTTTCATTATCTGGACATTCAAATTATTAGTTTACCAATAACACTTAAGAAAGTATATAGTATAATTATGCTCCTTTAGGCAAACAAAAATATTAGTATCTTGAAAACAGTGAAAAACATATTTCAAGCCCTCTGTATATGAAAGTTGTTGGATTTACTTAACAATGTCTAATTAGTTATACTGTTATAAATTACCTATCAAAACTTTATTTTCTTGTTCAAAATTCCATACATTAAAGTATGATTATTTGCAATAACATAAACAAAGGCTTATTGCAGTTTCTTGTTTGCTGGTACACATATTTTAACTTAAAAGGCCAATTTTTCCAGCTACTAGGAAATAAAATTCTCACTTTGTTCCACAGTTCTCAAAAATCATTATCAATTTGAGTATACCTGGTGCTATCATAAATTAAATAAATGTAAATAAATACCAAGTTAAAGGGTGAATTAAAACATCCACACTAAGCCTGACTTCAGCTTTCACTGAATCTTTTCTTCAGAAGGAAACTGTAAAAATAAATCTCACTAGTATTTGCTTTGCTTGACAGCATAATTGAATAGTAACCAAAGTAGCCATATGTGGTCCTTTATATTAGGCCTCAGAAACACCTTTTGAAACACTGTGCCCGGCACACACTTTTTGCCCAATAAATACTTGCTGGTTGAATTTTTCCAGTAATGCTGGTTTTGAAGTGAACTAAGCCAACCAAATCCTCACACTTTAATTTAGTGAATGAAAATAGCACTTAGTTTGCAAGAAAGAGGGCAGACTGGAAGAGGAAGGCAGTCTGTGATTTAGGAAGACTTCGAAGTTGATTAGCCCAGTATGGTCATAAGATCTAGTAATCAGTGTCCCCAAGTCCATTTACAGAAACCTAAATGCAAATAATTATTACTATTTTGTGAGTTTCTGGAGCTGCAGAGGGCTTTCAAATGCCTAGAAGTAGTACTTTTTTTTTTTTTTTAGAACTCTAATAAATTTTTATTTCCCCCTAGATTTTGTCTTCACCATCTTTCACAAAGTTCTCTGTAACATATATGATTAAGGGATAGAATTCAGAAATTAGTGTGGGTCGGAGGACGGGGATCGAGGTCCTTATAATCTTCATTCGTTAACCAAGAGTTATAATAAGTACTGTATTAAGTAGAGCACACAGTTCTGTGTCGGGTATTATTTTGGGCACTTTACAAAACAGCGGAGAAAAACAAAACCTCTTGTCCTCCTGGAGCTTAAGTTCTACTGGGGGAAAACTGGTAAGATAAACATTTAAGATGTGTACCCTATCTGAATGGGTAAAGTGGGAAAGAGGGTTAGGGATAGAGAACTTGCAGCTCAATGAGTGGCAAGCGGAAGCCCCGAGGTGACATTTGAGCAGAATCCTGAAGGTGAGGGAGTAGCCGGTGGATATTTGTGGAAAGAGCCCGTCAGAGGTTAGGATCCCAGAGCTGCTGGCCCCCAGCCCTTGGCGCTAAGACTTTGGCTTCTACTCTCAATTAGATGCAAGCCCTTCCAGAGTTCTAGAATAACGGAGTGACAAGATCTGATTAGTCTCTTGAGAGATCTTTGAGGCAAAATAACCTGTAGGTAAATGTTCCCATTTCCTTTTAGCGTAGTGGCACACATACACATACATCAACAATACAACTCACGTACACTTTAACTAAATGCATGAGATAAACACAAATTTCATCCCGTTTGAGTAAAATTCGCTTACCTACTGCACGTTTTACCTGAAGAACAAAGAGCCCTCTTTTAATTTACAAAGAAAACTCAATAGAGAACCGTGGACCGATAACGTTATTTCATGGGTTACAGTGAGAGGCTACAAGCATGTACTGTACACGTAATCACATCTGTACTCCAGCCTTGTCCAGGACCTCACTGTTTCAAAGGTACAGAGGAAAACGACGTTTGAAATCTGCTGGCCCCGGGCCCACCCGTCGCCCTCGGCGCGCGGGCGGCCGGGGTCCGGCGGGCGGTTCCGCTGGGCTCCACCTACACTTAGAGGGGGCGCGGACCCGGCTCCCGGGCCGCCGCGCGGGCCAGCCACTCGCTGGAACAGCGTCGCCTACAGGCCTTGATCCCGACAGTTAGAGAAGAACCCAGGACACCGCCAACAAAAAGCAAGGCCAGAAAAGAGCGCATCTTTCCAGAAAGAAAAGCGTAAGAAACACGATTCCAATTCAATCCGGCTGGGGAATCTTCTTCACCTCCAAGGGTGGCGTTCTTACTCCGCAGAAATAATGCAGAGACAGGCGTAAAGTCCAGCCTCCCAAAAGGAGAAAAGGGGTACGGTACATCCATCCACCCGGCTGCAGGGACACCATTCAAAAAAATGCACCGTCGCCGTCGAGTCGCCGGCGTCCTCTACGAGGCCGCCCTGAGCTCGGCTTCCTAAAGCTACCGGCGACGAGCCGGGGCAGCGAGCGCGGCCTGCGAGCCGGCCCAGGCCTGAGCGCCCCCGGCGCACGACCACCACCGAACTCGGGCTCCGCTGCTGTCGGCCTCCGGGAAAATCAAGCCTGGGGCGCGCTGGCCCGCCCGAGCCGCAGCGAAACGGTTCCGGCAGATCGACAATCACCCGCGACTTCCACAGCCGCCCCGAGGCGTGAGGCGCAGAGGCGAGCGGCCGCCGCCTCGCCGCCGGCCCCGGCCGGGCTCCCCGCGCGGCGCGGCGCGGCGCAGGGTGGTGCGGCGCAGCCGAGGACGCGAGCTGAACTGGCGGCGGCGGCGGCAGCGGCGGTGGCGGAAGTGGAGTGGGGAAGAGGGGGTGGTTGTTAGTGTTTGGCGCCGGCGGAGGGAGTCATTCCTGCAGCTGCACTTCCGGTCGGCATTTTGTTCTGAGAGGGAGAGACGGAACGAGAGAGAGAGACACACTGGGCTCCTTCCCCCCCCGCCCTCCCCCCCCTCCCTCCGTCGGTACCGACTCACCCGACACCACCAAGCCGCAGGGAGGGACGCCCCCGCCGACTGGAGGATTGGTTCCCGGGCCGGCGGAGATGCCCCCCCGGTAGCTCGGGCCCCTGGTCGGGTGTTTGTGAGTGTTTCTATGTGGGAGAAGGAGGAGGAGGAGGAAGAAGAAGCAGCGATTTGTCTTCTCGGCTGGTCTCCCCCCGGCTCTACATGTTCCCCGCACTGAGGAGACGGAAGAGGAGCCGTAGCCACCCCCCCTCCCGGCCCGGATTATAGTCTCTCGCCACAGCGGCCTCGGCCTCCCCTCGGATTCAGACGCCGATTCGCCCAGGTAAATTCCTGCTCTTTATTTCGGCGGCGGCGGCGGCGGCGGCGGCGGCGGCGGCGCCAGGTCCTCAGCGTCTCTCCTCCTCGCTCCCCTCCCCGCCGTTTCCTTAGCGGCCCCACGTCTCCTCCACGGGCGAGTCTAGAGTTCGCTCCTCTCTGGTGGCAGCCGCCCTGGGTGGCTGTGGTTTTGTACCCTCTCCCGGCTGGCTCCGGTGGCGGGGACTGGGCTCCTGCCGGGCGGCCGGGGAGGCGTAGGCCCGGCGGAGAGTGCAGGCCGCGGGCCAGCGGAATCTACTTGAGCTCGGGGATTAGGAGAGCTCCGGGCTGAGCGGAGCTACTGCTGGTCGGTGACAGGCCTCGCCCGGGAGAGGAGCCGTAGCTAGAGAGGAGGCGGAAACAATACAACTAACAGCAAATGTGCCCTGATCGTCCCCATATTTACAACTTTCCTGGTCCGGGAGTGGGGAACGTCCCAGTGAAACAAACAACCCCCCTTCTTCCCCCTGTGACCCCATGAAGGGAGGAAGTAGTTTCAGTTAGTGAGACAAATGTAAATACTCAGACACGGATCCTGTGGTAATTCTTTCCCTGTGTAAAACTTGTTTGGATGTTGGAAAGTTAATAAAGACTCGTTTTCTTTCTTTCTTTTTTTTTTTAAAAAAGAATTAAACCGTCCACATGAATATTTAATATAGAAAACCATCCTGTGGTAGACGCTGCAGAAGCCCCCCTCCCCCAAGAGCGTTTATGTTGTTGTTTGACAGTGTGTGGTGCACATGGACTTTTTATTCAGACAAGTATAAAGTACTTGACAGGTTTACCCTGCCACTTTGTATTTGTATTCGTTATATAAGGACGATTTTAAACGACTCTACGTAAAATACTCAGGCACTTCCTGATTTAAAGGTGGAGAGGCATACAAAGAATTCTCAATGTTCTGAGAGCTGTGCAGAGATGCAGGGAAAACCCGTTTTCTTTAAAAGGAGAGAAATTAAGTTATGTTTCAAATCTCTGAAAGGTTAAAGAAAATGAAAAAGGTGCCATCCTTTCATGTCAGGGCAGATCTTCTTGAGGTCCCAGGATTGTCATTGGCTGTTTGTGCCCATGATGTTTGACTGTGTAATGAGAGAGGTGTCATTTTAATAGGTCAAATGTATTTGTAAATGCTGAAGAAAAATATCAGTTCTGTGTTAACAAATTCTAGTCCAAGAATAAGTTAGGTGTTTAAAGCGGGCTTATGGAGGCGTTGGTGACCTAGGTTGGTAGAAGGGGGAAGTCCTCAAGTCGTACAGAGGCAGAGAAAAATAAATGTACCTGGGTTAGACTGTTTTGCTACTTTGTCTCATAGTCACTTAAGGAAAACTTTCATTGGTTAGAATGAAGCAACACCGCTCAACAAAGTCCCTTGTTTTACTAGTGGGTGTTACATTAGTTCGAATTTTTGGTGTTTCATTAAATTATTGTCGTTGTGAAATAAGTAACTTTTCTGAAGGTTATTTTTGACTTTAACATTTTGCTTAAAATAAATCGCTTCACATTTCCCACAAACGAATGGATAAATGTTTAAAAGAGTGAAGTTAATATAGCTGTCACGTACTAGGCATGTTTTTAATGCTATAAATCCGTGTAGTAGTCAGTAGCGTGTCCGTGATTTGTATTGGTCAGGGAGCAGTTTGAATTTTAAAAAGCCTGAAGCTCCTGCTGAGCCCCAATCCCGGCCTCCCTCCCTCCCACTAATCTCCCATTCCTGTCTTTGTGCTGCCTGCTCCTGTTAGACACTGTTTGCTACAGGGCCTCAAGCCTACTCTGGGTGGGGGGCATGCGGCCGGGGGGCATGTTGAGGGGGCGGATAGAGAGGGCGGAACATTTCATTTAAGAAAGCAGAGGATTTGCTTTGGGGGACTTCCAATATAAATGTTTTAAAGCCCCCTCTATGTTCCTGTGATTGTCTTTACAACTTTTATTTAAATAACATACTGAGAGGTAGGTGTGTAGGGATGAGCACATTTTTACTGGAGGTAATGGAAAGAATAGTTCTGCTTGCTTAGTTTTCATCAATAGAAGCAACTTACTTTGAGAGTTTTATACTTAAAGGGAGCTTTCTCACACGGATGTTTGAATTAGTGTTTTAGATATGTGTTTACGAGATTCATTTTTTTCCCTTGTGACTTTGGAATTAAAATGATTTGGTATTTTCCCAATCCTACCTACTTAGTAATCTGTAAGTAATAGAACCTGTGTGATAACTTTCATTAAGATAGCATAAACATTTCTTTAACGTGTACTGAAATTTATTTTTGGTTTGGTCCAGACCAATTGAGCAGGTTTTTCAAAAAGAAAACATTCTAAAATGCAAGTAAAATCTAAACTCAAACTTTAAATTTTTTATTATTTAGTTGGAGGGAATAACTTGTTTTTCCTTAGAGATTATGAAGAGTACCTCCCCTGTATTGGTTGAGATAGTCACTAGTAGTTAATCTTGTAATTTTATTTTATGTTTTTAATCAGTGAAAGGAGATAATGATAAGTGTTAAAGTAATTTTTATAGTCTAGTTATATTATTTGGAGAAGTGTTTACTGACATACCTAAAAGAAATTTCAATGGTATGGTTTGTTATTGCTCTTGAGTCTACAGCTACCTAAAAGTTACAATACTTACTTGAAAAGAGTTTTAAAGTAAAATCTTGTAAATTAAATGAATGTCAAATATTTAATGTTTTTAACTTTTTTATATTTTGAGAAGAGTACATAGGATGCTTACTTTTGAAAGTTGCTCAATAATTTATTAAAAGTTTAAACCTGTGCTGGGGATCATTATAATATTGTCCTCTTTTAGTAAGAAAATAGTTATAATTGGAAGAAAGATTGTCTACTTGAGATCTCTTTGGAGAATAAAAGTGAAAGCTTTCAGTCTGGTTGTAAGCCTTGGGTTTTGGTTTTTTTTTTTTTGTAGTGATCATTATTAAATTTAAAAAATATTGTGATCAAAGCCATATCCATTCAAACATGAAATTTTCTTTATTTTGAACTGGACTATCCAATTAAAAAACATGTATTTTCTAAAGCATCCTAAATTAATTTCATATTTAATTTTTTCATACCAAGCCACCATCAAACTGCCTTAGAAACATTTGAACCCATCTGTGTTGTATTTTGACATACCCTACTGTGATATTTTTACTCTCTCCAATTTAGATGTAACAATTAATAAAGCAAGCATAAATAAAAACTTTAGTTTGAGTTTTATATACTACCCTTAACTTTCCATATCCCATTCCTTACTAGTATAAGCCTAATTTGTAAGTAATTTTGAAATTATAAACTAAGATTTCAGTTTTATGTGTAGTGATTGGAAGTCTGAAGAAATAATTCATTTTTGAGAAATGTGACTTCTGTTCATCACACTTATTTGCTATAAAATGTGTAGGAAATTTCTGACTAGGAACTTTATAGAAAACTGGTAATATTTAGTAGGAGATGTTTACTTTAATATTCCGAGCATACCAAGATGGCTTTGTTGGTAATTTATGGTTTTATATAGCATTTCACATCATTTACAAATATTTTTAAGTGTTTCCTATTTTTCACAATTGTCATTTGTAATGATTCTTTATATTTTTAAATTGGTCTTATTTCAAGGTGACCTGAGTTCATTTATAAACTCATTTCCCTCCCTTGTTAGAGAAGTGACCAGTATGATTTTCATTTTTTGATGAAAAACTTGACACTCAGGGATCACATGATTTGTTTCGTGAGTAGTGTGTGCTCAAGTAGTGAGTCATTGGGAGAATAAGGATTACCCTGATTCTTACTAGTCTTTTATTAGATAATGTTGCTTTAAGAAATGTGTGAGCAAGGTATTGCTCAGTGCTGGCACTGATTCCATTTGTGACTTTTTCAATTATCTGAGTCCAAGGTGCTTTTCCTTCATCTTTTAGAGAGATATGACACCTGTCTCTTAGTTGTATTTTCCTGCTATGAGAATAGTACTTTTACAATAGAATTAATGACTTTTTGTGTGTATGTTTGGTGTTTGAACAATTGAGTTTATTTATACATGTCCCTCCTAAGAAATGTAGTTAACTAGTTATATATAATAAACAATGAAAAATGAAAGTTTGGCTTTTATATTCCATTTTTTAAAATTAGTAGAGTGGAATTTTAGTGTTTCTAGTTGATTTAAAAGCAAATTTAAATATATTTCTTTTTAAGGTCTGTATTGTAATGTTAAATAAAAGGCATTTTCTGGGTTCAGAATTTTTGTCCAAGCAAGTTAAGTAATAGAAGTGTTTTTTAGATATTTTAGATACTTCTTTAGTATACTGTTTTGTTTTGATATAAATTTGGCATCAGTTTTAATGAATGGAGTTTTGTTAGATTACATGAAGTTTTAAGGCATATTCTTTTTTGGTCCCAAAGTGGTATTTTAGGAGCGATTACTTCTTGATATAGTATTGCTAACTAGATAAGATTTTGAGGACTTACTTTTTGGCAGGCATTGTGTTAAGTATATCTCCATAATATTATCTCATTTAGTTCTTCTAGCATGCTCATAAAATAGATTGAGAAATGGAGACTAAAATTTGGAAAACTACCCATTGTGTTGTAATTAGTAAATGATAGTCTAACTTACATTTTTCTTAAGCATTTAAGTTTCTACATTTCCATTTTTAGTGCAATCATTACCTTTTGATTGTTTTGTTGATTCATTGCTTGCAAATCGTGTAGTCTAAGATATTCTATACTTTAGACAACTAAAATATAATTGAGACTATATTTATGAAATATTTTTGGAATCAAATCTTTACTATCTTGTATTTTAAATTCGAGTTTATTAAGCAATCTGCGTTTTTTTCCTTTCTAATTTTTTAGATTTAATTGAGATTATTTGTCAAGGTATATAGATTATTTGTCAAGGTATAAAGTAGTATGACTGATTTTTTTTTTTTTAAGTTTCAGTATTTTTATTTTTATTTTTTTTTAAAGATTTACTTTTGTACACATACAAGAGCTGGGGTACAGGCCAGAGTCCAGGGTGGTGAGAGGATTCACCAGAGACAGAGCGGGGATCAGAACAGCCAGACTGACTGAAACACACTGCTAAGGGGAGCAGCGGGCACAGCAGGAGAGGTCTGGTCTGCTGTGCCATGTGGGTCCCCTCCCTGGCTGACAGCAGGAATTAAACTTGTGATGCAGTGGCTGTGATTTGCTTCATAGTGCGTTGCTTAACCCACTGCGCCAACGGGGACGCCCAAGTTTTAGTATTTTTATAGTCCACAAATATTCTTTCAACGTTATCAACTTGGTAAGTTGTACACTCATATCAGAGCTGCTGCCATTTTATATATATATATGATAAAATATAATGATATGTAATGATTTATCATAACATAATATGTAATATATATGATATGTACTACCTTACAAGAATTACTTTAGTAATTATCTTTAGAGTCTTTGAGATAGTCTCTTATTCTTTTTAAAGATTTTATTTATTTATGCATCCAAGAGCTGGGGTACAGGCCAGAGTCCAGGGAGGTGAGAGGATTCACCAGAGACAGAGCCAGGAACGAACAGGCAGACTGACTGAACACACTGCTAAAGGGAGCAGTGGGTGGGGCAGGAGAGGTCTGCTGCACCATGTGGGTCCCCTCCCTGGCTGGTGGGCAGGGATTGAACTTGTGTGGCAATGGCTGTGGTTTGCTTCATAGTGCATTGCTTAACCCACTGCACCACCAGGCAGGTCCCCTTAGTCTCTTACTGTTAATGACAACTTTATTTGGAGGGTTAATTTGAATTTTAGAGAAAGTAATATGTAATTTAGAACTTGATTTAAGAAAACGAAAATTTAATAAGACTTTTGCATGTGTATCAGGCACAATACTGAGTGCTTTACATTTGTGAGATGTAACACTTTGAGTGACTTCCATGTACCAGAAGTTTTAAATAGATTTTCTCCATTCTTCAGGGTTTACTGTGATTTTTTTTTTTAAAGATTTATTTTATTTATGCATACAAGCACTGGGGTACAGGCCAGAGGTGTGCAGGGTGGTGAGAGGATCCACCACAGAGAGCAGGGAGCAGAACAGGCAGATCAACGGAAGTACACTGCTGAGAGGAGCAGCGAGCACAGCAGGAGAGGTCTGCCACGCCAGGTGGGTCCCCTCCCTGGCCAGAGGCAGGGATCGAACTCGTGCTGCAGTAGCTGTGGTCTGCTTCATAGTGCGTTGCTCAACTCACTGCGCCACCAGGGAGGCCCTTTACTGTGATTTTGATTGTCATTATTTTTCTAATTTGCTTGAGAAAACTGAGCTGTACAAAGATTAAGTGACTTGTTTATTAGCTCACCCAGCTAATAAGTAGAAGAAAGTACAGCAAGGACTGCAGAGTTGATGCTTTACCATCAGCCTGAACCACTATATCATGATTTGAACCTCCCGACTACGCATAGAGAGGTGGTGGTCTCATTTTTACAGACAAGGAAATCGAGACTAGTCATATCCAAAGGGGTAAATCTATTAAGTGTTACAGATAGAATTTCAACCCAGATATATCTAATTCTACAACTTCCATTTTACCACCCTGACACTTCCAAGATTTATAATAGATTTTTTTGATGAAAAGTGGTGTCTTGTGTAGCTTATTAAGACATCCTGAAGATAATTTTAAAGAGGAATTATAAAATGTCTTGATTAGTTATAACTGATTCCTCATTTGATTAGTCTTTTTTAAAAAAACTATATTACATACAGTTTAACCAGTATACAAAATTTGTGTACAAATATGCATTTAAATAATTTTATTTAAGTAAAATACTGACTTTTAACTGTATGCATGCTGTGTCTTTGCAATAGCTTTTGAAAATAAGGAAAGCTTGGGCCTCCCTGGTGGCGCAGTGGGTTAAGCAACGTACTGTGAAGCAAACCGCAGCCACTGCAACACGAGTTCAATCCCTGCTGCCGGCCAGCGGGGAGACCCATATGGCACACCAGACCTCTCCTGCTGTGCCCGCTGCTCCCCTCAGCAGTGTGCTTCTGTTGATCTGCCTGTTCTGCTTCCCGCTCTGTCTGTGGTGGATCCTCTCACACCCCCACACCTCTGGCCTGTACCCCAGTGCTTGTATGCATAAATAAATAAATCTTTAAAAAAAAAAAAAAGAAAATAAGGAAAGCCCTTTTGTGATTCTTATTTTTTATAAAAATTGTAAGCATGAGATATTCCCTCCCAATGTACATTAAACATCAAACATAATTTATATAAGTAAACTTTTTATCTTACATGCCTGTAATGTGTCATTTAACATGAGTATATCAAACTCTTACAAGTTGTCTTTTGTATATATTTGCCCTTTGGCAGAAAGGAAAAACTTTGTTAGTGTACAAAACCATGAAAGTAACAACACTATTTATTAAAATAATTATTTAACTTTCACCTCTCCTGAGAAATTCAGAAGCTGTGACATAAATTTAAAATGTTGTATTCCTTATTATTAGAGTTAACATATTTGAGTCACTTGTGCTTTCTCAGTCCTTAATCTTGTGCTGATGAAGGTCATACTTGCTTTTGTGTGAGTACTGTTTTTTTAAAAAGTTATTGATTCGATATCCCTTAAAAATTAACACTGATTAAAACTCAAGCTATAGTTTACACTAAGAATGTGTGTTTAGTTTTTATATTTGCAAAAAAAAAGTGTCCTTGAAATTAATCCTACCAAGGAAATATATCACTGAGTTATCTCAAAACTGCTATTTGGCAATCCTTCTGGGATCTTATTATTTATTTATTTATTTGTTTGTTTGTTTGTTTATTTATTTATTTCTTCTGGGATTTTAAAACCAGCTTAATACACATGAAATGATGTTTGTTTCCAGGGTTCTCCTTATACTTCAGAAAACTCTAAGATTGAAAGTTGAAATTGTGATGGTTTAAAAGTTACTATTATGCTTTCCCTTTTGAGAAAAGAAATTGGAACCCATATTTTTGCTGTAACTTACCTACTTTCAGATTATCCTTAAAGATATACATACTTTTAACTATTTATCTATTAACCTTACTATTTTCTCTTTTTTTTCTTATGCTTTTTCTTTCTCTGTCAGTGTCCATTCAATCTTTATCTCCCCTTAAACAAATTTTTACTTAGCAAGGTTAATGTTAACGGTTTGATTTTATACTATGGATAGTATTGTTATGCATTACGTTCCTTTTTGAAAACTCAGTTTGAAAGACTTCAGATATTGAGGCCTTCATAACTTCCAAATATTGCTGGTGAAAAATCATTTACATAACTGTGGTAATGTACATATGTATAGCATTGCTGCTTTTTCTGTAGATATGCGTTACTTATCAAAACATTAGTTCAAGGACCACAATTTTTGTATTTATGAAGAAACAAAGCATTACCTTTCTCCTTTTTAAAAAAAAAAATTATTTTTGTGTTGAGGGACGTAGGCCAGGGATGCAAGGAGGTGAAGACGATTCACCAGAGACAGAGTGGGAAACAGAACAGGTAGATTTACAGAAATACACTGCTAAGGGGAGCAATGGGCATGACAGTAGAGGTCTGCTGTGCCCTATGTGGGTTAGTTTGCTCGCTGAGGATAAACAATAGGGTGCTAGCCCTGAAACCACCAGGAAGACCCAATATGACTTTTCTTGTGAAAGTTGCTCTGGTCATTCCATTTCATAGCATTTGTCATCTTAATGTATCTCTTGATAAAATAATTTTTTCCTGGTTTTCAGCTGTACTAAACCATCATCTCTATGTGAGCAAAGAGACAGTGTTATTTTTAACATCTTTATGTCTGTTGTATCATCATAATGCTTGTTGTACGTTATAGGGTTCACTACATTTTTGTTCAACTAATAATTAAAACTGAGCTGTGTGATAGTTCTTAAAATGTATTTCTAAATCTGGGACCTCCCTGGTGGTGCAGCGGGTTGAGCGCTGCCCTGTGAAGCATCCGGGGCACAGCAGGGCGAGTTCGATCCCCGGCCAGGGAGGGGACCCATATGGAACAGCAGACCATTCCTGCTTCAGCCACTGCTCCCCTCAGCAGTGTATTTCAGTCGATCTGCCTGTTCTGCTCCCCACTCTGTCTCTGGTGAATCCTCTCACCTCCCGTGACTCTGGCCTGTACCCCTGCTCTTAATATGTATGCGTAAATAAAAAATCTTTTAAAAAGTTTTTTAAAAATGTATTTCTAAATCTAAGTCAAATACACTTTTGTGTTACCTTTTAAAATATGCTTTTCTTAGCTATAGATAATGTTTGTGTGTTACTGCTTTTTGGGTAAGAACACTTTACATACATTCCTAACAATGTATACTATACACAATTTGTGTATGAAGGTAATTAAATGAAAAACAATTCCTTTTCAGCTGTTAGTGGAGATTGTAAAATATAGGTAGGATTTTTTTGTGTTGGCCCCTTGGGCTATGAAACTGGGAGTAAGATACAGGAATTTACTGCTAGAGGGAAGGTATCTAAATACTTTTCCTGTTTTATGTTTGAGTGTTGTAGTTTTTATTTTCTTTGCTAACAGATATTATGTAAAGTAGCAATGTAGCTAAGTTAACTGTAATGAGAAATACATTACAGTACATTAAAATGCTGTTCAACTAGAATTGTGTTATGACTGAAGTTTTTTTTTTATTTAAAGCTTATAGGGGTACAGATTTACGTAGTATAATTCACTCTTATATGTGTACAGGTTGATAAGTTTTGACAAACATATCCAGTATCATACCCACCACCACAGTCAAGGCATAGAATATTTCCATTTCCCCCAAAAGTTCCCTTACGTTCCTTTGTAATCTGTTTCCTACCTCTACTCCAGCCCCTAACAATAAGATCTAATTTCTGTCCCTATAGTTGTCTTTTCTAGAATGTCATCTAAATGGAATTTCACAGTATTGTAGGCTCTTATTTCTGGCTTTCTTTCACTTAGCATAAGATTTTGGTATTTATCCATGTTGTTGCATGTACAGGTAGTTCGTTGGTATTGAATTTTGAAATTGAATTTAATATAATCTTTGATTTTTATGCTACTCTGTCAAAAATGCAGTTTTAGATATTTCTCGTAGATCCTATAGTTGCTTTATTATTGAACATAATTTTATTTGTTCATTTTTACTCCTCACATTAAGAAAAAATCTTTTAATTGACATTATTATTAAGTGGCATTTATATTAGTTAATGCTCTTAGGTTAGCTCATCTACCAAGCAGGTATATTAGACTCTGCCCTCTTTTTCATCGTAATTAAAGTAGATAGCTATCATGTATTTTAAATGTATAGTATATAGTAAATGGAACAAGAAATGAGGAATGGTACAATAATAACACCAAATATTTAGTTTATATTTAGCTTTAAATTTAATGCTGTTTATACTAAAAATAGAGCATAGGTCATAGTGATGAAAAGTCATGCCTACCCTTCTAATGCTTAGCATTAGAGAAGTAGTACTAATGAAAAGTTGGGGCAGACAGTGAAAAAGGTCATTTTCTGATCATTTTATTTGACTAATTTTTTTTTTTTTTTTTGCTTTTCCTCACTGCCTTTTTAAAGCTGTTTTCTTTCTTCCCCTATGTATTTCACCTCTCATTTGTAGATTCTTGATAGTTTTTCCTCTTCTACATATCCCTTAAATATTGATATTCCCAAGGTGGTTCTTCAGTCTTTATTCTGTTCCTATTATTCTTATCTATGCACATGACTTCTTACTTGCTTTTCTACCTTTATGCCGATGGCTGAAATATCTGTCTCCAAAATGTATTTCTTTATTGGGACAATACGGCTGTCTACCAAGCATCTCCTGATGTCCCACAAATACAATAAATTCAGAAGTAGATAAATCTGAACTCATCCATCAGTCTTTCTCTACTCTTAACCCTCTCCCACCCAAAAAGGAAACTGTCTTACCACTATGTGAATTAGGCTGTTAATGTTTCCACCATCAACTTAGTTGCCTTTGATTCTTCTCCTTTATTGTATCTCCAATTCAGTTCACCCATTTCTAACTTAACAATGTGTTTAAGTATCACTTGAATCCATCCCTCCTCTTTTGAGAGTAGGCATGCACATACAGCTTACCTGGCATTTTAAGAAAGATGTAGAGGTAATTGTTAAAGAAGTATCTATTTAGTGTTAGAATACTTTTTTGCTCATTTGCTTGGACTCTGGTATTTAAAATTAAGGTGTAGTCTTCAGGGACTGTCTTGCTTTATAATTTAAATGCAACTATCTTCTGGACATATTTCTATTATATCTAGAATCTAGAACATTGACTAGTTTTGAACTCAATTTTGTCTTTCAATATCTTACTTTTAGGGTACTACATTCCATGCATGTGTTTATTTAGTTCAATACTGTGTGTTTTATGTGTTCAGGAGCAGGGTCTGAGTTGAGAAGAAAATGGGAATGTGGGGGCCTCCCCTGGTGGCGCAGTGGGTTAAGCAGCGCACTATGAAGCAAACCGCAGCCTCTGCAGCACGAGTTTGATCCCTGCTGCCGGCCAGGGAGGGGACCCACATGGCATAGCAGACCTCTCCTGCTGTGCCCGCTGCTCCCCTCAGCAGTGTACTTCTGTTATCTGCCTGTTCTGCTCCCCGCTCTCTGTGGTGAATCCTCTCACCTCCCCCCCTCACCTCTGGTCTGTGCCCCAGTGCTTGTATGCATAAATAAATAAATCTTTAAAAAAAAAAGAAAATGGGAATGTGGGAGGAAAAGTAAATAAAGAGATTTTTAATTGATTTTTCCATACAGTAGAAACAAGTTCACTGGAGTAACATTTTCATTTTTTGTTGCGAATAACAGAAAAATAAAGAAACAGATGCAGCAGGATCTCATACCATTCAGTTGCTAGGCATGCAAACATTTTTAATGAGGAGTCACATTTTGTAACTCGTACTTGTTTGTGAGTTTGGGAATTATTACTCATGGTTTTGTATAACTTTATATTTCTTCCTTAGAATAAGAAGTTTTCTCCTGCACTCAACGAAAGGATCTACTTAGAGTTAGTGGCTTAAATAAATCTAAGCATTTCTTTTGTGAATGGCATCTTAAAGTGTGATGCTCTCTTGAAAATAAACATTTACTTCACTGAATCTAGAGTTATAAACTAAAGAAATAGTAGATGCTAGATTTTGTTCTAGTGCTAATTACCATGTTTTCTAGAAAAATAAGCAGTGGCAGTTAATTAAGGCTGAAGTGAGAACCCTGTCTTTCACATAGTTAAGTATTCAATAAATTATTGTTGAGTAAATCAGTTTGTGTATTTCAATTTGGGAATTTAGGAGTGACAGAAGAGGGGTGGAGCTTGCTAGATACTGAGCATGTTTGATAGAGGAAAGAAGACACAAAGTACATAAAAGGTAGGACAGCATTTATTTTTATTTTTTTTAAAGATTTATTATTTATGCACATAAGAGCTGGGGTACAGGCCAGAGTCCAGGGAGATGAGAGGATTCATCAGACAGAGTGGGGAGCAGAACAGGCAGATTGAAATACACTGCCAAAGGGCAGCAGTGGGCGAAGCAGGAGAGATCTGCTGTGCCATGTGGGTCCCCTCCCCAGCCGGCCACAGGGATCAAACTCGTGCTGCAGTGGCTGCGTTTTTTGCTTCATAGTGCATAGTGCGTTGCTTAACCCACTGCGCCACCAGGGAGGCCCAGGTAGGACAGCATTTAAAGCAAAAAATTTGGTGTAGTTTTTTAAAATTATTTGCATTTATATAATTAGTTTTGTTTAGGTGGATAAAAGAAAAAATATATGAACAGAGAAGTGTTTCTGGTTTTTTTTTTTTGTTTGTTTACATTTTAATTCCCATTCCATCTTTGCTTCTGATTTCAGTTATTACCTCTAGACTTTCATCCTTGCAATTGGGGACAAATTGGTAGGCTCAGGACTATAATGACTTGCATAATCCAGATATACAAATTAGGAATTGGGAGGTTTTGATGTTAAAGGGAGGGGGAAATATCACAGTTCTTTAGTCTTTTTCAGTTATTGTTTGTAGTGTATCTAAAAGTGCCATCATTGAATGTCCTAATTGTCAGGTGAGGGGCCCTGAAAACTACAAATTAGCTTGATTTACAACTTGCAATAAAGTTCAGTGTCTGACTGTCTAAAATGCTACTACCGAGCTCTTAAGCCAACATGATTTCAGTGGAACTAACATTTTACAACTATAAGATAACTACCAAAATCTTAATGTTCTTTATAAAAATTTCACAGCTCAGCAACTCCCCACCTCCTTAGTTTTTGTGCAAACCAAGCTGCTTATAGTTTTTTGGTGTGTTTAAGTAAATTGTGAATTTTAGAACTTAAAATACGAGATAGTAGATATTTTTCCTATGTAGTGTTTTCCACATTTTATAAATGGGGAAAAATTAAGAGAAATTTTTAACTTTGAAGTTCTTGAAAGTTTTATGTTTTCCCAACTTGTTTTAGTCATTATACTGTTTGACATTTAATTTGTTTCCACTATTCTGTATAAAAATGAGGCAGTGAAATATTTTTCTATCTACAGCTTTTTCCCTCTTTTGGGGCTTTTGTCAACTAGAGTAGATTTTCATAAATGGAAGTTGGACCAGAAACTTTGAGCACTTTTACAACCCTTAATATGTATTATCAAAAATAGTTTTTACCATTCTTTAATCTTTATATTCATTTGAGTCTTTTTTTTTTTTAAAAGATTTATTTATTTATGCATACAAGCACTGGGGCACAGACCAGAGGTGTGGGGGGGTGAGAGGATTCACCACAGACAGCGGGGAGCAGAACAGGCAG